>JACEGR010000226.1:0-337968 GCA_014170235.1 Listronotus bonariensis | reverse complement strand
GGATACGTGCAAATAAAGCGGAAAATCCTCATGAACACCCTTTTAATGTACTTCCATATGCCACCATTTGCTACAACAACACCCAAAATAAGACTCATGGTTTTACGCCATATGAGCTTATTTTCGGACATACGTCTAGTAGACCCCCGGAAACTTTATATAATCAGGAAAAACTCATTTCTAAATATGTAAGAGACTTAAATAACCGAATGGAGTACTACTACAAACTCGCTAGACAAAGAACTATAACGCAAAAAGAAAAATCAAAAGTAAGATTTGACGAAGCGAAATCTCCTAACACCCCCGCATATAAAGTCGGTGATAAAGTCTATCTTAAAGAGTCTCAAATCAAAAGTAAAGACAAAAATAAATTTAACGGACCTTTCGAAATCAAAGAACTGTTTCAAAATTCAGCTACCCTCCTAAATCCCCAAACCAAACAAAATACCAAAGTCAATTTCGATAGGTTAAAACCCTATTATGACTAGCGTTTCTTCTTTGCAGATATCTAGGGCTCTCCTCGGTAGCCCTTGCCCAATTTACTCTGACGCCCATACAAAACACCTTAGGAATCTTCTTCCACGAGGCAGGAAACCTGAAAATCTCCAATGACAAATGGACATTATTAGTATACAAGGACCTATCAAACATTAAAGAAATAATTGCTAATAACGATAAAATTTTAGATCAGCTTCTAGACGCTTTTATTTACGTAGAAACACCTCGGATGTTATCCTTTAAAACTGAAGTACAAACACACGTTAGTCTTCTTAACCAAATTTCGGATTCTGTTAATCAGAAATATAAAGACATTTTTGCCGATACGCAAAATTATATTTACAGAGAGAAACGAGGAATTTTTAACGGAGCGGGTACTGTTTGGAAATCAATAACGGGAAACCTCGATGCTTCAGACGGTGAATACTTTAACGACTGTATAAACAAAATAACGCGCGACGAACAATACATAGAAAATCTTTTAAAAAACCAAATTTCGGTAACAACATCGGTAATAAGAAATTTCAACTCCACAATACAAAAATTACAAATTGACGAAGAGACATTTAATAAAGATTTAAAAGAAATCAATAAATCAATTTTGGCTATCTCAGACGACCTCGCTTTTTATTACGCGCAAATAAGAACTCTAGAATATTGTGAATCACTAATGGAAAGCTATTCATTTATAGAAAACTTTCTAAATGACGTACTAAACGCCATCTCTTTTGCGCGTTTAAACATCTTGCATAGCTCAATAATTACCCCGACAGATTTGATACAATCGTTGCAACAAATATCTCAGTCAATAAAGAAAAATAACCTCCCACTACCAGTATACTCTGCTAACATAGCTCAGTATATTGATATAATAGAACTAGAGGCTTACCAATCAGACTCAAAAGTGGTTTTTGTCCTTAAAATACCCCTAGTAGAACCCGAATTGTACACCCTTTACCACCTTTATCCCGTACCTATACTTGATAATCGAACAGGGTTTTACCACGTAATTCCAATAACACACAAATATATCGCGAAAGACGATGACTCAATGTTGTACGTATCTTTTCGAAACCTGGACAAATGCAAAACCCTCAACCAAGGCAAGAAGATCTGCTCCATGGTCCTGCCCTACCCTATCGACAGCGAAGCCGTGTGCGAAGCGCAACTCCTCAAACCAAAGAACTACCTACCAAAAACCTGCGAAGTACTAATCCTGGCAGCAAAAGAATACAATGTGAAAGAGGTCGATCGCAATTACTGGCTCATCACTATATCAGACCCTTTACCAGTCACAGTAAAATGTGAAGGAAGAGAAGTCCAGACCAAAATTATTAATACAAATTCTCTCCTGAAACTCCAACCTGGATGCCACGCCTTCATTGGAAGCACTCGGGTCCAGTCACAATATCTCATAGATAGATACCAAAATGTAACATACAATAACTATCCTGTAAAAATCCCATTTACTTGCTGTGAAAACATCTCATCAAAATTCCATAATCCCGATTTAAAACCTCTAAAACTCAGCAAAATTGACATGGAAGATTTCAACGTAGCCCAGCAGAAACTAAACGAATACGCCGAAGAACTTGACCGACTTATGAACCAACCTTTTATCCAGAAACATCTTTCATGGTTCACGATCCTCACGATCACTCTAATACTCGCCCTTGCCATCCTGTACATAACCTGTAAGTGTCGGAAAAAGAAGCTACCTTGCCTTACTGGAGGACCATCAGACGAAAACAGGCCATTACCACCGGGACCAACGCCCAGAAAGTATCCACGGTCGAGACTATCTAGCATCCTAGGAAGAAGAAGGCCGCCTATCCATCCCCAAGAAGAAGAAGAAGAAGAAACCTTTCAACTTAGGGATAATTCTTAAAAGTTAATGCTCAAGCATTAACTTTTCTCTAAAAGGGGAGTTGTTATATGCGAAAATATCCGACTTATAATAATTTCTCACACTCTTATTTCGCAATAGGAACATGACCCCGTAATTCCAAGAAGCTAAATCAGCATAATTGCGAAACGTGCTGTTTGCCGTGGGAACAATGCTGACTTAGCAACTATTTTAGTATAAATAGACTAAGATTTGTGTTTTAGAGTTAGTATAGTTATTAGCCGTTACTATGTCGGTTTGAATTTTAAGTGTATTTTGTAAAATTAGTTTAGTAGTGAAAATAAAGTTTTTTAAAAAGTAATTTGTGAAGTTAACTAGATAAAATATATATTATGAAATTTCAGTTGAGGTTTAAAGATTTTTAAATTTTTTTACATCAATCTCAGTAACAGCAGGTTTTTTAAAAATAATGATTCTGATATTAGGAATCGTAGTGCACAATCATGACAACGCCATCTGTGGTAGTGCCTTTGAATTGATTATACACTGCTCATAAAAATTAGGGTTTATCGATAGGTCATATTGCTAACGATTTTTAGTGATTTTTAAAGTAATATCCTGACAATTAGAAAAGAAAAGAAAAAGTAAAAATAAACTTACCAGTGTTTCCACTAGAAGTATTTACATGATTTTAAAATTTAAGAAAAATAGCTGTATGGTATGTAACTACAAAATGCAAAAATTAATACTCAATTTCAGAGTTTATTGAAAAATTGTTATTATTTTTTGGTATGAAAGAATATAATTGTAGATGGAGCTCAGGTTTTGGATATCACTCCTTTTATTCATTGATTGTGGTTGTAGGTAAATATGAACCATCTCGAGAAAAATTCTCTTATACCAATTGTCAGCTCTATTCAAAATTTTTGCATTCTGGACTGGATTTTGGATTCTATGGACAAGCAAAGTTAGTCCGCAAATGAACAATAAAATGTAAATGAAGTCTTGTTTCTTCATTAGTGTAAGCCTGTTTCATGTTTCAACTCACTAATTGGTAAGAATTTAAGTAAGAGAGGGTAAACTTTGTTAGTTTTACTGACAGAGTTCATTTTCTTTTATTTTAGATTGTTCTGATGATGGGAAAAGTTTTTCCGAAAGCTCGGCATTTTCAATAAAGAGTTAATCTTTTTTAAAATTGGCCTTTCAATTGACTGCACCTCCACTACTCTGGGTTTCAGATTTTTTTTCTTTAACTAGTCAGGCCGTTACTATGTCGGTTTGAATTTTAAGTGTATTTTGTAAAATTAGTTTAGTAGTGAAAATAAAGTTTTAAAAAAGTAATTTGTGAAGTTAACTAGATAAAATGAATATTGATTAAATCCCTGGCCAACTTTTTTTTTGTTCGTTTCGCTGCTTAGAACAATGAAAAATATTAAGTGTTTTATATTGTTGTAATCACAAGGAAAAATGCAATTTTTTAAGATACTTAGATACAGGGTGACCCATTTAAAAAATGCAAGTTTGGGGTATATCTTAAAAATTAAAAAATAAATATTTATTTTAGGTACGCAACTGGATTCTACGTAGAAAGTTATAGTAATTTTATATTTGAAGTTTTCTACCTCCATAAATGTCCAAGTAATAAGACATAATAAAAATCGACGAATTTTAAAAACAAGTTAGCGTGGATCTGATTGCGCCAATAAACTTAACACTGAAAAAGAGAACGGGACACTTATCTTAGTTTCTTTTGTATCTCTTACCGTTTAGCCTGCACCATATAATCCCAACAAGAAAAACCACCCTGTACAAATATGCAATTACAGAAATTTAGCATAAAAATTCAGATTTGGTAATTATTTGCGTTTTATTTTAAAAACTTAGCAAATTTGTGGTTTTTATTGCAATTTTACAAACAATAACTTACTCTAATATTCATTGTCAAATAATAATCTTCTACGCCAGTGCCTTCTAAATTACGTTAAATTGTATTCAGCCAGAAAAGTAATAATAATGTATACGGAATGCATTTTTATGCTAAATTCCTGTAATTGCATATTTGTAGATGTTTTTAAATTCTGAAAAACTTTTTTATAAAACTTTTTGATATTATCAAAAATTAAGGTACTTTACTCATGAGCAAAAGTCATATTTTTTGACGTATCTCGTATAAGATTAAAAAATATATAAAGTTGATAATTGCATATTCAGTTTTAGACTATGCAGACCCTTTTATAAAGAATAACTTTTTTTCTAATACGAATAATAATAAAGTTTTCCATATAGTTCCAACTTTACAAACACACTGTATACAGAATGCGATTTCTTTCGTCGGTCGGCTGACTTGCCCTTAAATCTCTATGAATTAGCATTATGTCAAGGAAGTGAAAATAGGTATTTACATACTCTAAATCGATGTTTTTTTTGTAAACCAATTAATGATAAATGGGTTGATTCAAAATAAATATCTTGTTCTGTTTTGTAAATCGTGTTACAGTCCCGATATATCGGGACGGATGGCAACCCTAGGAATGCCATATGTGCTACAGAATAAAAAATTAATTTATTTTTAAATTCGGTAAAAGAGCTATTAATATATGTATAAATAAAAAACAACTTCAGCCAAGTGGCCTTTTCAGGGGTAACTAAACAAAGATTTCTAACTAAAAAATGTACGTCACGGACTTTTAAGCAAGTTATTTTATTTAAACTAAGTAAGTAAGTAAAATTACAGCTAAACCCCTGGACTGGATACTGAAAGCAATAATTATATAAACTTAACCACATTAAGACTAAATTAAAAATTAAATACCAGGAATATTTAAACTAATGAATTATCAAAAATTTATTTTCTTGTCAGAGTTCGTTGAGGTACCGCTCAAGACACTGAATTTGGTAACTTTGTAACTTCTAAATCTCTAAATAATCCAAATAGGCTTTATAAATCTACAAAATTTGACACTTTTACCAAATTTTATTAAAATCAGATTTAAGATATTTATAGTATTAACAAAAAACGATTTTTTTAGGGTTAGCACCCTGTTGTGTATTTGTTGATGCTAAATTTATCTTTAGGTTTTCTTAACAACATTCTGTAACACTCTGTTAAGACCGACGATTTTATTTTTTTTTTGTCGTCCCATTCTTTTTAAATTTTAATTTAATATTAAACTACAAAGCTGGGTTAATCTTTGATGGAAGACGATTATTCACACTTAGAAACTTTGATTATAGCCCGTGTGGTGCTGCACTATAAACAAAATATATTTTTTCCCAAATTATGGCATTTTTTATTTAAGTCCTACAAAAAACCGGACGTTCTGTTGTCCAGACGGCAAAAAACGGACTGTCCAGTCAAAAACCGGACATCTGGCAACCCTACCTGTATATCATATAGTGATTTTTATTAACGCTTTTACAATTTTGGAGAAATCAAAAGATTCTCGAAACATTAAAAATTAAAAAGTTACAAGTATAGTTGGACACACTGGATTTTTTCGTAGAGAACTATTAGTTTAATATTGGTCTCTGGTCAACGAATGGCTAATTGAATAAAAAGGACCATTTAAACGAATTTTAAGTGTCAATATCTGGAAAACCAACGATTTTTACTAAGGAACCGAGAAAAAAATCTAAATTTGGGATTGAGCAAACTTCATGTTATCCAAAGCTGTTTTGGTCTGACCCCACATGTAAAGGGTCATACTTGAACTTTAAAATAACATTTTTTAGGAAGACAGTTAGCCGCTGATTTTTTAATGGACAAAAAGAATTCTGATGTGACGTAATTTTGGATCAAAATAAATTCATTTTAAATATGATTACTCTTAACGCTCTCATGCATAGACCTAATACTTGTTCAATAACTTCTTGATGACGGCGGAAGATATTTACCACTCAAAACGTTGTGCTCATTTAAAATAAAATTCTAAGAAATATGTTTATTATGTATTTAATATTCTTCCTTGTCCAACCCTGCACAGTGTTCGAGGACCAATTCACCTAAAGGGGTTGAAAAATTACTTTTACTTTTTTAATTATTTTTATTTAATTATATTCTTAATTGATTTGTTCTTACCAGAAATATTTTGGTCAAAAGGTGTAAATTAGAAAAGTTTTATACGATTTTGCCATTTTTTTGCTTTTCGGTCAATTAATAAAGTTTGTTTAAATTAAACATCTAAAAAGGGTTTAAGCTTTTTATGATATTTAATTAATTTACTTTAGATGTTAAAGTTCTGATTAGGAATCGTTATTTTGTCAGTTACCGCCGAATTTTTAAGTTTAGCAATTAAAAACTGTCAAATAGTTACAAAAAAAATCATTTACTTTTTCCTTAGCTCATACCTCGTGTCCGCCTAAGTTACCTACATATGGGAAACTTTTTTATTAATAATTTTACGAAAAAAGTTATTCTTTATAAAAAGTTTTGCGTGGTCTAAACTCAAAAAGCAATCATTAGATTTTTTTCATTAGTATTTCAGAATTCTCAAAAAATATGAATTTTGTTCGAGAAGAAAGAACATTTTTCCTTTATAATAATTTTCGATATTTTCAAAAATTAGGGTACGTTCCTCTTGAACAAATTCATATTTTATTATTTAAGATACCTCGTATACTACTAAAAAAAAATGAATATCTAATGATTGCATTTTAGGTTTTAGATTAGGCAGAACTTTTTATAAAGAATCACTTTTTTCGTAAAATTAATAATAAAAAAGTTTACCATATTTTATGTAGAGAACTTAGGCGGACACACTGTATAAAGGTTCTTTTTTAAAACGGATTTTAAAGAATAAACTATATATTTAAAAGGCAAAGCCACAATTTTTAGACACCTCGTTAGATTATTTTACTGTACCGAATTTTATGATTTTTTGTCTAAAATGATCCTCTGGTTACTAAGACGTCTTTTCACTACTTTTTTTGATGTTTTATACCCTTTTTATTTAAAAACAAAATAAATATATTATATACAACGTGTGTTGCCTATACCGCGGGAAATATTACGTGAAGCGCAGTATCACAGTAGCTTTTGGGCAGTGCACACTACACCATTTTACTGGTTATATTTTTCGGCAGGACAAACTGCGCCAATTTACAGTTTGCCAACTGAGTGAAGCCAGATGAAAGGAATGCGGAAAAAAACTGAAGTTGCTTGTAAGATGTTGCCAGATTTTCATCCTACTGCTGTGAACCTATTTTACACTTTTTTAAATCTAATATTTCATATTTTATAAAGTACTAGTTTACACCTTGTTATTGATTTATTTTTAATTCCCTAAAGAGATTTTATTTTATTGCTCTATTTTCTTAGAGGAACCGATTATACTATGCTTTAATATTTATATCGTCCCTAAAATATTTTATATACATATCTTAATTTCCGACAACAAGGCTTCCCTACCAAGATAGCCACTCAAATAATGTTTACTGATTGGTTGCCGCTGGAACGAGCCTCCAAAGAGGTGGAGCCTCGCATCAACATAGACGGCGAATGGTTTGGAATTTATTGTACTTACCCGGTTTTAAAATATTTGTTTCTTAGTAACAATTTTTAGTAGTAGTGGTTTTGTGTGGGTATTATAACGTAGAAATTTAATTCAGTATTTTGATTTTGTATCGCATTCAAAAATAATTAAGGTAGGTATGTATGTAACTAAATAAAAATTAAATAAATAAATCCGTTCTTCTTGCATACCATTTTGTGCAAATAAATTGGAGCATGTAAACGAAAATCGTTTACTTGAGCAAGCAAAATGGCTTGTGTAAAATCTGGATGGTCAGATAATTTGCATGCGGTTGGTGCAAATGTATGAACGTGTAAACGACATACAAATTTAAGACATGCGTAGTGAGTAAATAATAGTTGTATTGGCGTGATTTATTTATCGTTTTCTGTTTGATGGGTCTTACTTATTATTTGTTATTTTTTGTGGTAATAATAATACAGGGTGTTATGGAAATACTTTAATATATTTAAACCCCAAAATCCTTGTGTAAAAATAAATTGAATAAAAATTATTAAAAATGGCGGACCACCATAAATAACAGTGATAATGAACCCCAACATTTTACGATTAAAAAGCAAACCCGCTACTGACCAGCTCTTTAAATCCCTTTAAATACATATGTTTACCTTCTGTCGCTGTCAAAAACAGCTGAAAGCAGTTATAACACGTGGTTAAGTCAACAAGCTTGACAAAAATTGCCAAATTTATTTTGTTCTTTACCAGTTTATCTATGGGTTTTGCTGTTTCAATTCGATCAAACGAAAAACTTACATGATTACACAAATTATCCTTTATTACGCTACTAGGTTGTTTGAGCGTTTAATGAATGTAAAGATTATTTTTTCCACAAATCAAGTACACTTTTTAGGTGGTTAATTACTTTACAAACTTTTTAAACACTGCGACGCGACACGTATGCGCACAAAGAATTGAATTAAAATACACAAAACGGTATTTTTAATGCAAAACACTATTAAAACAAATTTTACTGCGTTTTTAAATAAAGTTTTTGTTACATTTCGCTTTTCTTTCATCAAAATTAAGAGTTGACAGACGACAGGTGGTTTACACAAGATCGTTTGACTAGGTAAGGTTGCCTCATTACGTCACATATGTACCGCACTGCTGGTTCCTTGGCGCCAACATAGCAAACAAAGAATAATCATTGTTAAATAATTTATTAATAGGAAATAAAGAAGTTACGGTAACAACTGGAATTAACAGTATTTAAAAGTATTTCTTTAATATTGACAAAAAACACAAACTACACTGTTAAAAACTTCATTAAATAATGAGCAAAATACATATGTGACGTATGGTCCGCCATGTTGCAAGGCTTACGAGGCAACCTTACCTAGTCAAACGATCTTGGTTCACACGAGAAAAGAGTACAAAAGATTATTCCCTATGAGACAAATGTACAAAAAAACTACGGTAATTGTACAGAAAGTGTCCGCAACTCCGATTTTAACCAAATTTGGTATGTTGGGTTTTGGGGCGCTGATCACGAATCTGAACGAAATTTTAGTCGGAAATGTTTGGTTTCAGAGATAATCATCATCAAAGTTGGCATTTAAACTAACCTTATTTTCACCATTATTCACCCCTCTTTTGCACACAATTCTTGATTTAAAGCTAAAGTGGGCCACAATATTTGATTTTCACCTTTAAAACCCCGTGTTTCTATGTTTTTACACCTTTATCAAATAAATTGGGAAGAGTCCCTTTAAAAACGTTGCAACCGTGCATTCACTGCTCCACCGCCTCCACCATATTCTGCTACGATTAAAAACGATTGAAAGCGAAGCTATGCAATTAAATTCAAAAAAGTGTAAAATACGTAGAAGAATGAGGTTTTAAAAGGTGAAAATCAAATATTGTGTACCACTTTAACTTAAAATCAAGAATTGTATGCCAAAAGAAAGGGGAATAAAGTGAAAATGAGGTTAGTTCAAATGCTAACTTTAATGATGGATATCTCGGAAACAAATGTATCCGACTAAAAATTTTTTCAGATCCGTGATCAGCGCCACAAACACAGGTGTTTTTACAGGTTAGATGTTTTTTGCAAGAAATTTATTGCAATTTATTCTAACATTTTTGCAATTTGCACGTAACTGGGTTTATCAATTTACTGAAACTTGTAAGTTCAATTCTTTTTAAACCGTTTTCTTTGTCTCATGTTGTTCTGGTTATGGGCGATAAAATATACTTACAGCGAATTCTTTTGGTTAAACTAGGTGCTTTCAATTTAATTAGGTTTTTTTAATCAAAATTTTTTACTACAAAATGCAGGGTTTGTTTTTTCTTTTGATAATTCATAAAAGCTTGATGTCTAGGAACTTATTACCGTGGGTATAAAAAGTAGACGGCATATTTAACATACCTTAGGGATAAAGGAGCCGAAGTGGACATTTTGGGGCTTCTTCAGATGTACGGTTACAAAATGCATGAAACAATTACTTTGTGTTGCTATATTACTGTACATCTCATTGGTACGGAAGAGAAGGGAAGTTTATGGTGAAAGTGTAAAGAGTGTACTCGTGAAAATAAAAGTACTTTCCAGCCAAGAAAAAAATCCTAGCCTTCTAAAAAGCTGTTGTAGCTCTAAATGTTATTTAAGGTTATTATTTAATGTAACGCCTACGCCGCTCATAAGTAGATAATAAAAATTGGTTAACTTTTTTTTATGCCGGTATATTATTGTCCTCTATTGTGTGCTTTGAAATCTACGATAAAATGGTGGTGCCCTCTGGATAACATTATTCAGTCGTTAAATGGGTTTAACATCTAAAAATCTGGCACCCACGGTACTTAGTACTTAGCTTTTGTGCTACTAACATGGACTGCCATAAACATAAAAAAACTAAATATACTAAATGTACTAGATGTAGTACAATTGTACAGCTGAACATCGCAAATTCGCGTTGTTGTTGTCAAGGAAGCCAGCATGATTTAACTGACCAATAAGAAGGCTTCCTTATGCTATGCAAGGTTACAGAAAGACGAAATTCGCTTGCCCTGGTTTGCGTTTTAAATAATATTGCGAAGAATTTACCAAATCGTGCGTTTATTAAGTTTTGCATTTTGTTTTAATTTACGTAAAATGCAACGAAATTCAATCGAGTTGACTGACATGGTTTTGTGTTATGGGGAAGCTAGGCAAAATGCTCGGCAAGCCGGGGAACTATGAAAGAGTTTGTTTATAGTGAACCCATTAACAGTTTAGAACAGTTGCGAAATCGTGTGGAACTAGCGGCTCAGCAAATAAGAAACAATGAAAACATTTTTGCGCGTGTGAGAAACAGTATGCAGCGGAAAATAAATGCATGTTTGGAATCAAAATTTAGAACATATTCCGTATTGAAGGTAAATCGACCTTTATTTAAATATTTTTTGTTACAATTTATTTTGATATAAGGCTTTTAATAATTTTTTAAAGTAAATTTATAAAAAAATAGAATATAATAACATTTTACCTTTTTATTCTATTATGTATTTATATCGTTTATTGGGTATAAAATAGGACGTTTGGCAACATCGCAAACAAATAGGTCTACTGTCTGTGTTTATAGTCTTTACGTAACCAGGGACGTAGCAGATAGGTGAAAAGAAGGTATTTTTACAAATTGTAAAAAAGTTTGAATTAAACAAAAAAGTACTCAGTGTGTCTCTACACTGTCCCAGGAGTCACCCATTTCAATATATTAAAGTATTTCCATAACACCCTGTATAAGTAAAAAAAGTTACTTTTGGAATTTATTAAGCTCTATTCTATAATTAAATGAATATGAAAGTAAGTAGTAACACTAGTTCATGCTAACAATTCGTCGTCGTACACCATTGTTTACTGATAAAAAAATTGTGACAATAGACTTTACTTTAAAAACAAATGTAATAGTTTAGTCTAATTTGCGGAAATTGCATGAGCAAGAAAAAACACCTTTACGTAGACATTTCTTGTTGGTTATAAAAAACTATTTTTTACGCCAGTCAAAATTATGGAAAAATCCTTTTAAAAGGCAAAATTATCCATGGCCAATTCAGATAAATAATTGCCAATGTCTATAGAGTTTGCGATGAGAAAGGAACAAATAATACTTTAAAACTGCCTCTTAAAAGAAAACTTGATCGCGTTTCCCTTTATGTAGAAGTTTCTATTAACAGTGTCCGAAGAATCCACAGGAAAGATAAAGAACGTCGAAAGGAAAAATTTTCGATTTTTTTTGCGTTAGTACATTCGGACTTTTATTATCTTTATTTATAAATATTCACACAACGCTTGGACAGTTCTATCTCTGTCCGTTTTTAAGAGTGTAAACTATAAAACGGACAGAGATAGGACTACCCAAAACGTTGTGTGAAATGTTATAAATAAAGACAGTGGCAGTCTAAAATGAATTTGGTGTCACTAATGCTATTAATTATATAACTGAGATGCTATTCTCATAACAATTAAAACTATTTAGATCTTGGCAATTTCCACTACATTTTTAAAAATAAATTATTGCTTACATATTTTTTATCATATTTAAACTGTTTAGCAATCATTTATTCGCACGCCTCTGATTAGACTCAATAATGAACAGTAATATTTCCCCTGCCTTCTTGCGTCGTCTGGCTTGTTTCACTGGGCGAACTTTACATGATATTTTCTAAAGGTCAAAGCACATTAGGCGCTTAAATCTTGGTACGCTCACGGACCGGTCAAATATTTTACATGCTAATTAAATGTCATTCAAGGTCATTCAATTAAAAAACATGTAAAATATTTTTCCTACGACCACTTGTGAAAATAGCAAATAGCACACTGATTTCATGCATAGAAAATGCGTTATATCACACTAGTGTTGCAAAGTACTTTACAGCACTAGTGTTGCAAGGTACTTTACAACACTGGTGTGATACATATTATGATGTCATTCTTAAAACTGCTATTGGTTTTGCAAGTGACATATTTATTGTAGTGACAGTAAAAAAACTTTTTATTTACCTTAAACGGTAGAACCCAAATTAGCGAAAATCATCTTATTTTATATTTATTAAAATTTACGAAAAAATAAAAACATAAACAAAAATAGACATAACCACAAAAAACAACTTTCACTGACTGGCACAGTGTTGTCAGGTAAGTAGATCAAATTTAAAATCTCCCTTCTACCTTTGAGCACGTACTTTATAGAGGCAGCTTGACCGTTCGACCTAAAGCGCCAGAGAAAAAAAGCCTATAGATCAAATTCCTTCCTCTCTTTCTTCGTGTACTCAAACAACTAGTTAAATCTTTTTTTTTAATCCCTAATTAAACCTAAGGCTAATACACACTTTATGAATCCACTTTCTTTTATCCATTCATAAATAGAATCAGACCCTTCCGACGTTGCCAAATGTTCTCAAGGGGCGATTTCGGCTCAGTTTGGTATCTATTTTGGTTGACAGATAAATAATAGGTTAAACTTCACTTTTAACCAAGAACATACCAATTGGTAAATAATGAAGTTCAACCCATTGTTTATCTGTCAACCAAAAGTTACCAAAATGAGTTGAAATCGCCTCATATTTTGCATGGTAACTGACGTTTGGTAGTCGTTTTTCCTTACTTTAAGGACTTTAGGTTATGCATTGCATTTACAATTTTCATATTTTTATATTTTTTCTTAAAAATATGAGGAAAAACTGTTATTTTTACTTAATTTTACATGTGATTTTCAGTTTCATTAACTCGTTTTACCAATTTTACCCTACCCAGCACCCCTTTTCACTCCCCGGTCCCGTAAGTTTATTTACTGATATTTTTTAAAAAACGGAATATTTTGGATATGCACCACTTACGTTTTATTTATAAGAGTGTCTAAAATATGTAAGAATCGATAATTTTTAAAAAACCCTTATAATAGCAGAAAACCGTATTAAACTATTAGCGTTATTACCTAACAAAACCATACAATATCATACAATTTTTATTAAGTGAGGGCCTTTTTAAATTCCAAAATGATAAAAGTTATATAATGCTTCTAGGTAGGTGATTTTCGATGTAAAAATATTGTCAAAACAGTATAATATAGCAGTGAGGAAAAGTATATATCACACTAGTGTTGCAAAGTAAATATCACCCTAGTGTTGCAAAGTTCTCAATTGTTTTTTATTTTTTCTGAACAGACAAACTTTAATTTATTTTTTTGGTGAATAATTTGTGGTCGTAGAAAAAATAGTGTACTGTACACTATTTTTCCTACGACCACAAATTATTCACCAAAAATAAATTAAAGTTTGTACACTTGTAATGTAATATACTATGACCGGTCGGTGAGCGTACCGAGACCTGAGCGCCTAGTGTGCTTTGACCATAGGTATTGGCTTTAACGTGTTAACATACCAGTTCTTGTTCGATTAATAAGTCAAGAAACGTCGGGCACGGTTAGTATTTATGTGATGGGTGACCGCACGCGGTAACATCGTGTGGGGTTATTTTTAATTTTTTTTAGTATTTTAAATTAATAAAACCAATATTGAAAACGTTAAGTTTCTTTTTTTTATTCATCCTTTGTTAACTGAAATCTCTTAATAGGTTAGGTTTTGTTGCATATTCTTTCTTTAAAAATTAACCAGCAAAATACAACACAGAGGCTTTGCCATTACCATCTGTGAGGTGACGAGCTAATAAAAACCGAGGTTCGAACTGGGTCGCTGCGGTGAGAGGCTAGTACGTTAGCCCCTACACCAAGCTCGCCACAATAGTCTACTTAAATATGAATATTATATTAGGAAACACCCTGTATTGTCCTTTGATTTTAACAAGTTAATGGAAACATTAATCATTAAAAATAATGCATTCGTAATAATATCCCTAATAAATATAATAAAATTTTTATATATTTAAAATTATTTTATGCAAAATAGATTATTAAAAATGTCGAAAAAAGCTGAATAACAAATAAAATAAAATTTGATAACATTCAATTTTTATAACCCTCAGTAAAATACAATTTAATATTAGAATTTCTCCCAAATGCGTCGTTTTTTATTAATGGAATAATTAAAGAGATTTAGTTTTTTCAAATAAAAATTAATGGATTTTACATGCAAAATATAAAAAACGCGCTCTGCAATAATGCCCATATATGGCGGGGCGGCTTTTTTTATTTTTTACTATTTTGCATTTAAAATAAACTGCCTAAAATATTAATTAAGGGAATATTCGAATTACGACCGCCCGTTTTGAAAATTCTCCATTTTGATTGGTCAATTTAATATTGATAGAAAAATCGTATTGTATTGAAAAAATTTAAATTACTTTTATGAAAATACATATAAAAGTACGAGGTTTAATCAACTATTTTTATTTTAGGCATACATACACGTCGTGCCAGCACGATTTGTTCGATTGAGTTTTAACGTTACATAACCGGCTGACTGCGTAAATATAGTAAATAATAAAATTTAATTTTAATATGTTCTTTTCTGTACGTGAAGAAACTTATCGGGGTAAACGGTAATTACTGAATCATACACTTAAGATGAAGTAGTTTCTGGTAATTTTTAAATTTTAAATGTCTACAAGTTAAAACAATTCAACGTTACAGAGCTTAAGTTTTTAAAAAGTTGGGAAAAATTAAAACCAATATTCTACGGGCTACGTTGGCAGGGTTAAATTCAAGGGGTGGTCCAGGAGAACTTTCCCCGAAACAAAAAAATCCCTCCCGAAAAAATTTGCTGTCAAATCATAAGTATGAATTTAATCTGAAAGTAGGTATGGTATACAATTAGTTATATAGATATAAAAGCATGAAGAAAAGAACAAAGTAAAAGGTTGGTTTCGTTTTTACAAGTTAGATAGATATTTTGGGTGGAAGGTGCATCGGCGACTAGGGCCATTTAGCATTTTACAAGTGATGACCTTTAGTTTTCTTTTCAAATTTTTTAGGTAATTAAGTTCAAGATGAAACATTCTGAATTCAATACTCTACGTTTGACCTCGTACTATCGATATAAACAAAAACAAAGGTTGTCTCGCTTTAGACCGTCTTTTTCACGCATTGGCAAAAATTGCCCATGAAAGTTTTAAAATTCACTATCTAATATTTTGAGAAAAATATATAGACATGAAACAGTTGTACCTACATTCATCATACATTTCTCTTGTTCTGCTTAGTTATTTTCTTAATGAGGTCCAAAAAACTGAAAACCAAATAAAAAGTCTTTACCTTTTCTCACCTACATTCATACAATTTCTTTTCATTACTAAGCTAGGGGCTACCCTGAGCTTGGGCCCCGGGGCCCTGCCCCGCCTAGTCCCATACCAGCAGAACTAAACGGAACCATTTCTTGGGGTAAAATTGCCCCTTCTCACCGAACTAATAAGAGACTACAGTAAAAAGCACAGGGACGTGTAATTTGATTGTTTTATTAAGAATTAAAAAAATGTAGTTAGTAAACAAAGTGTGGCATAAATTTAAACTACAAGCATAGTCCTACAAGGAAGTTGATATTGTTTCTAAAAAAATTGAAGAATAATTGCAATAAATCCAATCTACCATGATTTTTTTTTATAGGGTGAATGTTAAAACCATTTGAGGTATAAGTACTAAAACCGAGGAATCTTGGTTCTTGAGTTTAGACCGCGACAAATTAAAATCGTTTACCGACATAGATGAAAACACTGACTATTTATTTCTTATGACTCTATCGATTGGTCACAATAATAAACCTTGTGCCTTGCTCTATGTTGATTACAGCCTGTAAAGTTGGTTTTAATGAATATTTTTGTGCGTTAAAGTCCTCTATCCTAAAAGAAAAATGCATATACAAATGTTTACGTAAGCATGGAAGGGGGGTAAGATTTTGCTTACTTTTGATGACATGGCGGGAGGGGGTTAATAATTGTAATAAATCTGCTTACCTAATACTTAAACGGCCCCAATGTGACAGTTTTGCATCACCGCTTGTAACGTTTCAAACCAATCAAATTACATGTCCCTGTGCTTTTTACTGTAGTCTCTGAAAAAGGTACAGTTAGTGTTTTTAGTGTATGTTTACCGATTTAAATTCACATATCTAATAATAATAAATAAGAAGACAAAAAAATAAAAAGCAAAAAATAAACTTTTTGACTTAAAAAAATATATATAAAACTCACTAAGAGGTTAAAAATAATAAATTAAAAAAAAAAAAATTAAGTCTGGTAATAATTTATGCGCTAAACTACTAAATGTTGATAACTAAATAGGCAAAAGCATTTTAAAATATTAATACTATACAGGGTGTTATGGAAATACTTTAATATATTGAAATGGGTGACTCCTGGGATAGTGTAGAGACACACTGAGTACTTTTTTTGTTTAATTCAAACTTTTTTACAATTTGTAAAAATACCTTCTTTTCACCTATCTGCTACGTCCCTGGTTACGTAAACACTATAAACACCGTAGCCCGTTCGTTAGTAACAGACAGTAGACGACTTTGTTTGCGATGTTGCCAAACGTCCTATTTTATACCCAATAAACGATATAAATACATAATAGAATAAAAAGGTAAAATGTTATTATATTCTATTTTTCTATAAATTTACTTTAAAAAATTTTTAAAAGCCTTATATCAAAATAAATTGTAACAAAAAAATATTTAAATAAAGGTCGATTTACCTTCAATACGAAATATGTTCAAAATGCCCTCCATTTGATTCCAAACATGCATTTATTTTACGCTGCATACTGTTTCTCACACGCGCAAAAATGTTTTCATTGTTTCTTATTTGCTGAGCCGCTAGTTCCACACGATTTCGCAACTGTTCTAAACTGTTAATGGGTTCACTATAAACAAACTCTTTCATAGTTCCCCACAAAAAAAAATCGCATGGATTAAGGTCGGGAGACCGAGGAGGCCATCGAATAGATCCACTGCGTCCAATCCACCTATCTCTAAAATTTTCATTTCAATATTCCGTGACTATTCTCGCGTTATGACAAGGTGCTCCATCTTGAAGTAGCCACATTTGTCGTATAACGGCTATAGGGACATCATCTAATAAATTGGGAAGGTCGTTCTGCAAAAAAGCCAAATAACCTTCCCCATTTAGCCTTGCTGGCAAAATATGGGGACCTATTAGTTGATTGTCTATAATACCAGCCCAGACATTAATGAAATTTTCTTGATGGTGCGTTTCGCGGAATGCGTGTGGATTTTCTACGCTCCAAATATGCGTATTGTGTTGATTAAACACACCATCGCGAGTAAAACCGGCCTCATCGGTAAACAACACATTGCGAATCCAATTTGGTTCATTAGCAGTTTTTGTAAAAACCACCGACAGTAATTTCTACGCAAGGCGTAGTCTTCTGGTTTTAACGCTTGCACTTTTTGCACATGGTAAGGATGTTGACGATCTTCATGTAATGTTCGCCACGTTATAAAGTTTGAAGCCCGACCGATTTGTGACGTTAATCGTCTAGTACTTATACTAGGATTATCACGAACAGAACTTAAAATTTCCTGCTCTGCGGCCAGTGTGTTTTCGGTACGTCCTCGGCCTCTATCTGCATTTACACCTCGAAAGCTTCCCCGGTCTCGAAGTTGTTGAACTACGGACACGAAAGTTCTTTCACTAGGGGTGTTCCGATCTGGATATCGCTCTTGATATAGCAGCCTGGCTTGCCGAGCATTTTGCCTAGCTTTCCCATAACACAAAACCATGTCAGTCAACTCGATTGAATTTCGTTGCATTTTACGTAAATTAAAACAAGATGCAAAACTTAATAAACGCACAATTTGGTAAATTCTTCGCAATATAATTTAAAACGCAAACCAGGGCAAGCGAATTTCGTCTTTCTGTAACCTTGCATAAGGAAGCCTTCTTATTGGTCAGTTAAATCATGCCATCTTCGGCTTCCTTGGCAACAACAACGCAATTTGCGATGTTCAGCTGTACAATTGTACTACATCTAGTACATTTAGTATATTTAGTTTTTATGTTTATGGCAGTCCATGTTAGTAGCACAAAAGCTAAGTACTAAGTACCGTGGGTGCCAGGTTTTTAGATGTTAAACCCATTTAACGACTGAATAATGTTATCCAGAGGGCACCACCATTTTATCGTAGATTTCAAAGCACACAATAGAGGACAATAATATACCGGCATAAAAAAAAGTTAACCAATTTTTATTATCTACTTATGAGCGGCGTAGGCGTTACATTAAATAATAACCTTAAATAACATTTAGAGCTACAACAGCTTTTAGAAGGCTAGGATTTTTTCTTGGCTGGAAAGTACTTTTATTTTCACGAGTACACTCTTTACACTTTCACCATAAACTTCCCTTCTCTTCCGTACCAATGAGATGTACAGTAATATAGCAACACAAAGTAATTGTTTCATGCATTTTGTAACCGTACATCTGAAGAAGCCCCAAAATGTCCACTTCGGCTCCTTTATCCCTAAGGTATGTTAAATATGCCGTCTACTTTTTATACCCACGGTAATAAGTTCCTAGACATCAAGCTTTTATGAATTATCACAAGAAAAAACAAACCCTGCATTTTGTAGTAAAAAATGTTGATTAAAAAAACCTAATTAAATTGAAAGCACCTAGTTTAACCAAAAGAATTCGCTGTAAGTATCATTTTATCGCCCATAACCAGAACAACATGAGACAAAGAAAAAGGTTTAAAAAGAATTGAACTTACAAGTTTCAGTAAATTGATAAACCCAGTTACGTGCAAACTGCAAAAATGTTAGAATAAATTGCAATAAATTTCTTGCAAAAAACATCTAAACTGTAAAAACACCTGTGTTTGTGGCGCTGATCACGGATCTGAAAAATTTTTAGTCGGAAACATTTGTTTCCGAGATATCCATCATTAAAGTTGGCATTTGAACTAACCTCATTTTCACTTTATTCCCCCTTCTTTTGGCATACAATTCTTGATTTTAAGTTAAAGTGGTACACAATATTTGATTTTCACCTTTTAAAACCTCATTCTTCTACGTATTTTACACTTTTTTTGAATTAAATTGCATAGCTTCGCTTTCAATCGTTTTTAATCGTAGCAGAATATGGTGGAGGCGGTGGAGCAGTGAATGCACGGTTGCAACGTTTTTAAAGGGACCCTTCCCAATTTATTTGATAAAGGTGTAAAAAACATAGAAAAACGGGGTTTTAAAAGGTGAAAATCAAATATTGTGGGCCACTTTAGCTTTAAATCAAGAATTGTGTGCAAAAGTGAAGGGGGAATAATGGTGAAAATAAGGTTAGTTTAAATGCCAACTTTGATGATGATTATCTCGGAAACCAAACATATCCGACTAAAATTTCTTTCAGATTCGTGATCAGCGCCCCAAAAACCCAACATACCAAATTTGGTTAAAATCGGAGTTGCGGACACTTTCTGTACAATTACCGTAGTTTTTTGTACATTTGTCTCATAGGGAATAATCTTTTGTACTCTTTTCTCGTGTGAACCACCTGTCGTCTGTCGGCTCTTAATTTTGATGAAAGAAAAGCGAAAAGTAACAAAAACTTTATTTAAAAACGCAGTAAAATTTGTTTTAATAGTGTTTTGCAATAAAAATACCGTTTTGTGTATTTTAATTCAATTCTTTGTGTGCATACGTGTCGCGTCGCAGTGTTTAAAAAGTTTGTAAAGTAATTAACCACCTAAAAAGTGTACTTGATTTGTGGAAAAAGTAATATTTACTTTCATTATACGCTGGAACAACCTAGTAGCGTAATAAAGGATAATTTGTGTAATCATGTAAGTTTTTCGTTTGATCGAATTGAAACAGCAAAACCCATAGATAAACTGGTAAAGAACAAAATAAATTTGGCAACTTTTCTCAAGCTCGTTGACGTAACCACGTGTTATAACTGCTTTCAGCTGTTTTTGACAGCGACAGAAGGTAAACATATGTATTTAAAGGGATTTAAAGAGCTGGTCAGTGGCGGGTTTGCTTTTTAATCGTAAAATTTTGGGGTTCATTATCACTGTTATTTATGGTGGTCCGCCATTTTTAATAATTTTTATTCAATTTATTTTTACACAAAGATTTTAGGGTTTAAATATATTAAAGTATTTCCATAACACCCTGTATGTTAATATGCTACCACCCAACTTCATTTTTTTTATTTATTATTTTTAACTTTTTAGTAAGTTTTATTAATTTTTTAAAGTCGGTTTAATTTTTTTAATTGTTTATTTAAAACCACAACATAAGAGTAATTAATCCTAAAAAAAACTACAAATATTTTGCTGCAAAACTGTCCTTAATACAGAATCGTGCGAAATTTACTCGGTCAAACTGAAAAATTGAAATGGGTTTATACAACGATGCAATTTGCACTAAAACTAAAAAAACACATATGCGCACTTTAGAATGTTAAAAAACACATATATTACAAATGTTACACGTGTTTCGCTCTCTCGAGCATCATCAGACCTACAATAAAAAGAAAGGAACCTTATACATTTCATTAAAAGAAAAATAAATTTAAATAACCTTTTCATAATTATTATTATATTTAACTAAAT
Organism: Listronotus bonariensis; assembly: GCA_014170235.1. Classification (NCBI taxonomy): domain Eukaryota; kingdom Metazoa; phylum Arthropoda; class Insecta; order Coleoptera; family Curculionidae; genus Listronotus; species Listronotus bonariensis. The sequence goes on along the minus strand of JACEGR010000226.1, from coordinate 316,593 downwards.
CCAGGAAGACCAGCAAAAATCCTTGATAAAGACACCAAAAGACAACAAGTATGCAATTCGAAGTAAATTTCACTTTTTATTTAAAAAATTTAAAAATACCCACCATAGATAAAATTTTAATGGAGCTGGGCCAAGATAACAGTATTTCGCTTATAAGTAGAAAACTTTTATGGAAAGCTTTTAAAAGAATGGATTTTGCCTGGGAAAAGCCTAAATGGAAAGCAACGAAATTTGTTGGCGACGAAGTTACTTAAAAAGTATTAGGCAGTACCGCCAGAAGCAAAATATATATTTTTTTACCTTTATGAGAAGTGGATCAACTAAGATTATACAGCAGGAAAATAAGTAAATAGGTGGTAAAACAAAAATATAACTAGTTCTATAATATACCGTCATGCTCCATAATAATATCGTCATGTAACAAGAATTTTTTCCAAATGTTCTTAAACATAAACATTTAGGAACAGCTATGATAAAGTTTAGATTTCTCCTTTTACTTTTTTTATACAATATTTTTTAACCCACTTTTAATTAAAAAAATAATTTATACTAATATCTTCGAAAGTTCTTACCAAATGGAAAACTTTTTAATTCTTAACTTTACGAAAAAATGTGCCTCTTCATAAAAAGTCCTGCTTGATGAGAAAATACATTTCCATAAAAATAATTGTATGTTAGATGTACAGGGTGGCTTAAAAAGACTCTTTACCAAATTAATATACATAATATGTTCTAACTACGACACGAAACTTTAAGGGGTAATTTGTTATGTAATTTTATATAAAAAAGTTCCTATAAACTATATATGTCTGGGGTTGCTTCGTTTCTGAGATACAGAGCGTAAATAATGTTTTTAAAAGTATGTTTTTTTAATATCTTAAATACGAAACCAGATACCCAAAAATGTACTACACTAAAAGTTTTATTTTTAGTTGCTTTATAAAAAAATATAAAAACTACAAAAAAGCCAGTGCCGTACATTTTTCTCTCAATAATATTGGCTGTTGTGCCCACTGTACGCCAATGACTTTTTATGTGTTTTTTTATTTATTTTTTCCTATAAAGCAACTAAAAATGTAACTTTTTATTGTAGTACATTTTTAGTATCTGGCTTCGTATTTAAGATATTTACACAAATACAGACTTAAAAAAAAATAATTTTATTATCGTCCTGTTTCTCAGAAACGAAGCAACTCCAGGCATATGTTTATATAAACTTTTTCTTTACAGTACCAAACTTTAAAGGGTAATTTCTTATGTCATTTTATAAAGAAAAGTTTATATAAACATATGTCTGGAGTTGCTTCGTTTCTGAGATACACGGCGATAATAAAATTATTTTTTTAAAGTCTGTATTTGTGTAAATATCTTTAATACGAAGCCGGATACAAAAAATGTACTACAATAAAAAGTTTTCTTTTAGTTGCTTTATGAAAAAGAGTAAATTTAAAAAAATCACTTAAAAGTTAGTGGCGTACAGTGGGCACAACAGCCAATATTATTGAGAGAAAAATGTACGCCAGTGGCTTTTTGCAGTTTTTTTTATAAAGCATCTAAAAATACAACTTTTAGTGTAGTACATTCTTTGTGTATCTGGTTTCGTATTTAAGATAATAAAAAACACACTTTAAAAAAATTATTTACACTCTGTATCTCAGAAACGAAGCAACCCCAGACATATTTATAGGAACTTTTTTATATAAAATTACATAACAAATTACCCCATAAAGTTTTGTGCCGTAGTTAGAACATATTATGTATATTAATTTGGTAAAAAGTCTTTTTAAGCCACCTTGTACATATAACATACAATTATTTTTATGGAAATGCATTTTCTCATCAAGCAGGACTTTTATGAAAAGGCACATTTTTTCGTAAGTTAAGAATTAAATTTCCCATTTGGTAAGAACTTCCGAAGACACGCTGTATATTAGTATAGATTTTTTTTTAAATTAAAAGTGGGTGAAGAAATATTATATATAAAAGAAGTACTACAATAAGGAGAAACTTAAACTTTATTATGGCTGTTCCTAAATGTTTAGCTATGTTTAAGAACATTTGGAAAGAAATCTTGTTACATGACGATATTATTATAGAGCATAACGGTATATTATAGAACTAGTTATATTTTTGTCTTACCACATTTTTCCTGCTGTATAACCTTAGTTGATTCACGTCTCATAAAGATAAGAAAAATATATTTTGCTTCCAGCGGTACTGCCTAATACTGTTTAAGTAACTTCGTCGCCAACAAACAATTTCGTTGCTTTCCATTTAGGCTTTTCCCAGGCAAAATCTATACTTTTGAAAGCTTTCCATAAAAGTTTTTTCTTAGAAGCGAAATACTGTTATCTTGGCTCAGCTCCATTAAAATTTTATCTATGGTGAGTATTTTTTAAATTTAAATTTAGGGTAATCGTGTTTTATGCAATTATATACCGGGTGTCAAGTTATAAATTTACACCCCCTTACATTTTTTATTTTTTATCGTACAAAATAATTAAAAATATCAGTTTGTTGGGCTAATTCTGTAGTTTTTGAAGTGGTATCGGATTTTTATTATTTCTTAAGATATACAAGATAGGACACAAAGTATGATTTTTTTTAAATAAAACACCCTATATATTATTTTACCATTAAAAATATCTTTTCAAACCCTTTGAAAAATACCACATTTTATATACCTATCTTAATTAGTTTTTGAAATATGGCCATGCAAATCTGATAAATATTTTTTAATTCCCATTAGAAACGCAATAAACTTATATCCCCCTAATTTTTTTAGTTTTTAACGTATAAAAGAAATAAAAACATCATTTTACTAGGATGATCCTGTAGTACCTGTATCTTTTAACAGAATTATTTTTTCTGGTAAGATATACTGAGTACGACAAGTTGTATGATTTTTTGAAATGGAACACCCTATATATTGAATCACCATTTAAAATATTATTTAAAGAGCGTTAAAAAAACACGATATTTAATGGATCTATCTTTAATGGTTTTGAAAATATGGCCATAAATTAAATTATTGGGCAATTATTTCCATAATAATATAACCTACCTACATACAAGATTAAAATTTACACTTATTTTTTACATTTGGTGACCATATTTCTGAAACTAATGATCTATCTATATCAAATAGTATTTTTTTAAAGCACTTTAAAAGATCTTTTCATTAGTAATATAATATACAGGACGTTCCTTTTAAAAAAATCATACTTTTTGTCCTACCCTGTATTTTTTAAAAGATATTAACAGTTTAAATGTTGACTCAGTAACTACATGAATAATTAACCCAAAAAAGTAATATAATTATTTATTTTGAACGACAAAACATAAAAAGTTAATGAGGGTGTAAATTTATAACTTGACACTTGGTACATTTAAAATAATTACTTTTTATTTAGTGATACTGGAGAATTAGAAGAACATCTTTTTGTTGAAGTTAATTAATATTCCTATAACACTGTTAACACCATGGCGTAACAACAAACACTCATGTGTTTAAAACACAATTAAAAAGCATTCATAATCTAAAGGTATCTTTATTACCTACCTTTATTATCTATTTAAAAGGACTGGACAGAGGGTTAAAAAGTACGCCTATGACTGACTATGAAATTCAGCCAAAATAAACGGAATTCCCTTTTATCTTTCTAAAATTGACTATAGCAACCCATAAAATTTGCCCCACAAAAAAGTCATCAATCGCACCTGTATAGTACCTACTTAAATTCTGTTTTTTTTTTGTATCTAGATATTATGTCAGGGATAATTTTCAATGATAAAAGAATCGGAGGGGAGTTAGTGGGGTTTTCTTCAGCCGCTGTTACGAACAAGTCAAATACAAGTTTAAATTAGGCCCAGAATAAATTAGCGCAGTGCGCGGTCTATCTCGGCAATTATGGCGCCTTTGTAATTATTGTTATTCAAAATTATGGAATTTTCGATGTTTTATTATGCTGATTCGGGCCGGGTGCTAAATTTACTTGCTTATTCCTTTAGTATTACTGACTGCGGACGTGTTAAGAGGTCTAACACTTTTAAGAAGTTTCAGAATATTAGAGGAGTTATGGCAGAGCCGCCTTATGGGCGGTGATTTTTTGACAACACCTGGAATCTTTTCAACCATTTTATTAATTTTTAATATTACTGTTTAAATAACACTTGTTTTATTATTAACAATTTGCAACTTCTTTAACTTTAAATAAAAAAACATTTGGGATCACATTTTTCAACAAATATCACTTTCAACAAAACGCAAAACGAAAAGCTTAAATTTTAGACGCCACTGAATTGATCATTGATCAGCTGATTATATGTAGTGACTTCACCCAGTTTTGCCAATTTCTCACTGTTGTATGCCCTGCCTCGCGTCCCAGACCTTGAACCGCCTACGTCGTGATTACTCCTGTATACAGGGTGTTACAGAATGTTGTTAGGAAATTTAAAGGCTGATTCTACATCAGAAAATATAAAGAAAAGTTCATATAATAGTAGGGGAGCCCACAATGCTAAATGGGAATTTACTCGAGCATCATAGAGACATGTTGGGTTGCAAAGCTTAAATAATAAGAAGAAAAAAATGTTATAAAATGTATATCTTTTCATTGGTGGGAAAGGTAGTTATAGATTTTTAAATATGTCAAAAAATACTGTTCTTATTGCCAGTATGGGCATCTTGGAAATGGTAAGAGATACGAAATCGGTGAAATGAGAATACAGTTGAGATTTATGTGCCTAATAATATGCTTTTTAAAAGTTTTAAAATTTGGAGTATTTCCGGAGATATCCGGAAAAAAAACAAAAAATTTGAAATTTGTTATATTTTTTTCCTGGTTCTATTTATAATGGATTTTAAAATAAATTACTTTTTGTATTGCCATTTTTTCTGCTCTATCCAATAGTGGAGTTTTATTTAAAATACGACGTTTCGTTGTCGTAGGACCATCATCAACTTTATTTTTTTTTAATAGGGTCCTGATATCCTAATAGCAAAATTTAAAAGCCGATTTTAATACAAATTCAATGATGTATCACACATTAGGATTAAATCTTAATACGAACCTGTATTTTTATAAATTTGAAAGAAATAATTAACTCTGCATTTTAAATTTAGTAAATTACTTTAATAAACCAAGCAGAACTTAACAAAACCCCCTAGCATCAATAACTTATATAAAATATCCACCATCAACTTATTTGTTTCCAAGGCTTATTTGATACTTTAGATAAATTAAAACTAAAAAGTATCAAAGATATTTGGCTTCTTGCTAGATTTACCTGACAAGAAAAAAGCTAAAACGTTCCGTATAAAAAATTTTATTGTATAAGTAAAACATTTGATCATATATTTTTGTGCATTTTTAAGTTAGTTTTAGTTTTGTTTAGTTTAAGCTAGAAAATTTCTGATTAATATATTTTGTTACTACTTGGGTCCTTGACGGGTGACCTTATAATATACAGGGCTCATATTTGGTGAAGGCACTCAATCCTTACCATAAAGATCTGGTCATTTTGACCGGCGGAGCTTACCGATTAGTCAAGATACTGATAATTATCAGGAAGTCTGTGACTTTAGGTAGTTTCGTATAATTCAGTAATGCAGTGTTAAAAATACCCAGTCATTATATAAAAATACCCTTTATTTAAAAAACAATAACAACATTTCAAATAATTAACGGCTAAAAAAAAGAAACTTTTTAACTTATTGTATATACTCAAAGTCAAGTCAATATCTGGTAGTAAAACCATTGTTTTTGTTACCTCCTCACATATTTATGGTAATAATTCCAATACCTTTCTGATATTTTCCACAGAATTTCTTGCCATGCTTAATATAATGCGTGGAACAGTTTTCTTCCTTATTTTTTAAATTTTTCGGCACTTTTACGTCTGACCTCTAGCTCCAATTGTTCCCATAAATGTTCTAAAGAATGTAAGTTGGGACTTTGAGCCGCCAATACTAATAGCATAAGTTGCTCACTTAGAAAAAATCTTTAATAACTTTTGCAGGATGCTTAGATTATTGTTTTGTTAAAATTTCTACATAAGTAGCAGATTTTCTTCTATTTGTCCATAGTACCTTTAACTTTTACTAGCAGCCAACTTCATGCCCTGAAAAAGAGCCGCATACCATGACACTACCTCCATCATGTTTTATAGTGGGTAAATATTTTATAGTACTTAGCAGACTTGGGTGGAATACTGAAAATCCGTATTTGAATACGAATACCGAAAAAAATATCTTCGAATACTCAGTATTCATGAATACTCGGAATCGGTATTCGAATACTGGAAAAAATATTCGACTACTTGAAAAGAAAAACACCGATTCCGAGTTAAACATTGTGAAGAGCAAAACCTAATTTTTACCCAACTCCTTAAAAATTGAAAACGCAGCAAATTGTTTAACCTCTGCATAAAAATATTGAAGAGCAAAAGAAAAAAGAAAAACTCACCTCAATTTTCTTATTTTTTTCTTTCGTTTTGGTATTCCAATTATTAAAATTTTGGTATTCGAATACTACTATCCACATTTCGTATGCGAATACTCGGTACGCCAGTATTTAAATACTCACACAAATGTATTCGACGAATACTTGAAATATATTCGACGAATACTTGAAAAGTATTCGAAGACAGAATCCCCAATACTAACCAAAAAAGTATTCTGCCGAATACCAAACACACAATTCTATTTAAATACTATTCGAATACCGGCCCAATGTATTCTGAATACTATTCACCATACTGAGTATTCGAATACGACCCAACTCTGGTACTTAGTGTACTTTAGAATAAATATTTGATGTGGTGAAAACCGTGCATACTTTATACCATCGGATCCAAACATTTTAAACTACCAAGGTATAATATACCGAACATAAAACATGGTGGATGTACTGTCATAGTATCACGCCCTTTTCAAGGCAGATTGTTCGGCTAGTAAAATTTGAAGGTATTATGGACAGATATCAATATTAAGATATTCTTTAAAATCGTATGGCGTCGTATGGTGAAGGAAATCTGCCGCTTATGTGGAAATTCCAAGAGAATAATGATTCCAAGCATACTCCAAAAATTATTAAAGATTTTTTTTGGTGAGGAACTTATCCTTTCAGCATGTCTTGCTTAAAGTCCTAATTTAGATGATTTGGAAAATGTATGAAAACAATAACTAGAGCTAGATGTCAGAAGTAAAAATCCCGAAAATCATAAAAATAAAGAAAAACTGATTCACGCATTTAACCAATCATGAAAAGAAATTTCATGGAAAATATCAGAAGTTTATTGGAGTCAATTCCACAAAAATACTACCGAATATTAATTTGGCTCTGAGTATATACAATATTTTAAAATGCTTCTCTACTTTTGGCCGTTAATTATTTAAAATGCTACGATTGTTTTTTATTTAAAAAGTACTTTTATACAATGTATACTTACTTTTGAAACTGCATTAATATATTACCCTAAAATACAGAAAGTCATATATACTTTCTGTTGATTATCAATGCATTTTTTTAAAATAGATATATATGTATATCCTTAAAACAAGAAAAATATTAAAGTTTTTATGACACCTGTTAAATTTATCGGTATTCTGTGTAAACGTACCAATTTTAAAATATACAAGTTTTATATTTATTGTGTTTTTACATTTATAAATTGCGTATGGAATGTAATCTAAGGCCCACAATGAAGAGAAACTATTAGAATGGAATACCTTGACCATAAGGTATTGGGCTTACATGTTTTAGCAATTTCCGCGAAATATGCCATAAAAACTTCTTCATTCATACTTTTGATTTTTTCCTCGCCACACCAGCTTGTATATGCTGTATATTCTTTCTCGTACCTGTGCTTCGACTTGGACGGCAACAAATCTAAATTTGCTATTTCGGCTGCTTTTAGTATGGATTCAGGTAATTCCTGGTCAGAAGACTCCATGGGAAACATTTTTTATTCAAAATCGACAATACTGATCAGAATGTACTAAAGACACTTTTAATTATTGTTAATTATTGATGACTTTTAATGTATTTGAACTTTTATAATATGGACATAGGCACCTGTCAAAACTAAAAATCTGACAACTTAATATATACTAGGATTTTTGAAACAATGTTTTTAAAACAATAATAATTTTTAATAAATATTTCCTTGATTTTACACCTAATTTGTACAAATAAAAGAATACTGTGCCAATAATAAAATTATACTAAGTCAAACTTCAGAATTAAAAACATTTAAAGTACCTGTTTAAGTGGGAAATTGGCAAGGGTTTACTTTTGCGCACTAGTGCGGAAGAGTGATTATTTGTTGCACTAGTGCGGAAAAGTGACACTTTCCAAACTAAATTGCGTGCGAATAAGTGCGGCTTTCCACACACTAGTAGAAAAAATATTTTGCAATGGCAACTACTTCCTAAATGATAAAAGTTGCTACAAATAGTCTAAAAGGTTCTTTAGTTCCTAAGAATACACTGACGTTACAACATATCGGAAAATAAACTCTTATAAACCATATTTTTAATAATTTTTTTATGTGTTTTGTTAAGAATGATTTATTTTTTCGTTTTGTGGTGAAAAACAGCGTGCTGCAGTTTTTCTTATATGTCTATAAATATTTGTAAATTTTTGGTACATAAGAAAAAATATAAAAATAAAAATAATTTTATTATTAGCTACTGTTTTTATCAAGAAATAATTAAAACTATGTTGAATGCAAATAAAAAACATGTAAAACAAAATTAAAATACAATAATAAAAAGAAACTTCCTGCTGTCCATGTATGATAAAAAAAGATACGATATTGGTTACGTTCCTGAAACGGCACCTTTGTGGTTAAGGGTTAACCCAGCACAAGGTATCCCCCTGTATAATAATCTGACTATCTGTAGTAAATTCCGAAATCCCTCTTTTGGGCTCCCCTACTCTACCATAAACATGAGTCCGGAAATATATTGTACTGTACTAAATACAGGGTGTTAAACTTTTTATTATTATTATTTTTTTGTTATTATCTTCAATATCTCTTGTCCGATTTTATTAAAACTTGACAGTGTTATTTACAGATTTGAAATGCTTATTAAGATCAAGATCATAGTTGATTAAATTTACCTAATCCAGTAGCGTTTAAAGCGATACCTTAGCTAATACAGGGTGTCCGACTTATCCGACTATTTTTCATCCATTTTAATCGCAAATAACTTTTTAACAAATTTTTTCATAACTTTGTTAAAAAGTTATTAGAGTTGTATTTTTTTAATTTTTTTTTATCATATCCTCGCCATTTGGCTGTGCCATTTAGTTAAGACAATAATAAAATGGCCCACTTTCCGATATAGGGTAATTTTGTTATTTTAAATGGATCATTATGTTTAGTTTTCTACAATCTTAAAATTTAATCTTTTTCTCTATAAAAATGTAAAAAGCATTTTAAATTGGATTATTGATCTCTAAAAATTGACTGCATGACAATTAAGAGTATTGTTTGACAATAAAAATTTTCTACACTTATGCAAGATTACAGCAAGAATCCGGCAACCAAACTCTCGATTATTTACAATATTAACAAAATTACTATTATTTTGTAAATATCGTATATTTAGCTTTAATGTCGTATTTGTTTCTGTAACCTTGTATATAGAAAATTTTTATACACAAAAATTCTCTTACAAGTCATGCACTTAATTTTTTCGAGATCGAGATTTGATTCTTAACTTTTATACTGTTAAGACACACTATATATTTACCCTTGCTAAATCAAGCAATCCAATCATTTTAAAATTGTTAAAGAAGTACTCTATAGCCTAAACGTGTTGGTCCTCTTAATTCGTAACTCTTAATTGTGCTTAATTTTCTAATCGCTATTCAAATTCGTTCAAAAAAGTTTTCTTTGGCCGACTGAAAGGGCGAAAGGGTGTGTTTGTTTAATGTAGATGAACTGAACAATGGATGCAAAAACAATTTACGAAATTATTTTGCTTTTTAAATAAAGGAGACTCTCGGTTTAAAAATAATTTAATTTATATAACTTGCAGATTTTTGTTGTAAAAACCCCGCACAAACCCTATGAAGTTGTACTCTCGGTTAAATTTACTGAAACTTGGCATAGATGTAGCTCTCATCATGCTGATTTAACGTGCCAATAGGCGCAACCCCTAAAATCAACCCCAGACCCCTAAACCCCCGAAATCTCAAAATCTACCCTAAAGTACGTTATGATGTTTAAGGGATATATTTGTCTGAATTATTGCACAGAGGTATCTGTCAGCATAATGATCAAAAGATTTAATGAGCGCAACCCCCAAAATCCTAAAATACGCCATAAAGTAAGTTACGATATTCATTATTTATAATTCATCTGAATTTTCGCACGTAGAGGTATGTCTCAGCATAATGACAAAATATTCAATAGGCGCAACCCCCACAAAACAACCCTTGACTCCCCGCGCCCTCCAAAATAAAAAAATAAGCCTTAAAGTATGTTACAGTGTTTAAAGAATATATTCATCTGCATTTTTTGCACAGAGGTAGCTTCCAGCTGATTAAAAGTCCCAATTGGCGCAACCCCAAAATCATCCTTAGGGTATCACACACCACCTCGCCTTAACTGGCCCACCATCTTGTCTCAACAACCTTTGGGACTTATGAGCATGGGGGTTGCAAAATGCAAATAAATACATATATTCCTTAAACACTTTAACATACTTTAGGGGTTATTTTTGGATCGGGTGGGCGTGGGGCGTCGAGGGGTTAATTTTGGGGTATTGCGCCCATTGAATTATACTGAGAGATATGTGCCTCAGTGCGCAAATCCAATATACAGTGAGGATATCAATATTAATAGTATTTATCTTTTGAATGGCCCAAGATATTAACACCGGGTAAAATTTGAGAAAAAGGGTGTCACCTAAATTACTCTTTGACATAAAAATAATTTGGGTCACGTGGCCTAGTGCCAAGAGGGCACTAGCAACTTTTGTTTCAAATGAAAAGAGGTGTCATGTAGCACTTTATTTTAAAGGCCTCTATCAGTGGCGTTCCTGGGTCTTTTGTCAGCCCATGCATATGCATATATTCTTAAAAATACAGCTACATCAAAAAGGTCTAATACGCTATATGTCAAATGTTGCCGTATTTGAGAAAAGAAAGTATCAAAAGCAACCCCGGATCTAGGGGGCGGGGCAAACAAGGGTGTCTGCCCCGGGTGACATCTTCAAGGGGCAACAAAGTGAAACATTGAGATTAAGAATTAAGGAAGTGGCGATTGTAAGAGAGGAATACCTTTTTTCTTTTTGGTCTTTTGCTCTTTACTTAATTTAAAGATATCTTCTGTATTGATTCGGCGGATTTATTTAATTGATGTTAGTTATTTGGGTACACGCGAAAAAATCAGCGGCGGCTCGTCAGAGGAGGCAAGGGAGGCTTAGCCTCCCCATAAATTTAACCATAAATGCAGCAATACACAATTTTTGTTTGCATATGCAAATATTAGGTACTTATTTTGCTTTAAATGGGTGTGGTACCCCAAAAGAAATTACCCGCCTTTTTTGTGTAAATATAGTCTTTATTACTTTAGCCTCCCTTGTTCTCCGATGCCAACTGCAAGAAATAAATTAAAAATACCAAAAAACCAAAAACAAAAAAATTAGAATAAGTAAATAGAGAACTAAAAATCGACGTTTTGGTGGCAAGTCTGCCACCCTTGTCAAGATAAATTGAATAAAAATGAAAAATTTAAGAATTAAGTATTATTTAGGTTTAAGAATTTAAAATTTTTGTTTTTTTTTATAGGAGATTCTAAAACCTTTGACATTTTTTTTTATCTTTTTGACATCCCACGAAGGCATATGCCTAAATACCAGAGTACCGTGGGTGCCGGGTTATTAGATGTTTAACCCATCGTTCCCCCTGTTCCGTCAACGTTGTCCAAGCACTGAAACATGCAGTTAGGCATTTCACAGTACCTTTTAGACAACGCGGTAGTGCCACCACGATCGTTATTTTTAAATAACTACTACCTAAATATGTCTCCCCGCTGGGAATCGAACCGTCGACCTCTGGCTTCGAAGATCAAAGCTCTGTCCACTGCGCCACGGAGGAGATGTCAAATATGTTTGGTTATAGTGTCATAGTGACAAACATAGCTGGTTGCTGGTGTATTTATTATTTATATACGAAAACCGTGATGAGTTAGTTGATTTTTAGTTTTCCTAAAGATACTTCAGTATTAAGCAAAGGCAACCAAGTGTTATTATAATTAACTGAAATTAATACTACACAATTCTTTTTATTTAATAACTAACTTTAGCCCGCGGCTTCGCACGCGTAAAATTTGCTGTAAAACAATGTACCTTTCCTATACCTAAAGATTTTGAATATTATTATATAAATATAAACCTTTCTCTTGAATTACTCTATCTATTAAAAAAGGAGTTAAAATCCGTTGAATAGTGATAAGAAACTTAATAAAAAAATGGTACTTCCTGTATTATATATATATATTTTAATACTAATAATTACTTTGCCAATCTTTACATTTAAGCAATTTTTGTAAACCTCTATATGGTTTAATTACATAGTAAGAATGCATTTTAGTTGTAAGGGTTTTTATATAACATATTTTGATCCACTATGTGTGGCAATTCTATATTTTTATAAACCATAGAAACCTGTGCACAATTCCTATAAACACCAACAACCTTTCTTATGAATCCTTTATCTATTTAAAACAAAAAACGCATCAAAATTCGTTAAGTAATATTAAATCTTAAATGTAAACTATTTTTTAAACATTCTGTATATGGTTTTTATATATTATTATACATATAAACCTTTCTCTTAAATCAGTTTATTTATTTAAAAAACCATAACAAAATCATTGAGTAATATCAAATTTTAAATGTATTTTTTTAAATACTCTGTATATGTTTTTTGATATTATTTTACATATAAACCTTCCCCTTGAACCACTCTATCTATTAAAAAAACCGCATTATCGAACTTTAGTTATAGTTTATCCAAGATAAACGTGCCCACTTCGTTGGGCGTTAATGTCTGAACTTTTTGTTTTTAATTTTAGTAAAATATAGCCTATAACACTCCTGAATAGTGTAGCTTTCTGATTGTGAAAGGAATTTTTATGATAGGTTCAGTACCCGAATTAGCGTACAAACCCAGAGAGAAGTTACAAACCTTACCTCTTTATATATTAGTATAGGTATATGTATACTGTATACGCATGACGGTATTTTAGAACAAGTTTTCTTTGCTAAAATGCTTAAAGTATTCCAGTTTCCAATTCTGTGTTTTTAATGTATGATATGTGGTTCTTTCATGTGTTTGGCTATGGGTCTACAAATTTTACCTATATAAAACTTATTGCATTCGCAAGGTATTTTATAAATGACATTTTTGTATTTTTCATTTAAGTTGTATGGTTTTATTTTTGTTAATTGTGATCTTATAGTGTTTTGTGTGTTAAAGATTGTGCGAATATTAAATTTATTTAATCTTTATATTTGATAGTGGAATTTATGGTAAAAACAAATTTGTATTAGGTCTATTTTGATTTTGTCTTATATTTGGCGTTTCAAATTTAAGGAAACAATTATTTATAAAATCAAATAACTACTATCAATTTTAATTAATTTGTTTTTATACAAAGGTATTTCAAAAACGGTGACTTTTTTTTGCTCTTCAAATTTTTTCTTAAAAAAGGCCCAGGGGGGCGGCATACGGCAAGTTTTGCACCCCTTTACAAAAAATTAAGATCCGTGGCTGATGAAAAAAAAGTAAAATAGGTATATTAACTAATATAATGTAGTACATGAGTTTTTATAATGTAACATAATTAACGAAATGTTAAAATCTGATTTGCTACTCTGGCAATTTTAAAAAATTTGTACGTAATAAGTATTTTTTTTATATAAGTACACTAATAATCATATGGATCAAAGCGTTTACGTTATTTATTGTACAAACATTTAAAATCTTGTTCCTAAACCTCTCTGTAATATATTCTGAATATATTCTGAACTCTAAATGTGTAGTGGTATATAAATGTGCAATTTTTCTCTAGCTGAATTTTATATTATTAATTTAGCCACCATAATACTTTAGTCACCCTTTCTTTTGAGAGCTTTTTATCACTGTAGGTTGGGGGCCAATTTTGTAAAATGTTTTTATTTATGACATTCTCAAAAGTTTTTGGACGGACATTCTCCTGCTCTGAGATTGCGACACCACGACATTGTTTGGGTCCATTTTTTTCCTTACATTGCCCGACTTACACTATTCTACAAAATAAATCAAAAGTATTGGACCCAGAAATGTAATATATGCTAAACTCGAGCGAGGGCAACAATCAGCTGCGGGCGTAAAAGTGCTTTACACCAGAGGTGCAAACAATATTTTTTGTACGACTGAAATTGATATAGAAGCATTATCTGTAGTTGGGAAAAAATTTGCCAGCTTTTAACGTTTCAAATAGTAATCAGTATACTTTTAACATATGTTTAATTAAATAAATTGTTGTTTTACTAAAAAAATGGGGCATTATTTAAGTTTAATATTGTTTTATAAATTTATAAATGCGGGCGTTTTTGATACTTTTTGTCCTAGGGCGTAAAATTGCAATTTTACGCCCTCAAATGGGGGCGTAAAATTGTATTTTACGCACTAGGACTGAAACTTGAATAAAGCTGAAGCAAAACTTACCCTTGATTCAAGTTCAGAAAATAAAAAAAAGTATTTTGCATGTCTGGGTCACCATCATTTTTTCATTCTTGAAAAAAGTTCTAAAGAATTTCAGAACCGAAGAAAATTATTGTGGCCTATGGTTCGCATGCCCCTGTCTATTAAACTAAGATTACAACATACCCAGAATAAAAAGTTTTTTAAGATTAGAAAAAAAAATGACTTGATCTGAATCTGGGTCCGATACTTTTTTGTATTTTGTGAAGTGATATTAAACGCACAGTAGTGAATTGTTATTCCTGTCAACGTGACCCAAGCCGTTTACCTTTTTTTAAAGTTAATTTACCAAATCTTTTTCCTTATTTACTTTTTACGTATCGTGTCCATGATATATTTTTATATTATATAACTACCTAATTTATCTCCATAAAGAACTGTAAAATATTAACAATTATGAATATATAGTGTGCCCGCCTAAGTTCTGTATATATATGGGAAACTTTTTATTATTAATTTTACGAAAAAGTTATTCCGTATAAAAAGTTCTGCATGATCTAAAACCTAAAATGCAATCATTAGATATTCATTTTTTCAGTAGTATACGAGGTATCTCATAAAATATAAATTTTGTTCAAGAGGAAAGTAATGTTGAAAATATTGAAAATTATTATTAAAGAAAAAATGTCTAGAAATGAAAATAACTTCTAAATATGCAAACTCGTTTACGTACAGGAAATCTTTTTTCAACTCCCCATTTTTTTTTTTTTGAACACATTCGATCTCTGGACTTTTTTTTGTTTGATGTACGGTTTTCGCGTAAATCAATAATACTATTTTTAGACATGGTCAGTTTGTATTCCTAATATGAAATTCTACAATAAAAATTATTTTTAGTTATTTATTCTTTAATTACATAGGAATTTAACCAAGCCGAGAAATGTTTTTATTTATTTACGCGAAAACCGTACATCAAACAAAAAAAAAGTCAAGAGAGCAAATTTATTCTAAATTAAATGGGGTTTAAAAATATTTTTATTTTAGAAAAATACAGTGGCGTACCATTTTTTTCTCAAGAAATAATTACCTTTAACCCCCATGGACGACACTGAAAAAATATATACACCCTGTATATAAAGTTGCATATTTCTATATTGGCAAAGTAAAAAAGAAAAACGATTTGTCTTGGTATTATTTGGTTATTTATAAGTAAAAATGCAAACATTTTAAGTTATTATGAAACTATTAATATCGGCGTTTTTGTCCACATAACGACGCACTGTGTGTCGGTTTGAATTTTGAGTTGTATTTTGTGAAAGTTATTAAGTAATAAAAAATAATTTTTGAGAAAACTTACTTGTATATAAACTAGATAAAATATATTTGGTATTATTTTACTAAAAAAATCATAAAAAGTAAAAGGTGCTTTAAATAACGTACGGGGACTTTTTGTGCTGACTGCAGATACACTTTATAAGTACCGAATATTTTTCTACCCGGGGGCCATTTTAAACTTTTGCCCAGTGAGCCAAATGGTCTCCAGTCCGACGCTGAACCCTGAAACTCCCGCATAAAAAAATATAGATTGAAAAATTACAACTTGCCATAGATTTATAAAAAATAAAAAATGTTGTTTTTAAAAATTTGGGATTTGTAAATAGAATTTCAAATTTACGAAAAGAAAATATTAAATTAAGAATTTTCTCTTAAATCTTAGATTTTTTTTTGCGGGGGATTGTATCAGAAAATCAACTCTTTTTGCAAATTCCGAAATAAAAATTCCCTTTGCCAAAGTGTTCCTCTTTAGGCCAATAGCATCTGGTATATATTTGGTTTAGGTCCCATGTCTTACTTTTTAGCTAAAAAAACTAAAAAATCGCCCCTAGTTCACCCTGCAAATAATTTAAATTAAAATTTTAAAGAAAAATACATATTTCTTTAAAAAATATAATGGCATGCAAGATGCAGACATGAGCTGTCAAACTGGAGTTGGACGCGAGGTAAGCAGCAACGCAAGAAGGACAATTTACATTTATATTAACAAAATATTATGCTAAAATTTTAATATCTCTGAAACTATAATTATTACTTTCCAGTACGGTTAAGCAGCAAAGGAAAAAATGGGGAATGCCATTTAAATGCAAGCGGCTATAAAATGTGATTTATTCAACTGCCTCATTTTAATGGCATTGAAAAAATTAAGAACTAAGTGACTTTATTATTAATATTTAAAAGTGGGTGGGGCTTGGACTTTAATGTAGTTTGTAATGAATAAGATTATTGGTAGCGGTCGGAGATAACTTTTTGCGGGGACTATTAATCTTCGGAATAATTTGTGTTAACTCTACGCCTGTCTTTTTTTCCTTTAGTGTACTAGGGTGCATAATCTGTTAAGTCTGAATTGTTAACAGCCTTCTATAAGATGAGAAGGACAAATAATCTTAAATACAAAATCTCTATTTGAATTTTTTTCATAATGTTGTACTAATTTGCAGATTTTTTTTGGAAAATTTGTGATTAGACAATAAAATTATATCTAATTTACTATACCGACCGATACCGGAATACTTAAGATGCTGATAAAAAAGGGTATTTAAAAAAAGTTTATCACTGTGTCTCTTGGAAACAATGCATTTTTACTTAAAAAATTGATAAGCCCATAAATTAACGCAATTAGGAAACACCCTCCAAGTTTTAGTTTTTAGAAAAATAATTGAAAAATCCTAGTTGCGCGCCTGTGAAAACATTTGCCATCCTATTATTATGCCAGCTCGACAAGTTCAATAAAATGTTAGTGTGTTGAATACTAGCAGGTAGAGATACAGGAAACGCATGACCATAGGTGGACGCTTCAGTCTCTCTTTGGTGCTGCTTTGGACCGTCTTCTTTCCACGCATTGACAAAAATTACCCCTGAACGTTTTGAAGTCGCTGGACGTGTAGAAAGTTTTTTTCGAAAAAAATTATTGAATAATTATCAAACACCAGTTCCACCCTGTAGATATACATAGGAATACCTGCATGATATGAAAATTCAAATGAGCCAATAATAAATCCTTATAATACACACAGCTGAAATGGAATATTTATTAATGACCAGATCAGAAACCGTACTTGTGTCTGAAACAGCAACTGGCAACATCGCAATTTATATGCCATCTTGGATGTTTATGAGATCTGCTTGTGACTGATGTAAAGTTCCGATTTAAGCAGGACATTGAAATTATCAATAGAGAATTGAATAGTTGATTAGTCCATGTTTCACGTGTAAATATTAGGGCCAGTAATTATTAATCAGAGTTATATAGGGTGACGGTAACCAAAGTTGCGGGTACTATTGCTAACTTTCTGATTATAAGAGATATTGGGTCAGGTGAATAAAGTTAAGCAAATGCTTTTACTTAAATTATTAAAAGATGAAACATACAAAGTTGCTTGAAAAAAAAAAGCAAAGACTATAGTATTAGCTTTTGCTTAACTTTATTCACCTGGATCATTTAGGTACGTCTTTTGTTCAATAAATTAAAATAAATTCGTATTGTTTTTAAGCTAATAGTGATATGTAAAAATACAATGCAAAACGTACTGTTTTATTAAAATCCTTAAATTTTTATATATATTTTGCACTCCCACCTAAAATTTCAAAAAAAAAAAAATCCACAGATGCAAATATAAAATATTTATCTTTTTTTCTTCAAAAATTGTTTTTATTAATTTTGCCATAGAAAACGACGGTTAAATGATGTACGTTTCGTAACCCCCCTTAAGGAAATTAAATTATCTACGTCACTGGCCCATTGAGACGCCACTGAACCTATAATATCAATCTACTTAGGGCTAAATAACCGCCTTATTACTTTACAAAACTGTATAAAACTGTACCAAATTTCAACCAATTCGGTTTAAGAATATTTAAGATATTTATTCATAGAACACCGGTAACGCATTTACCAGCAGCATTACTTCATTTTTTTAGAATTTACAAAATTTAAAAAATATAGGTAAGTATACATATTATACAGCCAGAAAATGTGAATTTCGGAAATTGGGGAAAAATTAAAATATTTACCAAAAAATATTTTACCATCTCCACATAAAAATAATTGCCAAACGCTTCATTAAATGTACTTTAATGAATATAAATTTTTAAAATATTGCAATAGCGACTCAATAATATTGGTTTTTAAAATTAAGCGACTTGGCAACGTTGTTAGCGCCCTCATCGGAATAATTTTAAGCTAACTTAGTGGAACATGACATCATAGTCAAGTTTTTCTTGCTGTTGATGCATTTTATATTGTATTTTTTAAATATTTTCATGATTTTTTATTTTTTTTTTTTGATAAATGCAATAAAAAATAATAAAAAAAGGTTAGTCTGAAATTTGTGCTACAAAGTTAGATTTGTTATATCTGCAGTTTAAGTATAAATATCCACGAACTTACGTTTTGTGGCTTTATATAAAATTACGCGGAACGTTAGCTAGTAACTATTCTTTGTTTTATTTAGATTTTTAAACAATGATGCCTAATATATAATCTGAAATTTAATGCTTTGTTTTAAAAGTTATAGCTGAGACACAAACCCAAAATCGTATATTTCTGTAATTTTATTTTTTGGCATTTTTGTTAAAGTGTTGCAACATTTGCTCATATAAATAAAATAGAAGCAAATGCTTTTGCTTAAGTTCTTTGAGATAAACACATTTAGCTTTACTACTTTGTTACATTAGCGGAAAGCGGGAATCCGGGCGACGGACCAACGCTATCGAAGTGTATGGAGTCTTATGAGACCTTTTACACGATGAGAGCACGGCTCAACGTGTGAAAGGTCTCATGAGACTCCATACACTTCAAAAGCGTCGGTCCGTCGCTATTACCGGCTTCTGCTAATGTGAAAAGGCAGTTAATGTAGCAAAAGAGACGGATTTAGAGTAAAAGCATTTGCTTCACTTTATTCATACGACTGATTGTGTCTCTGGGTTTGAATTCCCAATAGAATTTTAAAAATTTAGATATTTTTACCTTTTTTTTACTGATAATTGCTATATTTTTGTGTGTACCCAATTATTATAAGATCTGGTTATTATGATTGATGCCGCAAATTTGAAAATTGTCAAATTTAATTTCAGAAACTTATTTCTGTATGCGTAAAGAATACTTACTGAAATTGCATTATTTTTTTTATAAAAACCAGTTTAATATCTTATATAGTCTTTTGGCTTGAATTAATCGAATAACTGATACTTGGACAACTGCGACTTGAATTGCTGATTAGAAAATTAATACATTTCAACAGTTAATTATTTTATTTGTAGTAAAGGAAAATCCAAATGAGCATGCCTTACATGTCCTACACGACTTACTTAAATTGAATGTTTACATTCGTATATTTTCACAAAGCCATTTTTTATAGAAAATACCAATTAAAATTAATTAATTATAATAATAAAAAATAATACTAAGCTGCAATTTTTTATTCCACGGCTTCTCTTTAGTCAAATGAGTATATTATAAAAAATTGAAATAAAAAATAAGTGAGTTGTTATTGATTGATGGACAAAGGTATCAAAACTCAGAGACGAAAAAATACTTTAACGCCCTGTATCTTAGAAACGATGCAACTCCCAGACATGTTCCTAAACTTTTTTTTGTATTCCAAAAAAATCTTTTTAAAACGTTGATTGTGATTCAAATGCTATACAGGGTGTCTCTAAAAGATCTGTATAAAATGCTACCATAGACTCCTTTGGCTAAAATACAACGATCTAACGTAATTTACCTTGGTCAAAAAGTTGATTGTTTGCGAGATACAGAATATCAAAGTTTTTATTTTATTTTACTTATTTTTAAGTATTTTAAAAATATGTATTTATTATTATTTTTACAAAATTCGTTATAAGGGATTTCTTAACGTAAGGAATCGCAAACTACTCATATTTTTGCTGTTTAATGTTGTGGAGCCACCTGCATTCCTTTGCTTTTATTCAAAGTGTCTATTTTTTTCCTTGGTATATTATAATTCTACTAGATAATGTGTATTCTCACATATTTTTTGCACCAAAAAGGTATACTTGATAAATATCGCTACGAGCAGCAACCGATTCTAAGATAAATTTCCTTCGCATTTCTTTACGCTCTATTTAGGCCATCCGGGTTTCTCCAAGAGCTCTGTACAAAATAGTTTTCTTTTGCCAAAATATAACGATTTACTCAATTTTCCTTAATTGAAAAGCTGATCGTTTGCGAGATACAGGGTGTCCAGGAAAAAAAAATGGAATAGGATCTTGCAAACCAGCAACCATTCGACTAAGGTAAATTGCATTAGATCGTTGTATTTTGCCAAAACAATATGTGGTAGCATTTTGTACAGACCTTTTGGACACTTTCAGGTAGCCCAGATAAAGCATGAATGAATGCAATGACAAACTTTGGTATGAAATAAAATGTTTAATCTCAAATATCTCAAAAACGGTTGCTCGTAGCGATTTATCAAGGGACCTTTTTTAATAAAAAAATATATACTAAAATTATAATATACCGAGGCAAAAAAAAGTTATGACACTTTGAACCTTAACAAAGGAGTCCAGATGGCTCCCTTAACATTTTACCAATGACCTTTTATCCTTTACAGGAGACGAAACTTGTTTACATTTGATTACGATCAGACATTAAAAATTTCTCCGATTTGACTGGACTATTTGCTTTCAAGATAATTTTGCTTAATTCATAGGTCAAGCGCTAGTGCCACTTTTGCTATTTTATATTAAAAGCCTTGGCTTTTGCCATTTATTTGTTAATACAATTTTTACTGGTAATACTTTATAAGAATTCTATAGTTATTATTATGTTTATATTAAATTATCATTATATTTAATTATTTACAGGTTTTTCTTTTTGTTTTAAATTACGGAAAATTGACTAAACAACCTGACAACGTTGCTACGGGCCATAGCCTCCAAGCGGGCTCGGATTGGCTAGTCTCGTAACATTTTTATCACTTCTCATGTGCCATTACTTACAGCGTTGCCTTGTGACAAATAGTTCTTTTGGTGATTTTCTCAGTTTTACATGTGCCTTATAGTGTTTTTGTGTACCATATTACCGACAATATGGTTCGTGAATGCCAAGTATGCAAAAAATAGACTTTTTAAACCCCAATGTGGCATTTCATAAGTACCTAAGTAAACATGTGTTTGTTTTGCAATTCATTGGCATCGCATCGTTGTTGGCGTAGTCTGTAAGTATTTATTTCTTTATGAGATACATAATAATATGTTTTAAATTATTTCATATACATAACTTATTTACAAATGACTAATTATGATATTAGTGCAATTTTCTTTTATGAGAATAAATCTTAAATTAAATGATGTAATATTATTTATAAAACTGCCTTTAAGCAAATGTAATACATAAGTGGTTATTTAAAAAATCCTCATTCTATATTTTTAATTCCTGATTTACATACATGCACACGCACACTCACCATAATATACTAAATTATTGATTAAAAACACGTTTAGCCAATTCAAAAGGTTCATAGGCAATACGTAAAAAGAAGACGGCCTAAGGCGTGTAGTACACTAACGGGAAGACATTAGACAAAGAATGCCGGCATATAAACATGGTTATGAATCTGTCCCACATTGTTCTTGCTTTAGTTGTCTATGAACCTTTTGAAGTGACAAAGCATGTATATTCGTGTATTTCTTATGTTCACTGAAAAGCAAATAAAAATATATTTATATTTATGTGTTATTTATTTACCAAAAACCTCTTCATGAAATAATTATCGTTACTTTTTTGTTAAAAATAATATTATTTCAATAACAAGTTGTTTTTTTACTTTTTGCAATAAATGAAAAATTGCCAATAAGAGACATTTTAAAATTACTTATCTTTCTTAATTTGGTCTTAGTCTTAAATTTAAGAAAATCAAGCTTTTCCTACCTTAAATCCATAGCTTTTAAAATTAAACAAAAATTTTTTAAATAATGAAACCTCTAAACAAAAAAAATTTATACTAGTATTAAAAGTGATATCTTTCGCTTATCGCTATATTGTAAAGTTCTCGCCAGTTGAGAAGATGCCACGGCATCACCAGTTCTGTCTCACTTTCAATTATTCTACTTTTTGTTGCTCTCACACGTTTTAAACGACGCGTTTAGACAGCGATAGTTGATTGCCGTCTTTATTTGTGTGACGCTTGTGGCACCTTTGTAACTGGTTTTTAGTCTACTCGAAATAACGTTTGTGTTGTTTTGTAAATGCTTAAATTCAGTCAAAAACAAAGTGCATATCACAAATATTACCCAAAATCTAAAATGGCAAATTTGGTGAGCATAAACAATTTTTTAAACAATTGTACTGAAAGTAAAGAATATTTGTGTCCAGTAATAATAAAAATAATTAAATGCTTGTTCGCTAAAGGTTAAAGCACACCAGGCGCTTAGGTCTCGGTACTCTCACGGACCGATAAAATAATTTACATCCATTTTAAAAGAATTACCTTGAATGATGTTAAAATACCATGTAAGATATTTGATCGGTCCTTGAGCATACCGAAACCTGAGCGCCTAGTGTGCTTCGACTTTTATAAATCACGAACTAGTTAGTGCAAATCGGGTATTATCATAATCAGTCAGTTCATTTATTTTAAGTAAAGTATGTGTAGAATGGCGAATGCGCAACCGAATGTAAGGGTTGGAAAAACATTAAGTCTTTTTAAAGGAATGCATATTATTTTGTATGATTAATAGATTAGAATACTTTTAATACCATAATAATTTGAAATAAAAAGATCATGATATTCAATCTATTATTTAAAATATTCTGAATTTACCATGTCTAGTTAGTTACTAACTAAAATCTCTTGGTTTTAAATTATAATATATAGGCATCATATTTTACATTGCAAGCACAAAAAAGCCATAAACCAGCAAGCAAAATAAAATTGCGTCCAAAAAATTAGGAATATACGTTTTTAGTAATACAATCTTTAAAATTAAGCTTTTATTTTATATTTTAGTTTTTATTCTATATTTTATTTATTTTTTAAATGTTTATTCCTTTATTTAAAATAAAAAAATAAACACATATAAAAGGGGATTTATCAGTATAAAAAGGGTTAGGCGATGTCTGGGATAATTTTCGCTCATGTTTCTTTACGTCATCTAAATGACCAATTTGGCTTTAAAAGAAGTTTCTATTTAAAAAATAAATACATAAGACAATCATTAATGTCTATGTCATAAATAATCAGTAACCCCACATTCTTATGAACAAAATGAAGTTTTTTTTTTGAGAATGTGAGGTATATTTTTTATATCCACGTTATAAAACGTAAAAATTTTACATACCCAAATCTTATTTAGAAAAGTTTTACAAGTTTATCCAAAACATTCTTATTTGGTGTTATTTTTGCTTATTTTATTATTGCGTTAGAATGGCAGACCTCTGGCAATCGAAATGCATTTCGTCATTATATTATTTACAGTGTTGCCAACACAGAGGTATTTGGAAACAAAGGCAAATTATTTTGATTTGTTTTCTTTGTCACACACGTTTGTGTTTTCATGTTTAGTATTTTAATCATGGCAACAAAACAAACGGCATTTTAGCATTGAAAAAACAAGTAATGTTTGGTCTGTTGTGAATAGTCTAAGCATTTTACAATATAAACATTAGCATAGCAAACCCTTTAATACAAAATTTTGTGAAAAATGTTTAATAATAAATAACAGACGTTTTAAGACACCCCGTATATTGTTTCCGTTGTATATTTGCTGCCTGTGCACGAATCCGGGATAGATTTGCTCTATTGTTCTTCAGTCTTTTGACAATCTCTGGTTGCGTTCATATTGGCATCGCTCGAGCGACGAGCGTCGGGCAATGCCACTTGAGCGTTTTCATCGCGCGCGTCGTCGTGTTTATATTGGCAAAGCATTATTTTAGTTAGTTTCTCGGTTTCTTTTAAATTACAACTGATAAATTCGGTAACAAAACAGTAATTACTTATGGAAAATCCAAGGCTACGATGGTTAATTAGAAAAAAAGAAAATAAAAAAGACAAGGCGTTATGACCTTAATAAAAATCGAGTCTCTTATGACGAATATCAGCCATGGACGCTAGCTGAGGGGGTGCTGCCCCCCTCCCCGGAATTTAGGTAATTGTAGCACATTCATAAAAATATTTAGCAAATTGTTGCTATTTTTATAAACTAAAAAAACAAAATAGGATGTTTGTTGGTGCAGACTGTTCCAGTAAAAATACATTTTTATTTGCTGACAAGTTTTAAAATTTTGTATTTTAAAGTTTTTTCGTTAATTTAAGTTATTCTAAAGCTTGTATTGTAGCTATTTTAGCTAGTAGCGTACTTTCTTTGAGATCCGTAGTAAGTAGTTAGAATGGTAAAACTTTGAATATTAAAAGTTCCCTTGTAAAAATTGATTGCGTTCTACATTGTGGCAAGATCGTTTAGGTGGTCTATGCCTCTTAACCTTTCATAAGCAACGAATTGAAGCACAAAAGGAATTTTTTATCGAGGATGGAATAAATAAATTTTGTCAAAATAGAAGATGATTTTTATTTTTCACTGAAAGAAAACAGTTAATTAAACTACCTTTCAGTTGCTTCGTTAATAACCATTCTTTTATTTTTAGGTAACATAGCTATTTTTTTAATAATGATATTAGATTGATCTTTCGAGAACTATTAAAGTTGTCTTTCTGAAATCAAGGTATTACTGTTAATAAATTTCTGCATAACACTAACTAGTTGGTTTAGTTACAATCCATTTACGTGTTAATAAAATCTTACCAGATTTACTATTATGTTGCGGTTTAATTGTGGTAATTAAGATTATTATTTGTGTTTATTAAATGCATCAAATAAAGTTTCCATTAATAAAGGCAGAAAAGACCTTCCTAATACCATTAGATATTCAGGTATTACAAGTGGGCGCTTTAATAATCATAACTAAAGTCATTTAGCTAGATATGAATCGTTAAAAATCGATATACTTCGGTAGCGCTCGTCAACGGAAAGTCTTCCAAAAGAGGCGTAACGTTGTTGCTGGTATTTCAGTTTTGTGCTTCGTGTAGTTTGGTTAGGGTAGGTTTTTCTTGGCGTATTATTTTTACGGACGCCATTTGACTGATTCCAAAATGGCGCGTGTAAAAATCTTAATTTATTTAAAAACCAA
This sequence comes from Listronotus bonariensis, assembly GCA_014170235.1. Taxonomy (NCBI): domain Eukaryota; kingdom Metazoa; phylum Arthropoda; class Insecta; order Coleoptera; family Curculionidae; genus Listronotus; species Listronotus bonariensis. The sequence goes on along the minus strand of JACEGR010000226.1, from coordinate 290,680 downwards.
ATATTTTATTTCGTTTTTCTATGTTTTTGGTTTGGTTTAGCGTTATGCAGTTTTATAATGGCCTACAAACGTACTTTGCAGGAATGGGGCTTTAAACAAAGTGTTATAGAAGCTTTTAAAGGTAAGCATTAAAAAATATTTTCAACTTCCTAATTAATATTGGTAATTATTTATTCTTTTATTTTTTCGATTAAAAAAAAATAGTCACTTGTTCTAGAGGCAGTTACTGACATAAACCCTTCAAGGGAGCAAGAAAATATCGTTTTTTTATTTATTTATTAATCAACAAACTTTCGGGACCGCGAAGTGAATTGTGAATTGTGTGCTGGGCGAACCTTTTCCTGTTCCGTGGCTGGGCGGGGTAAGTCCATGGTAAAAGACGATGTAAAGTGAATGTCCAGAAATTAAAGGTTCAATAGGTTTTGCGGACACAAGTTTTTAAAATTTTAAATGTTCAGTCATAAATGGCAATTATTTAACAGTTATATTTTTGCAAAACGTGAATATTTCGCTTTTTTATGTGCTATTTAGAATGCCTATTTTATAATAAAATTTCAGAAACTGCTCAAATTTTGTCAAGCAAAACGTAATGAACCCACTTTAATTTCTAGACATTCACTTTACCATGGTTTTACCCCGCCCAGCCACGGAAGAGGAAATGGTTCGCCCAGTAACCCAATTTTAATCGCAAAAATAAAAGAATAAATAATTACCATTATTAATGAGGAAGTTGCAAATCCTTTTCAATGCTTAGTTTTAAAAGCTTTTATAGCACTTTGATTAAAGCCCCATTCCGTTAAAGTACGTTTGTTGGCCATTATTAAACTGCACAACGCTAAAACAAACCACAAATATAGAAAAACGGAATAAAATATTTGGTTTTTAATAATAATATATTTTTTACTCGTTTATCAGTCAAATGGCGTTGGTAAAAATAATAAGCCAAAAAAACCTACCTCATCCACTTATCACACTTATCTCGTAATACATACCTATACATACAAATTTATAGATTTTAATTCCTAATACTTCTCCATATACTCCCTTGACCATATATATTTTATAAATTTAATTTGCTACAGGAACTAGAGCTTATTTGCTGAAGCAACTAAAGCCATATACTACAATAACTAAGGCTTATACAGGGTGCCTCGAAAGGTAAGGTCAAAAATGGTAGAAGTGATAGAGTGAGCCAAAATAATGTTAGTACTTCATATAAAAAAAAGTTGTATCGCGCTTTCTTATGGAGTTTTTGACGTTTAAAGTTAGAATTAAAAAAATGTATTTCATTTATAACTTTTAAACGGTTGCCCCAATAATAATTATATTTGGGCATTTAAATAAACTCATACCAGTGTTTTTTTCAGAGGCAAATGATAGCGCAGCAATTCATAATTATACAGGGTAAGACGAATTTTTTCGTTTATTATATGCATATTTTACAGAGATTAAAAATTTGACATTTTGGTTTGACCGTTTAATTCCTTCATAATTTTTGTACAAAAAAGGTATACCTTATGTAAATCGATATCTTGGACCATTCTTCATAAAATCGCATTTTAAAAACCAGACATACCCCTATTTTATTTTGTATATAACAAAAAAATCCATTTTTTGAGGAAAATATTAAAATGTGGTTAAAAATGGTGTTTAAAGGCCTTTGAAACTTTATAACACAAATAAAGACTGTTTTTTAAAAAATTTACCATATTTTAATAATTTTCTCAAAAAATTGATTTTTTATTACATACAAAATGGGGGTATGTCTGGATTTAAAATGCGTTTATATGAAAAACAGTCCAAGGTATCAATTTAAATAAAGTTTACCTTTTTGTACAAAAATGATAGAAAAATTATACGGTCAAACCAAAATGTAATTTTTTTACCTCTGTAAGAAATGCATTAAATAAACGAAAAAATTCGTCTCACCCTGTATAATTATGACTTACGGCGCATCATTTGCCTATGGAAAAAAGCATTGGTACGAGTTAATTTAAATGCCTAAATATCACTATTATTGTGGCAACCGTTTAAAAGTTATTAATGAAATACTATTTTTTATATTCTAACTTTAAACCTCAATAAATCCCTAAGGAAGCGCGATAGAACTTCTTTTTATATGAAGTACTAACATTATTTTGGCTTTAATTAAAGCTTAGGTATTACCCTAATTCCTAAAAATTATAACCATACAAAAGCTCTTTAGTTAAGTCCATTAACATTACAATATTGATCATAATGTTGATATAGTAATACTGATAATAAGATTGAATATCAGTCACAACTAAGTCCATTGAGCAGTAAAAAGTAAATGACTTAATTACCATTACCATGTCATGAACTAACAGTGGTAACTAGACGACTTTAATAACCACACTACCAATGCCAAATAATGGTCGCTAACATATCAGATATTTTTCGGTTATTAAGCCGACTTAGTTATAGTAACTAATTTGGAAGTAGAAAGTCAACTTTTATTATGGCATTAACTGATCTTATCTGTCCCCTATTTAACTGAGATAATTTAGTTATGATTATTAAAACTTTAATTATGGTTGCTAGAAATTTCTCTCAGTGTTGCTTTCAGAGTAATTTTATCTTTAGTTTTAAGATTTAGTAATATTGTATATCATTACTGGTAAATTTTTTACCGTTGTTCTTCGGTTTGAATTTTTCATATCCCTGCATGAATATTTAAATGGTTGTGTGAGATGAGATAATTTTTGTTTTAATGCAAAATAAGCAGTGGCGCAACTAGCCACTGGTTTTTGGGGAGGGCTTAAGCTCCTGTTTATAGAGTATATTTGCCGAAAAACACTAACACATTTTAAATGTTCAATAATTTTGGAGGGGCTAATAGCCGTTTTGGGGGTACCGCCTACGAAAATAAGTCATTTTTACGGCAAGAAATTTTAAATTAAAAAAAAAATACACTTGCCTGGTGCCCCCCTTCCCGGGGATTTCATCCAGGCGGCGCCCATGATATTAGCATCTTTATTGTCAACTTCGTGGTGATCCAGTATGTTTCTTTCATTTTTTAAATAAATAAAATAATAATAATAATAATATTTTTATTGCCTGGAACTCCTACAATCGATGCGATTTCTCCCAATAATTTTGCAATAATGACTGTCTTCGTAAGACCGATGTCTATCATTCCAGAGAGCTGCAGCGGGACTCCGTGTACTGTAGGATTCTACAAATCGACTTTATTCTACCTCACTCGCAAACTGTGTTCAAGGAAATACGCTTGAAGTCGATCAAATTGGTCGCATGCAAGCGAAGTCTCCGAAATTGTCGAATTCTACCAAAATTTTACAAAAGTCGTACATAACCCTAAAATAAATTCAGGTGTTCGTTAGTTTGCTATTTATACATTTATTTGGTTGTTTTTGTGTTATTACAATGCAAAGATTAATTTTATTGTTTTAAGCAATAATAGAAAAATATAATTTTAGTTCTAGCCATGTGTTTACTGTCCAAACAATGTGACCTTGATTTTTGCAAAGATTCACAATTGTATAAAGCTAATTTGTTATTAAATTTTTTAGTTTAGATAAATTGGTCACATATTTTTGCTTTACTAAAAACCCTTTTTTGTTCCGTATTAAAAACACGTTAAAAACAATAATTAAAAACTCATTGCTCAATAATGATATTCCGTAAATCTAATTCGCAATAGCTGCATGTGTGTCCTTTTTCATCTTGCACACTTAAACAGAAAAGTATTAGTAAACACATAGACATTTTACGAATATTTCCAATCTTTAGTCTATTGTGACACAAAGTACCAAGAACTGCAATTATCGACTTCTCGAGTAGAAATCTACGATAGACAGCAAGGTGTAGAATTCTATAGAGCACGGAGTCCCTTATTTGTATCCTTAAAAACCATCACTACCGATTATTTGAGTTTAAGATGTAATGATGAACGTTTCCATTTAAAATCTGTTGTTTTAAGCAATAATCGGTTTTTGACCACGCTCAAGCGGTATCGCTCGAGCGGTGTCAATATAAACGCAACCTAAGGAATGTCTTGATGACCAAATTTTGACCATGGATTCGTGTTAAAAAGAAAAAATATGTCATATATCACATATTATATCTTATTACAAGATTTTTATTAACAATTTTTACCGAAGGATACGATGTGCTCTTAATCAGGTGACAACTCCTAAACGAAAGTAATCCTCTTCCTTCTACCCACTCTGTACAATGATAATCAACGAATTATTTTCTTTATAATGGTGTAAACGCAATCTAAATGCAAATCGACTTATGATAATGCGGTCGCTCTGTGCGCCCATTAATTTTAAGTAGCCTATAATTAAATTTTATATTATTTTTTCAGGGAGGGAGGGTCGGCGGGGAGCGGAGGACAGTGATGGATGTTTCTGGTCGTGCAAAAGGCTTATTATGGGTTTGTAACCCTTTAATTAAAAATCGCGAACGATGCCATGCGATTTTAATCGACTTTTTGGGAGAAAGGAGACTCAACTATATGTATATCGTATACGGGCTAGATTTATGGGAGGAGACTGTAAAATTTTAGGTTAGTACTGAAGCCAAATCGTTTCTAAATCAAGACTACTACTTCCATTACAAGGTGTAATTTAATTGATGGCTAAAAATACAGAATAGGATTCCAAAGCCCATTTTAGGAAGAAAAGTTATTGTTAACATAAGTCGTGACAGTCCCAGATCTAGAGGGGGGCAAACCGGAATGTCTGCCCCGGGTGACACCTTTAAGGGGCGGCAAGATTAAGCATGACCGACGTGCACATTTGCGATAGGTATTTATTATACATAGGGCCCCAAGTGATGGGAAGTTGACGCGTTTTGAAGGACAAAGACCTTTTTTTGCTTTTCACTTTTCATTTGGGATAGTTTTGTGTATGATTCATAGTGCAAGTGGCAAGAACAGGGCGCGATTTTAAAGGCGAGGACGCTTTTTTTGCTCTTCAATTTTTTTTTGTTGTCGCCATTTTTTCTCAAAACTTTAAAGAAAACAAATGTTTTCTTGTCATAACTTTAAATCTGTTATAGATATTTTCATGAAATTTGTCACGCGCCTACTAAGAACCAATAGGAATGTTTTAATGTAGAAGAATTTTAAATATTTTTACCAGTGGCATCCGTACGGGTTAAATACTGAAGATTTTAAAAAATTTACCTTTTAACTTTTTTCGCCCGATTCATCGTTTTTACGTAAAAAACTTAAGATAATAGGACACCACCCTACTAGTTAAAAAAATCGCCATACCAAAAATGCATTAAATACGGTTTTATTTTATTTTTTTTATGGAAAGACGGTGCTTTAGACAATAAAAACTTAGAGGTCAAATTTTTTGCAAAAATGGGAATTTTAAAAAGATTTTTATTTTTGGAAAAAGCAACGGCGTACCATTTTTTTTAAATCTCTATTATACATCCCGTTCCGACGCCACTGGTAAAAATAATTGAAAATCTTCTACACCAAAAAATGGCCAGTGATACTTATTTGAATGAATTAAAAAATCTAAAAATACATGTTTTACATAATTCTTAAATATTATGTTTATAATGATGTAGTTTTTTTTCTAGATAAAACGTATTTAATTTTTTTCTGAAAAAAAACATTTCACCTATACGATTTAATAGGAATCCATAAAACTGCTGTGGATTTGGAAAGAAAGTGTAAGGATATCTGTTTACTCTAAAAGGAACTTTAATCTCCCTTAAGATGATGATTTCTTCTATTTTATTTTAATAAACTCCATCCCCGAAGACTAAAAAATGATAATAACATATGGCAGAACTAGATAACTGTTAAAGTTTTTTCTCAATTGATTTAACCCAGAACAGTTAAGAATATACGCCGAAATTAAAAGATAACGTCGATCTGGGTAGTTACATAAAACTGGTTGCTTTCCTCAAAAGAAAATCAGATAATTATGTTGCAAAGAAGTCAAGTCAAATGATAATAACATATGGCAGAACTAGATAACTGTTAAAGTTTTTTTCTCAATTGATTTAACCCAGAACAGTTAAATGTTTTTCCCGAATGCTTTTTTATACCTATATTGCAATTAATTGTGTAATATTTTTAACTACCAAAGAATACTTCTAGCTTCTAGCATCTGCATTTAAACTGAGCAAGCCTTGCATTAATAGACTCTAGCTCTGGGTCTTTCCTTTTTTTTTTGGTTTATAATAATTTTATTGTCTTTAAACACAATTCTAATATCCTCTAATAACGCAAGTTATCGCTAGTACCGTTGTAAACGTTGCCAAATTACATTATTTCCAGCGCATTATATTTAATCGAAAAGTGGCCATAGGCGGGCAGTTTTTAAATGGTTAAACAAACCTTTAACATACAAATTAAGTAATATTTAAAAAATATATATTTTAACCATCATTATAACATATTATGCTCTAAGCATTATGTACAATATGTATTCTTAGATTTTCTAATTCACTCGAAAAAAATAAATATTATTAGGATATTTAGCAAATTTCAGAGCCAATGAGGAACCTGAAGATAAAATGTTAGAGTTTAGATTTTACCACGAGTTTTCGTACATCCAGAGGCACATTTTGAAGACTGCTCGAAAACGATTTGAAAAAAATGTTTTTCGTTCCACCCTAATGTTTATATTAACTGTTCTTTCTAAAATAAGCTAAGGAATCATATCCTGTACTTTTAGCCATCAGTTCAATTAAACTTTGTTTTTAGGTAGTCCATCTGCAAATTCCGGTAATTAAGCCAAGAATTTTAGTAAAAAAATAGCGCGAATCTAATAGACACGGAGTGTAATCAAACTTTGAACGGTTTTTTTAAACATTGCCAGTTTTCTTAGAGTTTAATTAATTGAAATGAATTTTTTTTTTGAGTTTATTCCTTAAACAGATTTTAATTTTAACTTAAGCATTTTTATCTTAAAGTTCCGCACAGACTGGCTCAAAAAAATTGTTTTGTTTTTAATGCCCGCAAGAGACCGAAGGTGGCGCCCTCTGGAATTTATATTAATATTGAACGCATATTTTATTTATTCACCCCGGAATATCCTCTCTAGCCAAATATTGCTCGAGCAGACAAAGCATTAACAAAATTATTTCTAAAAAACTAAAAGTAAATTATTTTTTTACACTCTGTATCTCCGAAATCATCCATTTTGGAACATTAGAGTACTCTAATTACAGTTCTAAAATATTTTTATATTCGCTGATAACAAGTAATAAGTATTGCAATTGTTTTTCATTTTTTGTAAAACACTTATTGTAATGTTCAATCATCGATACCCCACGTTCTGCAATATCTTTAACCACAGTCAATTTATTTAAAAACTTCACACATTTATTACAACTTTTAACAAGAGGCCAAAAGTTCACATCTTTCTCCATTAAATCATAAGTTAAATTAAATAATGTGAAAATGATTCCTTTCTTTCTGCAAAAATTACTCATATCTTTCTGCAAAAATAAATTTGAATTTATTGAAAAATTACCATATGGTAGTATTAGAATTTTGACAGTTAACTTAAAACGTCTGTGAAAAAAAAAAGAATACAAAAATTTGACAATTTTTGTTGATAAACTTGATAGTTTCGTCAAAAAATTGGAAATAGCAATGCAAGCTGCAAATATATCATTAAGCTTATTACCTGAAAAATCGCGAGAAAGGTATGAAATTACCTACAATAAGTTTATCCCTTCGAGAGACAACTAAAATATTAAATTATTCTCTAAAAATGCGGCGTTAGTCTATTTTAAAGAACTTTCAAAGAAATATAAGTCATCCACTCTCTGGTCCGAATACTCAATGTTGTAAAGTACGCTGAAATTAAAAGAAAACGTCGATCTGGGTAGTTACATAAAACTGGTTACTTTCCTCAAAAGAAAATCAGATAATTATGTTTCAAAGAAGTCAAAAATTCTTACAGAAAAAATTAGCTTGTTAAGGTATGTTATATTAGATAATAAGAATTTAATAAATTAGGAGCTAATAGCATATTTTAACTTTTTAGACCGTTGCGTTGTGGCAATTAAATTAATGCAGGAGCTTGTAGGCGGGATGAGCTCTGTAGATTAACGACTGAGGATATCAGAGACTTCAGTTCAGCAATACTAGTGAAGATTAAACACACAAAGAATAAATTACCTAGATCATTTACCATTACAGGTACTTTTTAAAAAATCTGCAAAAATATTTTAGCCTTCGTCCCCAAAACATAACAGAAAAAGATTTTTTTTTATTATGCTATTTTTTTACTAATGCGAAAGTATGTAAAGAAGTATGGCGAGAAAAATAGCTGAATTCCTGAATCTGCCGAATCCAGAATATTACACTGGTCACTGCTTTTGGCGATCATCGGCCACAATATTAGTTAATGCAGGGGGCTGGAATTCCAGTGCCGTTGTAGAAGGATGTTTTTGCGAGTCGATTGAAAACAAACTACAAATATATAATAAAATAATGGAGTCTGTAAAGCCACCATCAAGCAACATTCTCTCGAAATTCATGTTGCAGCCTTTGCCAAGAAGTAACATACTTCAGAGTTTACATTCATCAGAATATTCTTTAAACATTACTGAAAATCATCATGAGAAGAAAAAAGACCTTCCAATAATGAATTTGGAAAACTGTTCAAATATTACAATTAATTATAACTTCAATTAACATTTTATTTTTATTTCACTAATTTATATAAACATTATTATTGCAAATAAATAATATTTTTGAAAAATTAAATAATCTAACAACAAATTTTTATTTTTTTGTGGTTGTAGTTGTTATGTGCAGTCGAATAAAAAGTATAGTGTGCAACACGTTTAAAATCGCCTCATTGCAAACTCGTGTGCCTTACGATAAACTATAACACCCGTGTGCAAAGAGCCTTTTTCAAAACTTGTTATATTATATATATACTTTTTTTGATTTTGAATGTTGAACTCTTTTCTGTTACTACGTCACTGTCCGATTGTCAAATATAAAATAAAGTTTTGCTTTAGAATAATTTAAATACAAAATATGCAAGGCAATTTAGTAGTAATCCTCCTTTATAATTAAATACAAAACCGATATTAATTTTAATATTGCGTAAACAAATTATAAAAATTTCATTTCGGCAATAAGCCCTTAATTTAAAAAATTGCCCTTTTTTCCTCTAATCCCCGCTTAGTTCTCTAATGGCGAGACAACCCTTTTTTTCTTCGTAAAACAATTAGGATTTTTAATATAATTTAAATCAGTTTTATGCAAATTATATTCAATTTAATTTTAAATTTTTAGACTTATTAGTTAACTTATTCAACCAAAAACAGTATATAAAAAATAAGCTTTGTCTTTGCGATAAGAAAAAAGTTATTTAAAACAAACATAAAAAGGTAAAAATACTGGGATTTTTAAATTTATTGACATAGAAAACGTTTAAAATGTGTATGTTTAAGTAGTGTGGCTTCGTGCAAGGGTGTAACTACTCTTGAATCTCCCCTACTTAATCTTATATTAAAGCCTCCAGAATCTACTGATTTTAGTGTCATAAAACATGAATATTATAAAGAGAAATAATTTAGCCTACCGTTTATAAATCTTAGAACACATACAGTTGATTTTAAGTATATTAGCACTAGTCTAAGATCCGAACAGGAAGCAACCTGTACCCATCTGTTTAGCGGATAAAAACTATTTGATATTAAATATAGTATTTAAACTAAGGTATTTTTAACATTTTGGTCAAGACTATATTTAAATTTAAAAATTACCTCAAAACTTTTGCCACACATTCTGTATATTGACAACCCCTATTTTTAAAAAAATCCAAACCTGTGTCACGTACCACAAAATTATAATAATTTTTCAAAATTTTTATTTAAACAATTTCCCGTGGCTTTATTTATAAAATTGAAAAAAAAAAGAAAATAGTAACATAGTAGTACTGTCATGTATAGTAAATAATAGTATATTATATAACAAGGGATTAAATGCGAAGGAGGGATTAAGTCTCTTTAGTTCCGTGTTATATACATTATTTTTTGCGTTGATAAAAATTAAAATAAAATTATAACCATACGATCTAATTTTGCAAGTACGCATATTTTAGTAAGTAAAGTAAATTTTAGTACGCTTTAGAATAATTGCTTGGCGGTTGTTATGGTAATAAGTCAGTCATTACTTTTTGCACAATAGTTTTTCGGAATGGAAGATTTTGATCTAGAAAAAGGAGCTGCAGAAAGTCTTGAAGGAATTTTGCCTACAAAATCACGAAAAATTTTCAGACAAGTTTCTATGACAGCTTCCGGAAACTCGGCGAGTATAGATCTTTTCACGATCTAAGAAAGTAACTTAGGCTTGGAATGCAATAAAACCATAAAATTTTTCGGATTTACTGTGGCCGCACTATACTTGAAGAAAAAGATGTAATTTCTTTTGTGCTTATAATTTACCATCAGGTATAAAGTGCAATTAGTCCGGTATTTTTTGACCACCTGCAAATAATACATTGCAGGTCATAGGGGGGACATGGGATAATAAGAATGGCCAAAAGACTTATAGAGTTTTCAGGTAATCATTTGTATTATTGCGTGTTATTATCCCATCTCAGGTCGTCACTTTTTAACCGACTTTAAAAATGAGGAGGTTCTTAATTCGCCTGTATTTTTGTGTATGTTACGTGATTTCTCCGGCGTTTGTGGACCGATTTTTAAAATTCTTTTATAATTTAAAAGGGAACACTTTCGCGGTGGCCCTATAAAAAAAAACAAGTCAGGATCGCGGGAGAGAAATGTACTAGTACGCTGTTCGTTCGATAGGTATTATATGCTATACCGGGTAATGCATCACCGGGCGGGTCATAGGAAATCCCATGTAATTTTTAATGGGGTCAATTATTGGCTCCCCTAATTATTTTAGAGAAAAATAATTATTTTCAAGTTTATTGACGAGCATGCAAATCTACGTATATGGTAAAAACATTAGATTTTTCGGTTAACCCGTTTGCTAGTTAGATGCTAATATATATTTTTTTAAATTGTTACATTATTATCGCCTCATATTTACGAACAACAATAAAAATACCAGTTAGCGTGACATTACGTTGTCATTTTGAAATCTAGTGCTTTATTATTATCAAAAAATCCTACAGTGAAAAGATTAAGTTGTATTTATACAAACGAATTAAGTTAAGTTAAACTAAACTAGAGTAACAAATTTCAAAAACATAATTAATATGTTGGAAATAAACTTAAGAGTTAAGAAAATTTTCAAATATTCCTCCATTGACTGCTAGACAACAACCCAGACGTTCATAAAATTGTCTTTTTACATTGGCTAAGTGGTAAATTGAAATTTTATTGCATTCTGCAGAAATAGCATTTTTTAACTCATCTAGATTAGAGTAATTTTTATCCCTGTATATTATGCTTTTTAAGTGGCCCCAGAGAAAGAAGTCATTTGGCGAAATATCAAGAAACCTAGCTGGCCAATTTATGGTGTGATGTAGGCCAATAACATTTCCATTAAAAGCATTGTGTAAATATTCCCGAACAGCCAGGGTATTATGTGCCGGGCAGCCATCCATTTGGTACCAAATTTCCTGATTTTCCCTGGATACATCATTTAAAGCGGGTAAAATTAGTTTTTTTTTTTATCTTTGGACAAACCACGAAGGCTTAAAGCCTAAATACTAACGTACCGTGGGTGTCTTAAGCGAGGTAAGAGGGAGTTTGTTGACACGGGACTTAAATACTTAAAGATTTGGGGGAAAGGGAAAGACCTCCGCGGGCAGCTGGTTCCACAACCTAGCAACTCTAGAGATAAAAGAACGAACAAAGTGGGAAGTTCGGGGCCTGTCCAGTTGGACCGTAGAGGCATACGTGCGGAACCACGAGTTTCTCTGTTGGGAACCGTAGAAGTGGAGGACCTATACTGGAAAATTCTTCAGAGCAGAAGCCATGGAAGTACCTATAAAAAGCGATAAATCCCCCACAGCCCGACGATGTGCAAGAGAGGGAAGCCTTTCTGTAAGTGAAGGATCATTAATGAGACGAACAGCTCTTCTTTGAATAGAATCAAGAATGCTTAGGGTTGTAGGGGACGCCATGCCCCAGATATGAGCACAATATTCCAAGGGAGGTCGGATTTGGGACACATATTATTATAAAGTGTATAAATTAGAAGGGGAAAATTACTTTTTGGCACGAAAGAGAAATCCAAGCTTTCTTGAAGCTGCCGTGGTTATAGATACAATGTGTTTATGCCAGTTAAGGTTACTTTCAAATGTGACTCCCATAAGATTAAAGGTGTCTTTGCTTTGTAAAACTTGGCCGCTCATAAGTAGAGGATGAGTATTTGATGACTCTTTTCGCGACAAGGAACACGACTGTGTTTTGGATGCATTAAAATGGACGAGATTTTTAGCGCCCCAATCCAATAGTAAATTAAGATCCTGCGAAAGAGATATCTGCATCGCTCTGCGTTTGTTTTCCAAGTCAGGTTTAGTAATGGGTTTAGGAACTTGAAAACTGGAGTGAAGGGTACTATCGTCGGCGAAACTATGAATGGAATTAGTTGTGGACGAGAGAAGGTCGTTGATGTGAAGAAGAAACAATGTTGGTGCCAGAACTGAGCCCTGAGGGACACCAGCATTTACTTGGTGAAAGCTTGAAGAATGGCCGTCCACAATAACTGATATACGACGATCAGATAGATAACTAGAGAGCCAAGTACAGAGTTTAGTTGAAAGACCATAGGAGGGAAGTTTATTAAGAAGTGCGGCATGCCAGACCTGGTCAAAAGCTTTGGATATATCAAGAGCAACGATCTGGGACTCACCCAGAAACTCAAGAGACTTATTCCAGCAGTGTGATACGAAGGAAAGAAGATCTGCTGTAGATCTTTTGTGGCGAAATCCATACTGCCTGTCATGCAAAATTTTGTGTTTTTCTAAGTACTTAAGAATTTGTAAATTAATTAGTTTTTCCATTACTTTACACAAAACTGAGAGAATTGAAATTGGTCTATAGTTAGATGGAAGAGATTTAGATCCTTTCTTGGGAATAGGTTAAACACGTGCAGCTTTCCAGCTTTCCGGAAAGATGCCTGTGTCGTAAGAAATTCGAAAGAGCCGAGTTAAGATTGGTGCAAGTTCTGGAGCACATTTTTTAAAACGATTGCTGGTATGCCTTCCAGCCCAGACGATTTCTTGGTGTTAAGGGAAGAAAGGATACGCTTAATGTGTTTTACCTTAAAAATAATATCGGGCATTTTATGAGAAACTGGGGTAACCGCTGGAATTGGATGATTTACGGGAGGGTCAAGGGTTGAATTGGCAGCAAATTGTTTAGCAAATAATTCCGCCTTTCCTTTAGCGGTAGAAACAATTTCATTTTCCAAAACTAGTGGCGGAAAAGAACTGGTACAAAAATTCCTACTTATGTTTTTCGCAAAGGACCAGAAAGATTTGCTGCCATTTGAGCAAGAAAAAACTTTGTTTTTAATACGATTGTCGAAGGAGTCTTTGGCTTCAGAAATTTTTTGATTGTAGTAGTTTCTTGCTTCAATGCTGGCCTGTCGGTTCTTTGGACTAGGATCCTGTAGAAACTTTTTGTGAGCATGAACTTTTAAAATTCTAGCTTTATCACAAGATTTGGAAAACCAGGGTTTGTTATTGGATTGTTTGGGGTTCTTGATGGTGTGTGGAATATAGGTTTCAATGCCCAATTAAATTGATTTCGTCAGTTGATTGCAAATTTCAGAAAGATCACCAGAAGAAAAGCAGATGGAATTCCAGGGGTAAGTGGCGAAGAAGTCCCTCAGGCCATCCCAGTCGGCTGAGTTGTAGTGCCACACGGTACGTGGTGGCATGTATTCATTTACCTCGGGATGTGCAGGGTAAGATAGAGTAACTAAGCCATGATCTGAGCGACCTAGGGGAGCTGTGACAGATGTTTGATAGAGTTCGGGGTTGGTAGTAAGAAAGAGATCAAGGGGATTTGAACTATGATCTGGGACTCTAGGAAAGTAGGTGGGTTCCATAATAAGGTTGGTAAGAGAGTTACTGACTGCGAAGATTTCGGCTGCTCTGCCTTGAGGGTTAGTTTTTGAAGAGCCCAGCCAATCCTTATTATGGACATTGAAATCGCCAAGCACGATTATTTCAGCCGATGAAAACTGAGAAATTATGCTATCGATCTTTGTTGAAAGAAAGTCAAAGAATTCGACATAGGAATTATTAGATGGGGACAAACAGCAGATAAATTTAGTTGAAGACCTAGGGGAAAATTTAAGCCAAAGGACATCGGGCCTACCCGATTCAAGATTGGAAACTCGAGCACAAGCCAGATCGTTGCGGATGTAAGCACATACACAACCACGTGGGCGAAAAGACGAAATAAGTTCGTAGCCTGGAAAGAGAAGGTGGCTGGTTGAAGATTTAGAACTTATTTGTGTTTCCGTTAGAAACAGTATGTGGGGCTTAGATGACTGAAGGTGATGGTGAACGGAGTTTATATTGGTGTTAAGCCCACATATGTTTGCAAAAGAAATTAGTTCTTCGAGTAGTTTCAAATAAAATTCTGCATTCAAATTTTGATTAAGAAAAAATGGTCCAATAATATGTTGTCCGAAAATTCCCGCCCAAACATTTACTTTCTATGGATATTGCGTCCTCGTTTCGACAAATCTGTGTTGGTTTTTTTGCTCCAGTATCGGTAATTTTGATGGTTGAGTTCATTGTTGAACGTAAATGGGCACTCATCAGTAAAACAAATATTTCTTAAAAATTCCCTGTCCATGTTTGCCCTTTCCATCATGTCAAAACAAAATTCCTGCCGTCGGATTTCATCCCCATCCCTTAGCTCTTAATGTCTTTCATATTTGTATGAAATGTATTTATGCCGTTTCAAAATTCGAGGTACTGTTGATTGATCTTTTCCTATGATATCCTGAAGTTTCCTTGTACTCACAGTAGTATAACTCATGGTTAATCTTTTCGCTCTACGAATTTTTGATGATAATAAAGCACTAAATTTCAAAATGCAACGTTATGTCACGCTAACTGGTATTTTTATTGTTGTTCATAAATATGAGGCGATAATAATGTAACAATTTTTAAACATATATAAGCATCTAACTAGCAAACGGGTTAACCGAAAAATATAAAGTTTTTACCATGGACGTAGATTTGCATGCTCTTCAATAAAATTTTGCTCTAAAATAATTAGGGGAGCCAATAATTGACCCCATTAAAAATTACATGGGATTTCCTATGTCCCGCCCGGCGATGTATCACCCGGTATAATAAAGAATGAAGACGGTTAAAAAAGGAGAAATCAGGGGCGCATTCAGGATCGACAACCTTGGGGTAAAATTTACCCTTTTATCAAACTAAAAGACAAGCGGATAGCTGCAGCCCCGTGTGTATCGATTTAAAAGCTTTTGTCAGACCAAAGTCGGTCTATATAAGGTCGCGACATCTGGCCATATTGCTTTGACGTGTTATGACGTCACATCTCCCATTTTTCGGCCATGTTGTTCAGTGCCGGAGATATACAGTTTATTGTATTAGTAACACAACCGTTTACACAACAGTTTTTATTATTATTAAGTTGTAAATTCTATTACTATAAACAAAAAACATTTGGAATTACATCTTTAAACAAATATCACTTCCAAAACAATGCAAAATAAAATGCGCAAATTCTAGAGGCCACTGGATTGATCATCAGCTTTGATTTTACCCAGTCTTGCCAACTTTTCTCCGTGGAGTGCCCTTCCTTACGTCCCCGACCTCGAACCGCCCAAAAGTTGAGGATATGTCGCAACCTTATACATATAAACTAACCTTGTTGTCAGGCATAATTTATTTTACAAGTGGTAAGCTGCAGACCCGTGTGTATCGGTTTAGAAGCTTTTAACAGACATAATGTATTCTCCAAGCGGTACGCTGCAGCCCCATGTGTATCGATCTGTTGCAGCCCCGTGTGTATCAATTTATAAGATTTTGAGAGAAAAAACCGAAGGCAGAGAATAGGTGGGGGTTATGGATTATGGTTACTTCTGGTTAGCTTTTTATTTTAATTATTCCTTAACCTCCATTGCTGCCAAAATCCTATAAATCGATACACACGGGGCTGCAGCTAACCGCTTGTAACTAAAAGACGTGTTTTTTAGTGTATGTTTACCGATTTAATAGTAATAATAATAACCTAAAAACAAAAAATAAATGTTACAAAAAAACATTAAACCGACTTTAAAAAATATATAAAACTCACTAAAAAGTTAAAAATAATAAAAAGAAGTCGGGTAATAACATATGTGCTCACCTACTCAATGTAAATAAATAAACACTTACTTGCCTATTAAGATATGGTAATACCCGATTTCTTTTTTTATCTTTTTTATTAATTTTTAACTTTGTAGTGAATTTTATATATTTAAATCGAGAAAAGATTAATACCTATTGATGATAATGAAACAAACCGTTTATTAAATATTATTAATTATTCTAATGTACCAGGTGTCAAGTTATAAATTTACACCCCCAATGTTTTATTTTTTATTTTTATCCTACAAAATAATTAAAAATATCAGTTTGTTGGGCTAATTCTATGGTTATCGAATTTGTAATCAGATTTTTATTACCTCTTAAGCTGTACAACCAAGCAGCAAGCTGACGTCATTATGATGTAATTTTTAAGTAATTTTTGGTCGTAGGACGTCATCAGACCAAAATTATGACGTCATTTTAACGTTATTTTAGTGACGTCGTTAAAGTGACATCTTTTCTACGTCATTTTTTCGTCATACTAGCTTATAAAAATCTAATGACGTCATATTTAAAAAACCCGCCAGAAAAATTTTGTGGCATTATATGATTCGTGTCAAAATCCAACCGAAATATCATATGACAGAAAAATAAGACTAATAATTTTACAAAATTGAAATAGGAAAAACTCTACCGATAGATGGCGTAATGGACAATAAACTACTACGTTTATTCAACATCTTCGCTTTTTATCGTCTATACCGTACCTATGAGACCAAAATAGTTCAAGAGCGGTCTGCGGTTGGTGATTTCAATATTTTCAATTAGCTTTGAAAGAAATATCTTCGGCTAATGTAAAAATATGCATCTCCAGGTTGGACAGTGTTCCGAGAGATGCGACCTTGCAGTGCAAGGAAATTGCAAGCAGTAAAGAGTTTTTTCCTATTTCAATTTTCAAATAAAATATCGTATCATTTTAGCTTAAAAAAAGTATATGCGTCAATTTTTCGTCATCTTAAAGACGTCATTTGTCTGTGACTTAGGGAGGTCAATTTAACGTCATTTTGTCGTCATCTTATGACGTCTTTGCTGACCAAATGTGAGAAAAATGACTAAAAAGAGACGTCAATAAGACGTCAGCTTGCTGCTTGGGCAGGGTACACCCAGTATATTAAATCACCATTTAAAAGATAGTTACAAAAAACATATTTTATGGGTCTGTCTTTAATGATTTTGGAAATATGGCCAAATAAAATTATTGGGCAATTATTTTCATAATTTAAACTACCTACAGAACTGAAATTTACACTTTTAATCTTTAGATTTGGATGACCATATTTCCGAAACTAATGAAGATAGATATAGATATAGGTAGGTATTTTTTGGTCTCTTTCAAAAATCGTTTTACTAGTGATATCATATACAAGAGCTATTTAAAAAATTATGCTTTTTGTCCTACTCTATACATTTTAAGAAATAATAAAAATTTAATTATTGATTCAGGAACAACATAATTAACGCAACAAACTTATGTACTTAATTATTTATTTTGTACCATAAAAAGTAAAAAAGTTAAGCGGGTTGTATATTTATAACTTCACACCCGCTACAAGATAATTTAAATACAAATATAATTAACTGCATTTTTGTCAGATTTGCCATTTTTAGATTATTTGTTGTTGTTATACACTTTAGTCCCTAAGGATTTAATATACTACTTTAGTCCTTGTTTGGAGGGACTAAAGAAGCCGCTTTAGTCCTGGAAGTGCAAAAAAATAAAAATTGCCATATTACAGGATGTGTCAAAAATTTTGAGGTTATTTTTTGACTTTAAATATTGCCTTGACCTTAACTTTTTAGACAACCCTGTAGCAATACCTTTGTTTAAATACTACAATATTTAATATAAAAAGCTTTTATCCGGTAAACTGTGGTGAGCGCAGGTTGCTTTCTATTTGGATCTTAAACCATGGTGCCCTAAAGAAAAAAAAGTATTTAATATATTCTTTTGCTTTCTCTCGTGTGCAAAGAGTAAAATGTTGACGTTTTTCACACCATGGCTTTTGTTACAATTTTGCGTAAAAAATATGTGTTGTGCTCCTGTAAAAATTATACAGCAAAAATTCCAAACAAAACTGCATGCAAAAAATCACGCCCAACAACAACAGTAACAACTAATTCAATGTTTTTGTTAGATTTTTTTACAGATTAATATACCTAATGTATTAAAACCATGAAAGTTCAATTTAATTCAGCTGATAGTGTTCTGCATATAGAATCACAATAAAATTAAATTTCATAATTAAGCGAGGTCTAAGAATAAAAACAGACTTTTGAAAAGAAAAAACAGGTTTAAATCATTCTGATTGCGTGTATGGATTTGCAGAAGGCGCTCCTGCAACTAAATTTAAATTGAACTTCTCGTTTATTTCTTGCAGAGGCGCCGCCGTCGAAAATAAATACAATTATTACACAATAATTTAGGGAGCTTTTTGCAAAAACTCCAGATGTCAGTTTTTTCCAGCAATGGACTTACGCGATCTGTGGGTAAACAGACTTATTATCTACTTTTCCTATCCATAAAAAATCCATTAAAACCACAGTGACTGACCAATCGTGTTCCTTGCAGAAAGCTATATCCGTTAGCTATTGGTATATATTTATAGCTTAAGGTATTAAGCAGTGCCCCGGGGCCCTCAAGCTTGGAGGGCCTCTGGAACTGTGACCTAATAAGTTTAATTCAAAAAAATCAAAATATTCGATGATAATTGAGGATTTTAAAAAGTGTGCTTGGGGTCCTTATTTGTTTTTTGCCTCTGGGCTTTTGCTTACCTACTTAACTTGTTAATTGGTGTGTAGTTTAGAAGAAAAAAATTTTTTGCATCGAAATTTTAAATAGTTTATTTGGGCCCTACTTTATTTCTTCCCACAGGGCCCTTGCTTACATCTACGCCAGTGCATCCTAAAAATGTATCGCAATTAAGTATAGAGAAAAATTGCAGGCAGTATATTAACTAAAAGTTACATCAGTTACAATTTGGTAATAGGGCAGGAATTTAAAAAAAAAAATAGTATTTTTATAAATCTTATAGGAATGTAGGTGCCAAATACATGAAACCTTGAATAAATTTAATAATGTTAAACAGAAAATTGGATATTAAAGAAATTTAAGGTCGCCTTGTTTAATTTGTTTGAAGGATTAGAACACGTCCTATTTTTCGTTAAATATTTAATGCAAAACTTCTACTACCAACCCAATAAATTAAAAAATTGACAGATGGCAACTAGGGCAACTAATTAACCTCAGTTTTATCGTAATTTGTGTGGTGTTTGGTTTTTACCATGATATGTGCTTCAAAGAAGTTTGTCAAATAATGGTAATGTCTTTAACCCTCGAGCGGGCGCGGTCGAAATTTTATACCGCAATTGTATTAGTTTCAGAACAGAGAACTATACGTTCGCGATAAGCCAATGTGCGTTGAGTATTCTTATATGAATATATTTGGCACCAGCGTATGCAAAGATTGTGCGAGTCCTAGGTTAATTTCAGTCATAATCGATCCGTGAATTGAACGACTACAGAGTTGCGGCATTCCTTTCCGCGGCGCGCCTGGTCATGTAAGTAAACAAGTATTTTATTTTCTTATGTTTTTTTATTGATTTGCGTATTTTGGATTATTCTATAAAATCGGTTGTTGTCAACATTATGAATATAATGTCTAAGTTCATATTATGTTGAAATTATTGTAATTACAAAATAATTTAGCTCCATCCTCATTATTTTTTTGTTTTTACAGGCCTTCAAAGTATTCAAGACCCTATTTGCGTCCCAAAGAATTGAAAGATCTTGCTCTACGTTTATATGACGAAGAGGAAGAAGAAAATCCCGTTGATTTTACTGATGAAAGTGAAGGAGAAGATGAGGTTATCGAGAATAATCTGTACGATAGTGAATCAGAACAATCAGTGGAAGAAGAAGAAAATGATACAGATTTGGAATCAATCACACACCAGCACTAGCATAATGAGAGACGAATTGGACTGAGTCACATATGCGGACTTCACAGGAATAACAAAACCACCATATTTTGCAATTCTTGCCGAAAATTCGTATGCAAAATCCACAGTGAACGGTTGATCCAATGTGATACTTGCAAATATCCACCAATGGAAGAAGACGACTGAGCTACTTGAAATTATTATCATGTTCTTTATGTAACATTTCATTTACGTTTATGTATTTAGAATTTATTTTTTTTATTTTTCTGTAATTGTTTGTCAATTTTTTTGCACAATAAAGTTGAAATATTGCTGTGTATTGATAGTAAAACTCTCTTTAATAATGTTGACTTGATGTTAAAATAAAAATTTTAATAATTAAATCAATAAAAATGCTAAAAATTGTAGCAAGTAGGGATGCGGTATAGGGTACTGCAGCGCGCCCGCTCAATAGGTTTGTAAGTACGCGCCCGCTCAAGGGTTAAACAAATTGTATCTAATATTTGACAAGAAGTTTGACAAGTGTAAAACCAGCTTTAATAATTACATCTCAACGATTATTTGGTGTCTTTCAATTTGTTTTTTTTATTAAAAGAAAATGGTGCCAATTTTGTTTTTACAAATTCACTAAGCTATAAAAAAATATATATATTTGCAATTTTTTGCTTTTGTACAACTCGTTTATTATAAAAAAAATATTTACTATATTTTTATATGGTAAGTATAAATGCTACCGGAAGTCCAATTATAAATTTACACCCCGTTAACTTTCTTCCTTTTTTCGTACAAAATTAACAAAGCAGTTTATTGGGTTAATGTAGTTTTCGAATCAATTATCAAATTTTTATTACCTCTTCAGGTATACAGGGTAGGACAAAAAGTATGATATAGTGTGGTATGTTATACCACCATTATAAACATGGTCCAAAGAGCTTTACAAAAATATCGCTATTTTTTATTAGTTTTGGAAATATTAATTTTGTCCAACAGTCCCATAAGCTAGCTGCACTTTGCGCCGCACTGACTGGTAATTTGAAGATACGTTTTATTATTATATTTATACCTGAATGTAAATAAAAAGGTGAAAAAGGACGTTTTATGTTTTCATGGTAAATGAAACAAAGCGTACGTCCATGGCGTATTCTACGACCGCCTACGATTGAACGGAACAGGTCACGTCAGCACAATCCGACTAATTTTCAGTTCCAGCTTAGTCATAATATATTATGTTAATTGCGTTGCAGGATCGTGGCGGTTGCCGCCGTAATTTATGACCCCAGTGCATATTTTCGCCACCGGGCCGCCAAACGCTGCAGGCCGCTTATGCGGTCACAGGATGTTAAATCGACTTTAAACTTCAAAAGTTAAGGAAAAACTAATGACATTTGATATTATTTAGTTTTTGTGTTAATTAAGTTTATATACGGGGTGATCGGAAAAAATGGGATTTACCGGTATATCCCATTTTTAACCGTGTCAATAAATTTATTAGACAAGCCATAACTTCTATAGTATTAGATATATCAAAATAAGACTTGTTATAGATAAATGCATATTTTTCACTTTTCAGTCACTTCTGGTTTAACCAGAAATGGCTTCAATTTTAATTTTTTTATGAAACACTTTGTACAGGGTGTCCTACCGGGAACTGCCGCGATCGATTTCTCGAAAAGCAAGCTTTGAAACATTTTGAAAACTTGGTAAAATGTAAAGTCAGTGGGGACATACAACTAAAATATTTTGACAGCTCTACCACTTCCGGTTATATCGGAAGTTAATGTTAACTTCCCTAGTTTAAATGGAACACCCTATATATTATTTATTTTTGGATTATGCTTATATTTCTAAACATAATTTATGAATAATGTTCCATACCTAAGTCCAACCGTTTTTGACTTATTTTAAATTTTATGTCGTTTCCAACCCATTACATAAACATCAATTTTTTCTAAACAAAATATGAGTTGGGGTTGGATTTCTTGCAAAGAAAGAAGTACTTTACCAGACTGAATTGATATTTTCACAATTAATAAATACAGAGTGGTCAAATATAATCGTTTATTACGACACAAACCTTAAAAGTAGTTTTTTTGTCTATTTAAAAATGTATAGTTTTCGAAATATTAACAATTTAATATTTATCTATTCTAACGATGTTTTTAAATACGGCTTAGCTCTGCTTCTAGTTGGTACTTAAATGCATTGTTAAAATAGATAAATATTAAATTGTAATATTTCGAAAACTATAAATTTTTTAAATAGACATCTTTATACAAAGTTACCCTTATTTTTAATGCCTTATAGAATAAGGTAATGAAAGATAGGTGTTTCCATTTAAAAAATTGACTTTTAAGGTTTTGGTCGTAATGATTTTCAACGATTATTTTGACCACTCTGTATTTATTAATGTGAAAATATCGATACAGTCCAATAAAGAAGCTCTTTCTGTACAAAGAACTCAACCCCAGCTTGTATTAAAGGTTTTTGTTTAGAAGAAATTGATGGTTATGTAATGGCTTGCAAACGTCATTTTTGACATAAAATTTGAAATAAGTCAAAAACTTAGACGACTTAGGTATAGAACATTATACATAAATTATGTTACAAATTTGACGCAGAATATAAAAATATATAATATATAGGGTGTTCCATTTAAAATAAGCAAGTTGACATTAACTTCCGGTATAACCGGAAGTGGTAGAGCTGTCAAAATATTTTAGTGTATGTCCCCCACTGACTCTATATATTGTTACTAGAATTTTAAAATTTTCCAAAGCGTACTTTTCGAGAAATCGATCGCAGCAGTTGCCGGTGGGATACCCTGTATATTTGATCATTTTTGGATTTCTGAGACAATTCTAAGTAAGAATGCGACATTTAAAAAAGTTTTTAAGCCTACTTGTGTGTTAATGTTTTTTTTTCTGTGAACACTATACAGCGGCCGAAAGGGGTAAGGATGGAGGTTTTAAGTAGAAGACTTCTTTTTGCTATTCTATTTTTACCACACTCTGGCTTTATGGCTTTATGGGAGCCTAGGGCACGCGTAGGATATCATTTTACATTTTTAAATAGAAATGGCACGTTGATACAAAAAGGTTTGCCATCCCTGCCCTAGGTGATATTAGAAAAATACAATCGTAAAGTTTTAGTGACTATAAAAAATAGAAATAAAGCAACTCGGCAAATTGACGCTTCCGTGTCCAACTATTATTTTTCCAATGTGTAACCATTTTGGACTGGCACTTTTCGCATAAAAATTTTTTTGACGAATCTGACAATACCAATTTATATTTTACGATCGGAATAAAAATCAAGTCATAAATAAAGGATCATAGCCACCTAGATGCAATACTACAAACTTTCTTAAAAAATCAAGTACCTAGGCGTAAAAACTTTTAAAAATGCCAAATTTCCATTTAGTCTCAGTAATCCAAAAATGGTAAAATATACAGGGTGTTTCATTTAAAGATTTAAAATTGGAGCCATTTTCGGTAAAACCGGAAGTAACAAGATACCATTTTGCTATGTCTAATATTTTAGAAGTTATGGCTTGTCCAATAGATTCCTTGAAACCCGGTATTGTTATTTTTTTACCTTATACAGGCGCGGCCGGTGGCTTTTTCTCAAGTGGGTCAAATCTTGTAAGCAACTAATTGTTCCTCGCGATAAAACGTGTTGCATTTTCTAAACAATTAATATAAACTATTTTTATGGACAGATTTTAACAATGATAATATGTTTCTACTTTTGCCAAAAAAATGTATACAAATATCCATTGCAAAAAAAAAAAAAATTTTACAACCGCCAAAAACAATGATGGTTTTTAAATTATTTTCTCATCGATCTTAGCAACTTTATAAAACGTTTAGTTCTGATTTAAGTTTAGAAGTATTTACATATATCCTAATTATTTATGCCGGTTTAAATTACCTTTCTACTTCTTTTCTTCTGTCTTTGCTGGTATAGGTTGAGTATTACTAATCCGAACTATCCTTTTTGTTCCGTGGTTTTAGTCCCTTAGCGGGTTTCGAATTTTCGAACGTCCTTTTTTTATTTCTAATCATTTTTTAATGTTTCAAAGCACCACTCAATTAACATTGTAATATATATTTTTTTATACAGTTAGACCCATTGTTAGTTTAATTATTACATGTTAAATAACATAACCTAACTAAATTTGAAAACAAAACAAGTTTATTAAATTATTTTATTTTACAATAAGACCTGTGCCTCCGACAAAACACATGACTGCGAAAGCCAGATATATAATGCAGTGCCATGTAGGCAACTACATAAACACGTATTCATTCATTGTATTAAGAGTTGCCTCTAGGCAGTGACTGGGGTACGATTATACGTATCTTTTTAACTTTCTAAATTGCAAGTATGTGCTTTCTTTTGGGCTTTTACGCATTTTGGTCAAGCTAAATTATGACCTAGTGAATTCTCTCCATTCTTGAGAATGGAGTTTTTACATAATTATAGATTTAAAGAAAGTTTTTGCATAATAATATATTTGTGCTTTTTCTTTGTAGGATTAATTGTTATTATTTTTTAATTTTATTATAAATTAGGTGGGTCTTTGACCAAATGACCTTATGGACGAGCCGCGACTGCTTATAAACTAAGTGACAACGATAATATTCATTTCTTTTAAGTCATTAGATAATTGTGTTACTACCAACTCCAAACTCTAGCAAGCGTCAATAACTGCTATTTCAGGTCGATAGAATCAGAGATCTAAACATTCTGACGATTTTTAAATATCTAGAAATGGCCACACCCAACCGTGGCTTTCTTAAACCTGTGACAAAGTTAGATCTTTAAAACTCAATGTATCTATATTTCCTATTTTAATTAAATGTCGAGACAAGAAATCAAACTATTAAACAAAAATAAAGTCCTGCTTGCTACAATGGCAATAGATCTTTCTGATGCTTTGCAACATGATTTTTGGATTAACTCTTTTTCACGCCCAAACATTAACAATAAAATTATTTTAGCATTTTAAGAAAGAGATGACCAATTTACCAAACAAATTTTTGCCATTTCTGTCGTCCTCCAGTTAATCTGTCTCTTCCAACTATTGTTTCTGCGGCTCCTACCGCCGGATTAAGACCTCTTGATGTCCTAAGCAGTTCACTTCTGTGGTGCTCCCTAGAAATAATTGAAAAAATGGTATGGTTTGTCGGACGCACCCCTAAAACCCACCCCTGACAATGATATGCCAATTTTACCCATTTTACACCTTTGAAAATTTGTAAAAAAATGTATACGATCTTCTTTGACACATACAATAATTATACCGTCAAAATCTTTTGTCGGACGCACCCCTAAACCCACCCCTGACAAAGCTTTGCCAATTTAAACCAGTTCACACCTTTGAGACTTTTTAAAAAAATCATACGATCTTCTTTGACACGTACAATAATTATACCGTCAAAAATTTTTATATTTTTTTCAATCATAGAACATACCCCCACAACGTAATGCCCTAAGCAACTGCTTAATTTGCTTACAGGTTAATCCGGAACTATCTGCTCTGCAGAATATATGTGACACATGACACACGAGAAGAAGTAGCCCTTTTCTTGAAATTTTTAAGATTTTATCTTGATTTTAAGTCGAGAGGTTTCAAGAGTTTAAAAATTTCTTAACATATAATAAAGAGTAAAGTAATTTAAAATAATAATATTTTACTTTTAATATTTAGTTAGTTAGCAGTTACAAATTAAGAGTATCCTTTCTTCTTTTAACATCAAGAAATCGTCTGGACTGGATGGCATACCAGCAGTCGTTAAAAAAAATATGCTCCAAAACTTGCACCAATCTTAACTCGGCTCTTTCGAGATTTATTACGACACACACAAATATCTTTTCGGAGAGCTGGAAAGCTGCACGTGTTCAAAATTTTTCCAAGAAAGGATCTAAATCTCTTCCATCTAACTATAGACCAATTTCTATTCTCTCAGTTCTTTGTAAAGTAATGGAAAAATTCATTATTTCACAAATCCTTAAGTATTTAAAAAAACACACAATTTTGCGTGACAGGCAGTATGAATTTCGCCACAAAAGATCTACAGCAGATCTTTTTTCTTTCGTATCATACTGCTGGAATAAGTCTTTTAAGTTTTTAGGTGAGTCCCAGATCGTTGCTCTTAATATATTCAAAGCTTTTGACCAGGTCTGGCATGTCGCACTTCTTAATAAACTTCCCTCCTATGGTCTTTCCACTAATCTCTGTACTTGGCTCTCCAGTTATTTATCTGATCCACGTATATGACTTATTGTGGACGGTCATTCTTCAAGCTTGACCAAGTAAATGCTGGCGTGCCTTAGGGCTTAGTTCTGGCACCAACATTGTTTCTTCTTTACATCAACGACCTTTTCTCGTTCACAACTAATTACATTCATAGTTTCGTCGACGATAGTACCCTTCCCTTCAGTTTTCAGGTTCTTAAACCCATTACTAAGCCTGATTTGGAAATCCAACGCAGAGCCATGCAGATATCTCTTTTGCAGGATCTTAATTAATTATTAGATTGGGGCGCCAAAAATCTCGTCCATTTTAATGCATCCAAAACACAATCATGTTCCTTGTCGCGAAAAGAATCAATAATACTCATCCTCTACTTATGAGCGTCCAAGTTTTACAGAGCAAAGACATCTTTAATCTTGTGGGCGTCATATTTGAAAGTAAACTTAACTGGCACACAAAAACAAACTCCCTCTTACCTCGCTTAAGACACCCACGGTACGTTAGTATTTAGGCTTTAGGCCTTTGAGGATTGTCCAAAGATAAAAAAATAATAATAATCTTGTGTGAGTGTGAGATTTCTTAAATCAAACCAAAGCAAAAGTTGTCAAGCAACTGTCAAGACAAGATTTTTTAAAAATTGTTTTGAAAACTAGACAAGACATTGTCCGGTAAGACAAGACTTCTTGTCCTCGCCACCCCTGAAAAATATTCTCCCAAGCTTGCATTTTTTTAAACTCGTCCTGATAAAAAAAATCCCATTTAAGCATGCTTTTAATGATTATGGTAATGATCTTCAGGGTAGGACAAAGAGTATATATTGTTTTAATGACGCACCTTGTAAGTATATAATGTCAAAAAATAATAATTAAAGGATCCATAAGAAAATACCACACTAAGTATACCTAACTTTATTAGTTTCGGCAATATTGCAATCCAAAGAAGGTACTCAGGTAATAATTAAAGTACCGCCAGTTGTAGTAGGTAAAGGTATTGCCTTTATATTCTAGAGTTTTAAAGTACTCATTAGGAGCTTTAAAATGAAATGCCTCAAGTCCCCTCTTTCCATTTTTTTCAAATGGCGCCGAACTCTCAGTTTGACAATTTATGTCTGTTTTTTTGCCTAAAGTTTGGTTTATATTGTCTTGAAATTTTTATGAAATACTTCAAAAGTTAGGTGGGGTCTCCTGACTTTAGACACGCACGGTATAAACTTCTTCATAATTTTTTAAAATTAGTTTATATTTAAAATAATTTTTTCAGTTCACTTAAAATCGACTTGAATATTTCCATTAAATTGTGGCCTATGACTTAATTTGTTATTTTAATACCGGCACTTCAGCGGTATAACAAAGACAGTCAAACTGAGAAAATAAAGATACCGAATACCGGCAAGTGTTAAGAAGAGTTGATAGTTAATCCTGGGAAATCGTTTGGGAAATAATGAGAGCGATATTTTACCCTGCACGACTCGGTTTTAGGGCTACTCCGAGCTCTAAAAGGGTTAAATTAAACGCTTGCAAAACAAAACTCGGTTATTCGAACAACGGAGGGGTCGACGAATGATTAAAAAACTTTTTCTATGGTTTTATTTTGGACGTAAACACACCGACAGTCGATAGTTCTTTGACTTTAGTTTGTATCCCTGCTTTATACAAGGATGTGAAGTTTCGCACTTGTCCATTCTAAACCAATCAATTCTTTAAAAAAATATATGTAATCAAACCTTTTTAATCATTTATTTTCTATTTTTTTGTATTTGATTTTTGTTCGATTTACTGGTCTACATGAAGCATAAAAATTAGGGTGGGTCAAAAAATCGACCATTTTTGTTTTGACTTCTGACACTGAAAATTTGGTTTTTAGGTTAATTTGAATAAAAAGATTCGCCTCATTACAGTTATGCATATTTTTCTTAGTCTCATTTAAAAAAATTATATCTTAACTCAGGGGCGGTCATATCAACTTTTCGACGGGGGCCATATCATCATTAAATGTCCATATTTGCAATTAGGTGTATTAAGATAAAAAATATAATAATCGGTTACAAAGGATGTGGCATGAAAGGGGGAGCATGGCCCCCATGCGCCTTCCCCCTTATGACCGCCCCTGTCTTAACTATCAAACCAGATGCATTTTTTGTAGAAAATTGAACGGTCTACAAAAAAAACTTTCCTATACTTTTTGATAAATCTAACCATTAAAATGATATTTAAGGTCAAAGATTAAATAATTTTAAGAAACACAACTTTTTTTTGAGTTTTCGATTTCCAATTAGAAATAGTTGAAACCCAATTGTCAATAATTATTTGTCAGTAAATCATAGAATTCAAAACAAAAAGTTTTTTTTTAATTATTTATTTTTTGACCTTGAATAACCTTTTAATGGTTAGATTTATTAAAAAGTAAAAGAGAGCTTTTTTGTAAACCGTTTAATTTTCTACAAAAAGTGCCTTTAGTTTTGCTGTATGATTAACAAATGCTGAAATATTAATTTTTGTATGAGACTGTAACTAAACTGTAATGAGGCCGATTTTAGTATTAAAATTATAAGCTCATCGTTGCTGAACATTTTCTGGCGGTACCTTGGAACCAATTTTTTAGTGTCAGAAGTCAAAACAAAAACAGTCAATTTTTTTACCTACCCTTATAAAAATCCTTTTCGCTAAAATCATCTATTGTTTGATAATTTCTACCTATATATTGGGTAATACTGGATGGATATTGTTACGCACATTTTTTTTTTTTTGATTGAAAGAGAAAGTGTTTAAAATTGTACGGTACAATTAAAGTTTTTTTGCATCATCCCAAAATCCCAATATGATATTTATTTTTAAAATGACCGCCCGAGATTTTAAAGACACAAGATATTTATACACTAAAATCCTTTTCAACAGACACCTACTGGAGATCACAAACTTATTTTTTCCTTTTAACAAATTTAATATTTTCGCGAAGTGTTAATAATGTTAATAAAAAAATATTTTTTTTAAGTTGGGCGATATCCGGCAGAGAAATTTAGAGGGTGGGCAGTAAAATGTGCAGTGCAATATTGTTATTATATGAATTCAGGGCGTTTTAAAATTAAGTTCAAATATTTTAGAAGCTCATTTCAAATAAAAACAAAAACCCAACTCCAACCTGCAATCATCGCAAATTGGATTAAAAAAACTGTGGCAACATTTTCGCATCAAATCTCATGAAAATTTGGACATCCCTATCAGTTAAAAACTTTTATTTATTGTATATCTTAAAGAGGGTAAAAACCCATTAATTTACAAAAGATTCTTTCACCATGGGGGTTATTAATAGGGGTAAAGTCTGTTGATGACCAAAATTTTATGTTTAAGATCAATTTTAAAAGTTAGGCTACACCAGCATAATGGCCACAGAAAAATTAAATATTTGTTTTTTGCATTTTTGTGATAAAATAAACGGTTTACGAAAAAACTGTTTGCTCCGTGGGCTGTGTAAACCAAAAAATATCTTACTACCACCTTTAGTAATATATACAGTAAGAATCCTAAAAGATCCCCCCTCTTTATCTATTAAATGGGACAAGTTATTGAGATCGGGTAAAATTTGCCTAAAAGGGTGCCACTTAAACTACTCTTTGACATAAAAATAATGTTGGTTTAAAAGCAACTTTTTTCAAATGGAAAGAGGGGTCATGCGGCACTTTGTTTTAAAGGCCTTTCGATTCTCTATTTATTACCATTTTATGTTTAAAAATCGGTCCAGTCGATCTAGAGTTACAGGCGTTTAAAGTTTAGCTCCAATTTGTACATACATTGCGGTTTTTAAAACTTATCTCCCCTTAAATTTTGATTGGGTCAAGATATCGAGATCGGGTAAAATTTGTGTAAAATGGTATCAATTAAGCTACTTTTTGACATTAAAATAACTTTGGTCTAGTATCAAGGGGGCACTGGAAACTTTTTTGCAAATAGAAGAATAGGAGGTCATGTAGCACCTCGATTTAAAGGTCCTTAAATTTTCTACGTAACGCCACTTTGTTTTTGAAAATCGGCAAGGCTGTTCTAGACTTACAAGAACCGCACTGTTCGTACGGTATTTAGGCCAAATTTCAAACGGTTTTAAGTGTGGAACGGCTAGGCAGATTTAAAAAAAAAAGTGGCGTTGTGTAGAGAATTAAAGGGCCTTTAAAACAAGGTTCTACATGATTCCCATTTCTATTTAAAAAAGTCCCAAAAGACAGAGTAGTAACTATTTTAATATCATTACTGTATTTTATTTTGTTAATAACATTTGGTCATTAAAATTTTAAAAAGGTAGGTACACATAACTGAGGGGACTGAAATTTTTAAAACATTTTATTAGGATATTTTATTTTATATATAAATATTTAACACTAAAATTCGTTTTTAATGACATAGCGCTACATACTGGTAATTTCTAATATAAGGTTTGTTCAAGCAGAATGTTGAAAACATGTTAGCAACAATCGTAAAAAGCATAAATTAGTCAGAAATGTTGGCAACAGTTTTCTGCTGGAAAGAAAAATAAACAAGGCGTGCATACGGCTTATACGTCAATACAAGAAAGGTTATGTTAACAATTTGTCAGTAATGTTCAAAGAAAGTTTGCAAACTTTTCAAACATGTTTCCAACATCTTAAAACTACTTCTAGAACAACAAACAATTGTATATTGTTACAAACATGGCACTGCTGGAACGACAAATTTGACGTGCGCAGAATCCGAACGGTTGCAAACATTTCTGACAGCCTGCTGGAACAAACCTATAGCGACCACAGATCATTTATTCAAGAATTCGGATTACTTAAAAATGAGCTAACTAAATAATTTATATAAATGGAATGGTTTTTTGAACATTACTATTTTGCGTTCAATTAGCAGGTTGGGCGAGAGCAATTTAGGTTGGGCGCTCGCCACACCGCGCCCACCTCTGACGCCGCCACTGGGTTTCAGAATAATGCGATGTTCCTTAAGGTTTTGGGTTTTTAGGTAATTTTTAGAAACAAAAATTTTAAATAAACCTATGTTTTAAATTACTTAACATTTGAGATAAAAGTGGCAAAGTAAAAAGTATTGCTTTTTTATAATCCTTGTAATACTACTCTAAATATTTTTATGAAGT
The DNA here is from genome assembly GCA_014170235.1 of Listronotus bonariensis. Lineage (NCBI taxonomy): Eukaryota > Metazoa > Arthropoda > Insecta > Coleoptera > Curculionidae > Listronotus > Listronotus bonariensis. Next base: position 259,057 of record JACEGR010000226.1, on the reverse strand, counting down.
GCGAATATGTCGTTCACAATTGACCATTTAGAACACGTTTGACAATTCCCAATTTTTTTTATCTTTCGACAAACCACGAAAGCTAAAAGCCTAAATACGAACGTACCGTGGGTGTCTTAAGCGAGGTAAGAGGGAGTTTGTTGACACGGGACTTAAATACTTGAACATTGGGGGAAGGAAAGAGCTTCGCGGGCAGCAGGTTCCACAATCTAGAAACTCTGGGGATAAAAGAACGAACAAAGTGGGAAGTTCGGGGAATGTCCAGTTGGACCGTATAGGGATGCATACGCGCGGAACCACGAGTTTCTCTGTTGGGAATCGTGAGTGGAGGAACTATATTGGACAATATTTCAGAGCAGAAGCCATGGAAGTACCTATAAAAAGCAATAAATCCCCCACAGCCCGTCGATGGGCAAGAGATGGAAGCCTTTCTGTAAGTGAAGGATCATTAATGAGACGAATAGCTCTTCTTTGAATAAAATCAAGAATGCTTAGGGTTGTGGGGGACTCCATGCCCCAGATATGAGAACAATATTCCAAGGGAGGTCGGATTTGGGACACATATAAAGTGTATAAATTAGAAGGGGAAAAATACTTTTGGCTCGAAAGAGACATCCAAGCTTTTTGAAGCTGCCGTGGCTATCGAAATAATGTGTTTATGCCAGTTAAGGTTACTTTCAAATGTGACGCCCACAAGATTGAAGGTGTCTTTGCTCTGTAAAACTTGGCCGCTCATAAGTAGAGGATGAGTATTTAATGACTCTTTTCGCGACAAGGAACATGATTGTGTTTTGAATGCATTAAAATGGACGAGATTTTTAGCGCCCCAATCCAATATTAAATTAAGATCCTGCGAAAGAGATATCTGCATCGCTCTGCGTTTGTTTTCCAAGTCAGGTTTAGTGATGGGTTTAGGAACCTGAAAACTGGAGTGAAGGGTACTATCGTCGGCGAAACTATGAATGGAATTAGTTGTGGACAAGAGAAGGTCGTTGATGTGAAGAAGAAACAATGTTGGTGCCAGAACTGAGCCCTGAGGTTCTCCAGCATTTACTTGGTGAAAGCTTGAAGAATGGCCGTCCACAATAACTGATATACGACGATCAGATAGATAACTAGGGAGCCAAGTACAAAATTTAGTTAAAAGAGCATAGGAGGGAAGTTTATTAAGAAGTGCGGCATGCCAGACCTGGTCAAAAGCTTTGTATATATCAAGAGCAACGATCTGGGACTCACCTAGAAACTCAGGAGACTTACTCCAGCAGTGTGATACGAAGGAAAGATCTGCTGTAGATCTTTGTGGCGAAATCCATACTGCCTGTCATATAAAATTTTGTGTTTTTCTAAGTACTTAAGAATTTGTGAATTTCCATATCGTTAGTATATGAACTAAGCTTTACACGAGCCAGCCGGCGTTCGATAAGCCAAATTTGCGGCATTGGAAGCGGAATCTGTCCGCGTAGCGTATGTCTATCTGTGGTGCAACGCATGGTTTTTGCATAAAAAATATAAAGCATATCTGTGTTGTCATATGGCTAAAAAGATGGCTTTATATTGTTTTAAAGAATAAAGGCACATTCTACTATTAAAAATACAAAAAAACATGTTCATATAAACATGGTCCCCGTATATTCCTTGTTTTCATGATACAGGATGTTAAACTTGTAAAAAATGTGTTTTGTTAATACCTTTATCCAATTTTGTTTTTATTGGTAAAGTAATTTATGGAATTAAGGAAGTAATACATCACTAACTTAATTAATTACATTTAATAAGTCAAGTAGAGTATCGAGCGGAAAACTGACGGAATATTTCTAACAAAAAAAACGGTACGCCACTGACTGTGTAAATGTGTGTAAACAGTTTGTACTTTCTTTGGATTAAGAAAATAAAAATACAGCTATTATATCTCCTAATTATTTTTTGTATCTTTATTAAATTAAATCCACTTATCTTATATTTTTAGATTATAAAAGAAGCATTTCGGAAACTTCTCCTTTAAAAATAAGGTCTTAAAATTTTTATTAGCAATTATGTAACAACAACGATTTATTCACAATTTTTAAATAAATATATCATTGATAACAGCGAATTCCAACTTTGGGATATACTGTTAAAATAATTCTTTCGTTAACAAAACACAACAAAAAACACTACTAAACTGGCCCAAAAATAACTTATTAATACAAATTAAATTTATTTTAAGTTTTAAACTTGCACTGTATATAAAAGAAAAAGCTACAAGACTGATGAAACTTTTTCGACACAAAATAAATAATAATAATTATAAAAAGCACGTCTCACAATCACAACCTCCCCTCGCCGTCAAATTTGCAATAATTCATAAATACCATTCCCCTTCCGCCGAGCCACCACTCGCCCTCCGCTCCCCCTTCGGTTAAACCCACCCCTCTCGACGACCACCTAAAATACGAAACTGGACATTCGAATCTAATTACAATTCTTGCTCATGCGTGGCCCCGATAGCGGTGGGGAGAGGGGTGCATTCGGGGTGCGACTTACCCCCTTCCCACCCGCACCGCAAGGGGTAAGTCGCGAAACAAGCGAAGAGCGGCTCGCGACGGCGACCGGCAGTTGTTTCAGTCAGTCAGTTGTTTTACCGCGTTCTGTCTATTGAGAGCGTCGCAGGAGGCCGAGAGACTACGTTAGTCACATGGTTTGTTAAAGACGCGAAGGCGGGAAATTCTTCTATTTTGAATCTTATGGAAAAGGCGGTAATTTGAAAATCTTTCATGCTAAACAACGTTTGGTTCATCAGTAAGGAAAGTTTAAAAAACACTTGGTTACTTAGTTTCAAAAACTATGAAATGGACAATTGTGTTTTGTGATCACCTAGAAAATAAAACTTTGTAACAGTAAAAAAAAGTGTGTAGGATTTTTCTTCCTGATTATTTACCTGTAAGTCGCTCCATAAAATTTCTAACTTACCAGAAATCGAAATTTTTATTAAGAAAACAACTATTTTCAATCATAACCAAGATTTAAACGAAGCTAAAAAAAAATGCCAAAACAATATTAGAACATTTATCTCGTCAGATTATTATATCAACTTTAAAAAGTTTTACGTTAAATAAGAAAGAACAATAAAAGAAGCTTAAGATAAAACTTTTAGGGTTTAAGATAGAACAACTTATAAATTGATAATTTAAAACACAGCAGAAAAAAGAAACATTAATTTTTTTCAGTAAAAAAAGTTTTAATGATATCAAAATAAAAATGAATACAGATACGTAATTTAAAGAAATAAGATTGATGATGAATTAAGTTTCTTAATTCTAATATAATTAAGTAATGTTGTGGGTATATTGAACAATATTAAGTATTTAAGTATACTTAACTGAAGGTTAAATAGATCGAAAAACAGTTTAATTTAGAAGAACCAGGCATCATCATTAAAATCGTTTAAAAGTTAATGAGAAACACGAAGAGTTTTTGAAGATAGAAACGAGTTGCTTTATTGAAAGTTGAGACAAGACATATTTAAATTGTTGTTATAGAGTGTGACAGATAGACAAGTAAAAAAGGAGAAATAGAGAAATAAGTTTTGTAGTTTTTCGCGCGATTTTTGAATAAAACGACTTTGTTTTGGACTAGAGACAGTTCTAATCATTCTGGAAGACTTACAAAACAAGACGGCGGGGTATTTTCGAGATTGGTACGCAGGAGCGCAACAAAATAATTTAGGGAATTCCGGTAAGTATTTCATTTTTTTACGTTATTTTGGTGTAATAAAGATATACAAGAGCATATATATAAAAAGTATTTTTGATTTTCTAAATGGAACACAGATCAACTAAATAGAAAAATATTGTCAGTAATTTTAAAAAATTAACGCTATACCATTATTTTGCAGTTGAGTATACTGAGTACAAATAAAATGGGTCCCAACTGTAGATAATTAAGAAAACATAGAATATTGTAAAATGATTCAATTATTTCGTACAATTACTTCATTTGTTTCTGTGAGTTAAACAATAGCAGGTAGAGACTAGACATAGAGCGCCTGCATATTCCTAATAAGATGACGCATCGGTTTTGCTTTGTCGTTAAAACCATCACCTTTTCACGCATTAGCAAAAATTGCCTATGAAAATTTTGAAGTGGAACGACGTATACCCTACATACCTATATGTAGGGCTTTGCCTACCGGGTGGTGCAAATGGTGCAAGGCACCAGGGAGCAACGTTGGGGAGGCGGAAAATTGAAAAATAAAGCGTGGAAATTTAGGAATTGATGGGCGGCCCAAAAAAATGGGGGAATTCAAAAGAGGTACCTTTTTCTTGCTATTAAAAAATTTTATTCGTACATTTAATTTACATTTTCTTGTAGGAGCGGCCAATAATTTTTTGCACCACGGCGCGAGTCACCCTAGAAACGGCCCTGCCTATATGACGAAAAACATATGTTGTAATTACTCTTTGATTTTTTGGGCCTAATTGCCGTTTTTCCCACCTGTCCCCCCTAATTGCGCCACTGTCTCCTACCCTAACAAGCGCTACTGTTCCTTTGTATTTTAAATGTGTAGGTCAAAAACAAAATAAAGAAAAACCCTACAAAAAAAAATTCTAATAAAAAAACGACGTCGTCGTTGTTAAAAAATGAAGATAAAAAATGAACTTACATTTTTATTATTTAACTTAATTTTAACTTAAAAATGGTGTCGATTTTTAATTAGTATGTTTTGTGTTTTTTTGGAGGGGGATTTCTTTATTTTGTTTCAGGCGAGCGGCCAGTTCATAGGAGTCAATAGGGCTGAATAGGGTTAGCTCGCTCTTCCCCGGGACCAGGACCAAAGCGGTCCCATTCTTTCTAGATAGATTTTGGCGTGTACCCAACAAAAAGACCGTTGAATAAATGAATCTGCCTAACCAATATGGGGAGGGGAGCCCAAGAGGGGATTTTGAGATTTACTACAGCGCGGCAGATTAATATACCCGAGTACCTTCACCAAATATGAGCCCCGTACACAGGGCCAATCATAAAAAACAAAAATATATCCATCAGAAATTATCGAGCGCGTCAGATTAAGATAGGGTAAGTTAATTAGATGCTAAACAGTGTATATTCCACTAATCTGACAATTTGAGAGTGACGTAAAGGAAACAGAGGGCTACCAAGAAAAACGTTAGTTTAACATTTTCGAGCGTAGCAATTTTTTTATTTTGAAGAAAATAATTCAGAAATAACGAAAAATATATAATCCGATACGACCCGAACGATTTCCACAAGCCGAAATAATAATAGTATTTTTTTGACATATTTAAAAGTCTATAGCTCCTTCCCCGACCGATGAAAAGGTATTCATTATATAACATTTTTTTATTTATCATCTAAGCTTTGCAACCCAAAAGGTCTCTATGACGCTCAACTAAATCCCCATTTAGCATTGGGGGCTCCTCTTCTATAGAGCAGATCTTCAATTCAGGTTTTTAGTTTCTCCTGATTTGTTTTTTTGTTCCATTTAACCTTTCATATTTTTGTGAGTATTTGCCTTACTGCATTGTTTTGACATGGCCTTCTATAAAAATTTTGGAAATCATTTTAAAAGGTTTTTTGTGACATGGGCGCCAGGAGGGGATGCAAGGTGGTGCATTTGAACACCTTTGGCTATTAGATTTCAACAGTTTATGTATAAAAAAGTACAATTTATTTGTTAAAAACCAATTGTTCTGGGCTTCTTCAAAATTTTTGCACCATCCTGGCTTTTTGAATTGAACAGAATATAGGGTAAAACTTAAGTTAGCACTATTGCTAACTTCTTTATTATTGGAGATACGAAGTCGGTTATAAATTTGTAATATTTTTTTCGCTGATTAACATGCTGCCAACAATTGAAAATTTGGTTTTTAAATTATTGCAAAAAATACTTTTTTAATAAAATACCCTGTATAATGTATCACGTATCAGCATTAAATAGATATTTTAAAAAGATTTAAGAAAATATCACATTTAAATCTAAAAATAGTAGATATAATAGGAATTTAACAAAAGTTTTGGATTTGGATGGCCATATTTTCAAAACTATAAGAGATAGACATATCAAATGTGGCGTTTTCTTAAAGTTCTTTGAAATATCTTTTTAATATCAATACAGTATACAGGTTGTTTTATTTGAAAAATGCCAGTTTACTATTAAGTTCCTAAGGATGGCCATATTTCCGAAACTATTAAAAATGGGATATATCACATGTAGACTTTTTTAAAGTTTTTTTGATAGATCTTTGAAAGGTGATATAATATATAGGGTGTTCCAGTAAAAAAGTACATTTTGTGCAATAAATCTAAAACCCGATGTTCAATTGTGTTTCTGTTGGTAGCACGTTAATCAGGGGCAAAAAATACTACAACTTCACTAATTTAACTGACTGAGTAAAGTTTCATATGTAACTGAAAAAAAATTGTGTTTGTTTTTTTATGTTTAAAATTTAACTTACAGCGTATTAATAGTACCGACTTAGCTTTGATCACCCTGTATAGGAAAACGTATTTTTTTTAGATAAAGACTTTTTTGCTCTTCAATTTTTTTTTGGTTAGGGAAACTGTCCGAAGGTATGGTTTGTTTTTGTAAGAAAAGACCAACATTTTTTGGTAGAGTAATTACACATTTTTCCATATTTTTTGCACCACCTGAAAATCATCCTGCCGGCGCCCATGATTCTGATACACTATTAAAGTCACCAAAGTAAAGTTTCATAAGTGGCTAAAAGAAATTTTATGTTTTCGACTATGCTCACTACCAATAAAATGTATAGTAAAGTCTGCTTGGGATCTGCATTGGTTCATAAACATAAAGTATACTCGTTGTACCAGCTAAATACTTTCTATTAAATTTTAGTTTGTTAAACACTAGCAGGTTAAGATTCGACAAAGCAATGCATGTAAACATTTTAGATAAGAGGAAACATCGGTATCGCTTTTTATTGATTCAGACCGTTTTTTTTCACGCATTAGCAAAAATGGCCCATGGAAGTTTGGAAGTGACACAACGTGTATAAGTCAAACTTTTCAGCAAGCTTAAGAGTTAACAAAATATTTTTCCACAGAAGGGTGAATGCGCTAAAATTTCACTGCTACAAAACCCATCGAAATTGGACGTATTTAATCTAGTCGTATTTATTTATCTAGATTTTGAAATAAAAGATCCTGATGCGTCGTTACAGGTAATAAAACAGAGAGCAACTTAAAACGATTAGGTACATTTAATATACCTACACGTCAATAAAGAAAATTATCTACTTTTGTATAATAATTAGAAAATTAACTTACATGCTTCAAATTGTAAAAATATGCATAAGCTCATCCCAACCCCGTTTTATATAATACTTTTAAACATATAATTCAATGAATAAAAAACGAGTTATCTTCGTTAATCAAGATCTAACACCCGTCTCGGCACTTAAAACACCTCTGTATAACAATCAAATTATACGCCATGATTTCTCGAGTCATCCATTTTAATGTGTTAACACGATGGATAACAATTAAAATAACTAACTCATTTTTGGAGTGCCTTACGTTTTAAAACTTGTTATTATTATTTAATTAATTATAATCTTAATTTTTATACAGAGCAATGACAAACTTGCACCTAAGGGAGATAGACAAATCTTGAAGAACGCTTAAAATTTTATGCTTGAATGGCTATTTTCATAACAAGTGTGGAAAATCTACTTTTTAAGTAGTCAAGTAAGAAAAAAATCCACAAGCGTTGGGAACGCTTGTTTTTCAACAAAATTAAGGGAAACTAAAATATAAAAATATTGGTTATTTTTTTTAAATAATATTTTTGTTTAGGTAACTCAAATTTTACTTATATTATCATTGCTTATGCTTATACTTACACGTTGTGCTAGCTGAGTATACCTCGCTGTCCGTGGGGAAACGTATCGAGATAAACTTTAAATACAGAAATAATAAGATGAAAATTTTTCTGTTGATTTTTAAATTTTAAGTGGCTGCAAATTAAAAATATAATGATACAGAGCTTAAGTTTTAAGGAAACATTTGGGTAAAACTAAAAACAATAATGTCCGGGCTTTGGCAAAAATTGTCCATGAAAGTTTTGTGTATACACGTCGTGCCATTTTAATCCCTATATTATTTTTGCCAAAGCGAGACAACAGTTGTTTATTCTTCTATCGACGATTCATCGATAGTACAAGATCCGAGACAAGATTAAACGTAGCCCGTAGAATATTGTTTTTAGTTCTTTTTCCAAATGTTTAATGTTTTTAAACCTTCAGCTCCGTACCGTTGTATTATTAATTTATAAAAAAATACAATTTAAAAATTTTCGTCTTAAGTGTATTATTCTGTATTTAACGTTTGTATTCTGAATTTAAGGTTTATCTCGATACGTATCTCCATAGTCTAAGATTCGAATAGGAAGCTGCTTGCCGCACCATCTGTAAATATAGTATTTAAACAAAGGTATTGCTACAGGGTTGCCTAAAAATTATGGTCAAGACTATATTTAAATTAAAAAAATAACCTCAACATTTTGGATACATCCTGTATAATGGCAATTTTTATTTTTTTTTTACTTTAAATGACAGTTCTACTAACCAGTACTAACATATCACTATTTTTTTCTCCCATTTTATAATTAAAACCATGGGAAATTGTTTAAATTTAAAATTTTGAAAAAATAATTACAAATTTTGCAATTATTTTTAAATTTAAATATGACCTTGATCATAATTTTTTAGGCAATCCTATAGCAATACCTTTGTTTAAATACTATATTTAATATAAAATAGTTTTTATCCGGTAAACATATGGGTGTAGGTCGCTTCCTATTCGTATCATGCACTACCACGGGTAGGGGAGAACATATTAAAATTAAATTTTAATAATTACTACATTTAAGCAGTCGGCGTGTTTTGGATTATTGGGCGCTTTGTCTAATCGTTACCTGCTAGTCTTTAACACATTAAAACTCAATAGTTACCGCACCTATTATATATTATACTATTAGTAAAAACTTTTAGATACAAATAATAAAAAAAAATATCTGGTAATCAAAAATGAATCTGTCACACTTAATAAAAAATGTTTTGATATTTCAAAGAAAAGAAATAAAAGAAGGTGCATCTTTTTTCCTAAATAATCAAATAAAACTAACACCCGTTGACTAATTACTAAAATAATAAAAATTAATGAGATATAATACAAGTTAAAACAAAACCAAATGGAACTTCTCCTGAATCGGCTATCCATTTATTTTGTTAGAAATTATTTCGCCTAATAATTATTTTTCTTTTGTGTGATTGTTTATTAACAAGAGAACAATTATTAATTACTTTTATTATATCTATAAATAAATATGAAAAACCGGCGTGGGCAAAAATAATGTGAGTAATAAAATAAAACACACCTATGGTAATGCTATTAAATAGTTAAAATATTCTATTAGAGACATATTAGTCTGTATTTATAATTATTATTTTATTATAATTTTTTTGTGTTTATGTTTAGTAAAGAATTTAGTCTGATGGCCAGCTTGACTATCTTACAAAGTGAAAAAATACAATTTTTGCATGAACAATTTTTTATTTTTTAAATAAGAAAATCTCTATCTCCACAATCTCGATAATTTATATTATTCTATGGGTAATTACCTTAAGCAAGTTTGGCAACGTTGTATTGCTAATCAGCGCCCTCATCGGACACTTTTTAAACCCTTTTGGGGTACTATAATTTGTTTATTATATTTTGCCTGCTGTTCTTGCAATTTGCATCGTACATACATTTAAGTAATATGGGGTGCAAAAATTTTTGAAGAACAGAAAAAAAGACTTCAGGTAATAAACCGTACCTTCTCCTCATACATGCTCTGTTAAATTGAAATCCGCACGCGTATTTCATTAAAAAGCCAGAGGGGTACAACTCTCTGAAAGGGATGTCGAGTAATACCTTGTTTTAAAGCTCCTGACAAGTTCTTTATAAGCCCAGAATATAAAGTCAATATCTTCACATACAACAAAATTATACGTACTTTAATAATTACCCGAATACCATATTTAGATGGCCATATTTTTAAAACTAATTAAATTAGATGTAATTTACGTGGTATTTTTATAAACCTGTTTAAAAGATTTTTTTGTATGGTAATATTGGTGATGATATACAGGGTATAAGAAAAAATATATATATTTTTTTACTAAATACCCTGTACCTAAATTATATTACTATTTAAAAGACCTTTAAAAGAGCTATTGAGATTATACCACACTATTTACATCTGTCTGTTTTAGTTTCGGAAATATGGCTATCTAAATATGGTATTTGGGTAATTAATAAAGTTCCGTCATTTTGTGTTATGTGCGAATACTCATTTTATATTCTGAGGTTATAAAGTACTCGTCAGGAGCTTTAAAATGATGTGTCAAAAACCCCTTTTTTTCATTAAAAAAATATTTACAAATGGCGTTCAGCTGCCACCCTGACATTTAGAGCTGTCATTGATATGTCAAAAAATATCTATTCAAAAATTATCGTTTCAAGCTTCATAAAAATATACCAAACGATTTAAAAGTTAGAAAGGGGCGATGGACTTTAGGACCTTACTGTATAGTAGTAATATTTTTAGGCTAATTTCTATTTTTTCAAAAATAAGTAATATTCTTTCGTTAATAATAATTTAAAAAAAACTTAATATTTTTTCTTAACTTATTAATTTTTAAAAAACTAAGGTCATAAAATTACATATTTTTTTGCCAATCACTGCTGTACTGTGCTGCAGTGATCGGTATTATCAAATATTTACCAATGGCGTTCAGCTGCCACCCTGACATTTAGAGCTGTCATTGATATGTCAAAAAATATCTATTCAAAAATTATCGTTGCAAGCTTCATAAAAATATACCAAACGATTCAAAAGTTAGAAAGGGGCGACAGACTTTAGGACCTTACTGTGTAGTAGTAATATTTTTAGCTAATTTCTATTTTTTCGTTAATACTAATTTAAAAAAAACTAATATTTTTTCTTAATTTATTAATTTTTTAAAAACTAAGGTCATAAAATTAGATATTTTTTGCCAATCACTGCTGTACTGTGCTGCAGTGATCGGTATTATCAATTTTTCGTTAACGATTTTGATAATATTACTAGTTTTCTAAAAAATTGTAAGAATATATTAAATTTTGTAAAAAAATAGTAGTTATCGAAGATATAATACCAATTTTTTTGAATAAATTAGGTATATTTTCTGGTAATTGATTATTTTTTCAAAAAAGTAATAAAAATAGATAATTTGTTTTTGCCGATCACTGATCGTATCGTAAGATAATTATTATTTTTTGATAGAATTGCCATTAATATAAAACCGAACAGAAAGAATGCGCTATCCATGATTCAGTAGTAGTATTGCAATTAAACTTTAACTTATTTACCTGTACAAAGTGACCATTTAATCCCTTTAACTCAAACAAATTTATCTGCATGTCCCGAACATTAGTTTTATTATATTAATAATAATAATAAACACTAGTTTTGTGCCACTTATAAAACAAATAGGCTAAATTTGTTAACAACCTGATTTAGAAATACGCTAAAGCATTAACAAGAAATTAACAAAATAAACTCTGCATTATTATTACAAATTTGGCCAATAAATCCGAAGAGAGAAAATTTAAGCAGACCGGGTGTATTATTCGGCGCGAAATAATATGTTAAACATTTTCCAGTTCTAAATACTGGAGTTTGAGCATGGTCGCTTTTCATTCATTTAATGGATAATATACGGTATTTTTGCGGAACTTCAAAATAAATGAACATATTTATATCGCAGCTTAGAGCAAGTATCATAACTTAAAAAAGCAAAATATCGGGAAAACGCATTTTATGTTTTATTCAGTGGCAGCAACAAAATATCTATACAAAGTGCTTTAAAGGGTGTAGAAAATGCTACAAAAATTCTTGAGGCAGAGGCACTACAGGTTTATTTTATAGTTATTTATTGTTTTCTTAGAGATTTTGTTTAAACAGTCATATCTGGATTTTCTCCGGAAAAAAAAGTTTATTAAACTTTTTTATTCTGGAAAAAGCCAAATATTATTTTGTTTATACAGGTTTATTTTTAAGTTGAACTTTTTTTAACACTGTAAAAACGCAAGAAAATAAAAATATTTTTAAAGTTATGTCCGAGAATGCTTTCCAAGATACAGGTTATTAAAATTTTAAGAAAAAAATGCTTTTTTATAATAACTTTCCTACCATTTTAGATATTTCCAAAATTTGGTTTACTTATTTTGACCATGACATTTTATCTTTTGCTTTAAAATTTAAAAATATATGTATTAGTGGCGTTCAAACAAGATTTGTATACAATTTTTTTAAAGAAAAAAATAGTACGCCACCGGTTATTCTTTGAATCAATATTATTTTTGAAATGTTCAATTATTTTGGAATTAATTTGATTTCTTAATATTAAATAAAAATTATTGAAATCCGATATGGTGTATTGTACGTAAAATTAGTTTTTGTCAAATTGTATTAAAGTAAGGTAAATTACTTACATTACTTCAATTTTAATGTCATTAAAAATTGTTGCGCTTAGGAAGCTATTACGGAGTCAAAAATCTAACTTAGATATAAAACAACATATCAGATTTTAGCGATTTTGCCACGCATCAAAATGGCTTTTATTTTTTTGAACCAAAACCGTTTGTCGTATGGAAAAATATCAAAAGACCAAAGAAACCCCAAAGGAAATGAGTATTTTAAAAATAATATTGATTCAAAGAAAAACCCAGTGGCATACTATTTTTCTTAAAAAAAATAAAACAAATGTTGTTCAAACGCAACTGGTACAACAACACAACAACTTTTTAAAACTTGTACAGCAAAAACGTAATGTAATGATCAAATGAAGTATACCAACTTTTGTGGAACTATCTGGAGTGGTGGGAAAGTTATAATAAATAAGGCATTTTTCTTCTAAAAACTTTAATACCTTGTATCTCGGAAAGAAAGCATATTCGGACGTAATTTTATTTGAAATAAAATCTTATTTTCTTGCATTTTAAACAGTGGTTAATGGGAAGTATCAATTAAAAAATAACCCTGTATAACGATCTAACCTATCCGTTATGGAGTGTAAAAAAAATCTAGTTTTAGTTTTTTTTATAAATACTTTTGTTAATAACACTGGTAAACAAAATTTTACTTTTTTCTGTGACATGAATAAAAAATAGTGAATCGTATGTAAAATGTAACTAGAAAGAAAAATTAATTTTAGATTTTTTCATCACCCATAGTTTTCTTGCTACAGAGTAGTATTATTACTTTTTGGTAACAAAATATAACAATAAATTTATTAATAAATTATTAATTTTTTACATGCTCTAAAATGTTTTTAGATTGTTTAACCGCAATATTTTGTTTCTGGGGCATCCCTTACTAATGTTCAGCAGTAATCAGAAAGCATATTTGGGCTCGATTTACCCTGGTACCGCTTTTCCATGTCAGAAATATCTGGATGAAAACGTTCTTCCTGTTCATCACTTATTCCTCCCATATTTTCTGGGAAGAAATCAAGATGATAATGCAAAAAGTTAATTTTTTAAGACACGTTACATATCCCATTTCTTTATAGACATTCAGAAGTTTACTGGCAACTTCTTTGTAATTTTTAGCTTTGACATTTCCAAGAAAATTTGTATCAACTGCTTTGAAAGCTGTCCAAGCTCTAAATTCGGATGTGTTTGGATTGTCGGCAAATTCATTATCTTTTATCATTTCTTTTATTTGTGGCCCTACAAATATGCCTATTTTAATTTTAGCTTCACTAATTCTTCGAACTTTTTGTTTTAGGTACAAAAACCTATTTTCATTTCTAGTTCTCTTAGTTTATTATGAAATGGTGGAAGAAAAATATTTTTAGGGTCAGTCAGTGGTTCGCTGGTAACGTTTTTTACTCTTAGAAACAGTGATTGACGTAATAGCCATTCTTTGTGTATCTAGTGACGATTCCGTGCACTGCAGTCCCATTCACAGATAAAACAGCAATATTTTGTATACCCCAGTTGCATTCCAAGGAGAAAAGCTATCACTTTTAAGTCTCCACATATGCGCCAGTTATAGTCAGTATAATGAATACACTCGCATGTTTTCATATGACTCTTTCATATAAACAGCATGAGCTATAGGTACAGATGGGTATTTGTTGCCGTTATGAAGCAATACAGCTTTTATACTTTTTGGAAGAATAAATGAATAAATACCAGTTACCTGGATCATTAAATTATTAATATCTGAACTGTACACCAAATCTTCTTTTTGAAGGAAATATTGTGTAAACTCTATATGACTTTTTTAAAAAAGTTATATTTACATTGCTTTGGAGCAGATTCCATTCTTTTAATCTAGAAGCTGAAAGTTCTAATCGCTATTTTAATAAGATTTAATCTCTAATCAAGTCATTTAATTCAGCTCGTGAAATAAGATGCGGTTGCGTTGAACTGGTGCTTCAAATAAAGGATTATTTTCATTTATATTAAGGTTTTCGGTATGATCACTTAAAAAACTAAGAATTTTCACTTCCTTATCTAGATTACACGATTCTGGTAATTTAGGGACAGGAAGATCATAAATATGCTAAATGGGGCGTGAAGATTGTCACTGATAAATCTTGGGCCGAATCAATGCATACTAGGGGAAAATAAAATATTGCACATAGCAATGCACATAGCTTGGTATCAAAAATCTATGGGTGATTCAAAACTTCCATTAAAACTTATATTTTTAGCTCATCAAGATACATCAGGAACACCTAAAATTTTTAATGTCACAAAGTTCGTGTTCGTGTAATTGGTGTATCCTTACAATATTTGGGTTAAAGAAGTTTTATGAGGTAAGAAATAAAAATCAGCTTTCAATTTTATTCTTAGGTTTAAAGAGCGCGTATCTTGCACACGTTTAAAACAACATAACTTTTTTGCGCTACTATGTATATAACTTTTAAATGAATAATCTTATTCAACATTTTTTACCTAAAACGGTTTCCGTGGTAAAACTTGATTTAAGCAGCCGTTTTGTATATACCTGGATCTAAAAAATTACTTTGGGTATGAGCAGGTCTAAATTATACATGGTGTTTCAGAATAAAATGCCAATCTTGGGGGATGTGAATCCTTGGGCGATTTTAAAAACAAAAAATTTAATGCTTGAACTTCTGAGATACAAATTTGTAACAAAAAGGAAAAAGGCTTATATTTTAAGACTTTACCTCTTACTTAGACTGATTGTCAATAAAATTGTCAATACTTATAAACTGTTATAGATAGTTATCGACTATTATACATAAAATGCATCTATAATTTTGTTCAAAATACGAAAACGCAGTAATATAGAGAGTGTGGTTACAAATGATATGATTGTATACGCACTACACAGGTTGTTGCAGAATGTTGTTTGGAAAATTTAAGGGCAGATTCTACTATTGGAAATAAAAAAAACATATAAACATGGGTCCGCAAATTTCTCGTGCTCAAGATCCAAGGTGTTAAACTTCTAGAAAAAATGTGTTTTTTTTTGGTCAAAAACTTAAATTTTGCTTATAAGTAAAGTACTTTTATTTTTGCTAATAACAAAAATTGTTATAAAAAAATTGGAATTCAAAATTACATGTAAAGATGCAAGTGGTTTGTTTTTAAAAAATCTATTTTTTAATTTTTTTCTGCGATAATCAAGAAAATTTAGGTTTGTACATTAGTGTATTGGGCATTGTTATTGTTTTGATATGAATAATTTTTGAAGGGGTATTTAAAAGTATCCTTTAAAGTTAATAATTATGAAAAGTATTACGTACAAACCTAATTTTTTACCATTATCGCAGAAAAAACATCAATTTTTTTTCTAAATAAACAAAATTGCACATTTAAAAATAGTTTTTAAATATGAACATCTTTTATTGATAACAATTTTTGACATTAGCCAAAATACAGGTACTTTACTTTTAAGCAAAACATTCATTTTTGGTCAAACCTCGTAGATGACTGAAACAGTTTGATATCCCATGGTTGCTTTTTAGGTTTTAAACCATGCAGAACTTTTTATAAAGGATACCTTTTTTCGTAAAATTAATAATAAAAAGTTTCCATGTGACGCCAACTTAAGTAGACACACTGTATAATCCATATAAAAGGATACTTTTAAACCATAAATAAGGCATTGCGGGAACTTTTTTTTAAATTAGGTTTTGTAATATATTATTAGCAATTATGTAACAACAACAATGAATACCTATATAAATAAGGTTTACATCCAGTCTAACAATTTTTACTAAAATAAGGGTTTTGATTTTTTTTTTTTTTAGTTTTTCAAAAAGTTTAACAACCCTGTATCTTGAGAACGAAAAATGTGCGGTACCATGTTTATAAGCACTTTTTTTAAATTTTCTGATGTAAAATCTACCCTTAAATTTTCTTAATGGCATTCAGTAAAACCCTGTATACTATAGTCATGCGTAAATGTATATATATATATATATATATATATATATATATATATATATATATATATATATATATATATATAATATATTGCACAATATTACGTATTGTGCAATACAATTGATTGTCTAGAGCTAATATTGAAGATTGCGCAATGATTGAACGAAAGTTTGGCGAGTTTAATTTGATTGCACAATATTTTTCTATTGCATCATGTAGGGTCAGTATTGCGCAATACTATCATATCAAACTATTGTCCCACTGAACACGAAAATATTGCACAGTTATTACACACCTATTATTGTGCAATATAATTGAGCGTTTGGATTCAAAAAGCCATTTAATTTTATTGCACAATACAATGTATTGTGTAATGTTATTGTAGGTCTAGAGGCCGCCAGGTTACCATACCGGTGTATTCAAGTTGCTAGACGCACGCAGATAAAACAGATTAAGATTGTTAAATTCCTAGGCTGACACACTGATCTGAAAAATAATAAGGATAAATACAGCAAAAGTGACAATAACCCCTACGTGGGCACTGCGCAGTACACTTGTGGGCATGCGCACTAAAAATTTACAGACTAGCGGAAAACAAACAACAGGACCGGGTTTGGAAATTTGGTAAACGAGGGTTTTTGGGGCGCTAATCACGACTTTTTTTTGGAAACGTTTCGTTCTCGAGATATTCATCATCAAAGTTGAAATTCAATTCTTAGTTTCACTCTATTCCGCCTTCTTTTTGCACAAAATTCTTGATATAACACCTAACAGGCACACAATATTATACAAACATCTTTAAAAAAAAAACTTTTTTTAGTTATTTTACACGTTTTTTTCATTAAATTCCAAATCTTTTACCCCTAAAACGCTACAACCATGCATACACCTATGTGTATAATGGTTTCAGACATGGCGACTTGATTTAAAGCAAACTTTTTATATTAATATAGAAAGGCTAAAAACCAATAAGAAAAACATGTTTTAAAAAGGGTTTTTATAGTTAAATAAAATATTGTGTGCTAATTTAGTGTTACATCAGTAACTTAGTGCAAAAAAAGCGAATTATGGTAAAAATAAGAACAGTTTGGCCATGATGACGAATATCTCAAGATCGAACCGTTTCCGAAAAAAAATAGATTCGTGATCAGCGCCCCAAAAACCAAGGTATAGCAAATTTCGTCAAAATCGGAGTGGCCGCAACTTTCTAGACAATCACCTAATTTTGTTTCTTGGATATATACACATATTTAAATATTTTATTTTAAGTTTGTACTCGTCTTCCATAGAAGTCCCTAAAAATTAAACCGGTTTAGATATTGGGTACTTTTTTTGTCTTGTATAATTTAGTATACGAGAGTGCTTTGAAGCACTAATCTCAACTTGAATTTTGATTTTGCTGGACCCTCTTTGACTAAACCTTAAAACTGCACGATATTTTTGCGTTATTATCTTTCTTCTTAAAACTACTTTGACACAACAAAACTAAATCAATGGGTATTTGATTTATTTTATCATAAAACCAATTAATTTTGGTGTAACTAGTTTGAGGACTCAATTTATACACTGTTATTTCACTTTCGCTGCCGTAGCAGTTTTCGTTCAGTTAAACTTGGCGTGTTGTGCCATTTGTAAACGCCGTTGCCTTATTTGACTTGACCAAGTTATCACCTTTGCCTCTGGTCGTTTGCAAACGTTCGTGATCTTAGAAAATTTTATGCTGAAAATTTTTGACTGACCTCATATTTGCAATCAAAACCACAAGAAAAACCTTCCAATTTCTGCAAAACAACACTATACAATAACTCATTATTTAATTTTGGTTTATCAAAACTAAAATAAACAAAAGTTAAAAACACCACTGAAAAACAGGAAGACTCGCTAAGCACAAATGTCCTTTCATTTGTGCTTAGCGAGAATACCAAATGACCATTGGCGCCTTTACCAAAAGGCTGAGTAGGCTGAAGCCTATGGCGGCATTTTTAGGGGGGCGGCAGACGTTTTTTGCTCTTCAAAAATATTTCTGAAGGAAAAAAGAAGAAGAAAGGGGCGGCGAAAATAAAATAGCCTACGGGCGGCAAACATGTAAGTGCGCCTCTGCAAATGACTAATAACGGTCGACCGTAGATGAGAGGTTGGTTTTTGGGCGGCTGACGGCGTCAATTTTACCTGGCGTTTACAATCGGAAAATCCCAAATTATCATGAGTGTGGCCCTGTTGCTATGTAGGTAAACATTTTCAGTGTTCCAACCACTATATTTATTAAAATACTGCAAATTTTGTCAATGTTGCCAACACTATATTGGATTTGAATTGAAAAACACTAACTTTTATGAGAACTGCGCATGTGCAAAGGTGTACAGCAACTCTCCCAGTGTGGGGTCAAAAATTCGTGCGCAGGTCTATTGAAAATATATGGGGAACATTTTCTATTAGCTATCCGCTTTATTTTTCAGATCATTGGGCTGACATAGTTGAGTTACTAGATGCGACCTCACTACAGACAGGTAAAAACCTTACATTACAAATTTTACATCCCTTATACGGTTAATATATTTTAACATAAAAGATGGTTTTTGGTGTTTTGTTACTTAATAACTCTCGAATATTTTTTACCGAAGACAATGTATAGGTGGGGGTCATCTTTTTTAATTCCTTAATTTATCCTAAGGGTAATAAACATTTTATAAATCCAACTTATTAAAATAAACGGGTTTTATTAGCAAAATAAAGCAAAACAAAACAAAAAATGGTATAAAGCATTCGATTTTTACAGTCTAGGAAATCAACAATTTTTTTCTAGAAACTCCTTTATCTTTGTCTAGTTACCGAACAATCCCAAATCCATAATTTTGCTATTATCTTATCACCGTCTAGCAACTCGAGTACACCCTACCATACCCACCCTGTATGTTACTAGTGAGTTATGGACACCCTATATACATAGCTGTATGGTTATCTGGTAAAGGTTTTCTAGGACATTTTTATCATTATTTAAAGTTTTGTTTTCAAGATAATATTACCCAGTAAAATTAATTCCTGATATCAGAGTTAAGAAATCAGAAGATCATCTCGAAAAAATCCGTCATTAAAATATAAAACAGAAGCAAAAAATATAATTAGGAAAATAATCAAGAAGCAATTATGAATTTATTATTTTATTTGGTTTATTATTTTTAGCGGGTTTTCGAAAGATTATTAAAATTAGATTTTCTAACGGCGCCCGTTCAACGCGCGTTCTAATGAATTTTTAATAATGAAAGTATCGCGTTTTTAGACGCTTTTTGATAACCATCTTTAGCCTTAATTATGTTCCTCGGTAATTATAAGTAAATTTAGATTATTTTAAGAATATACCTTTTGGGCTAACTTTATTGTGCTATAGCGTCAAGCATCAAGCAACCCTTCATCCGCTCCAAATTTATTCAATACTCTTTTAGCTATTTAGTTAAGAAAGCGTTCTGAAATACCTTACTATTAAAATTAGCGAACGAAAATAAAATAAACAATTCTTTTAACAGTAGTTAAAGTTTGTAAAAACGGTTGTCTAAAGTTTCTATAAGTAGAGGACGTGAAAAAAGGGGTCATGAGTGACACAGCTCCTCCTTACCTGCAGCTGTGAATAACACACACCCTTCCTTAAGAGTAAATTGAAGAGTCATACTTGGAATATTTATATCCTATTATAATAAAATTGAAATACAGGGTGTCAACGAATTTATTAGACAAGTCATAACTTCTAGAGTATAAGACAATATATATATATATATATATATATATATATATATATATATATATATATATATATATATATATATATATATATATATAAAATGAAACTTGGTATACATAAATGGTATGAGAAAAGAAGAGCATATTTGTCATTTTCCAATCACTCCCCGTTTAATCGGAAATGACCCCAATTTTAAATTTTTAAATGAAACATCCTGCATATTTTAGAATGTGACATTTTAAAAAGATTTTTAGAGCCATTTTTAATATTACATCTAGGAGGTCATGATTGGATGCAAATTATTCCAAGGACCCCAGGTAATGTTAGAAAAGTACAATCTTAAAGTTTCAGTGACAAATTTAAAAGATAGAAATAAAAGAATTTGGCAAATTGACATTTTTGTGTCTCACCCTTTTAGACAAGCATTTTTCGAAAAAATTACTTTTTTACGAATCTAACGATACCAATTTATATGCGATCAGATTATTATTAAGGACATATATAAATGATCATGGCCACCTAGATGCAATATTACAGTAGGCCTAAAAGTTTTAAAAATGTAAATTTCCTATTTGGAAATGTCTCAAAAATTCAGAAACTGTTTTAAAAAATCCAAATTTAAGCTATTTTCGACTAAACCAGTGAAGTACCTGAAAAGTGAGAAATATGCGAACCCTCCCCTTCTTATACCTTTTAGCTGTACCAAGTTTTACTTAGATGTCTAATCTTCTAGGAATTATGGCTTGTCTAATAAATTTGTTGACACCCGGTATACCTAATAGTTTAATTATTTTGTATAAAAACTTTATTTTATTAAAGCTCATTTGAAACCAATAGCTTCAATGACAGCAGCCTGTACGAAAAAGATTTATATTAATTGTAGTATTCTTTTAAGGTTTTTTTTTATCCAGGAGATATACCGCATTTTCCCGAACACCCTGTATAATGAAAAGGAATATATTGAGATCCTTTCTTGAGAAAATAATGATCTTCGAGACGTCTTGCAAATAAATCAACTGCAAGTTTCTTTAGATACTTGATAGAACCTCATTATAACTACAGTATATTTAATAACATAAAATAATATTTCTTTGAGTAATTATTATAATTATAAATATATTTAGATTGTTTCAAGAAAATTAAATTAACTTCCTGGGCTTGTTAGGATTGGGTAGTCAAACTTTTTGATTCGCCATGGTAATTAAGGAATTTACGTAATAATGCCCGGTTTCTAATTTTAAGTAATTAGGAACCAAGGAAATTGGAAAAAGTATTAAAGCAAATTAGGTCTGAATTAGATTATATCTTTAATTAGTTTTAGTAATGATGATTTAAGAAAATTGTTGATAATTCAAGTTGAAATAATTTAGTACAGCAGTTTTCTTTTATTTTTTTAATTTAGGCCATATATTTATGTAGTATTTAGATAAATAAAATACACGACATAAAAAGACCTTTTGTAGATACCGTACATCAGATTTTTGGAGGCAAAGATCTAATCCCATATTACCAGCACATTTAAAGTCATATTTCCAGAGATTGGCCTTGAGCCATAAGAAATATCCAGACTAATCAAAACTGTAAACCAAAATCCAGATTTAACCAGTTTCTGTCTGCCTCTTTCCCTAGGAATCACTCCGAGCCATGAAATACACTTTCGCGACACTACTAGATGACTGACTAGGGTGTTTGTGTGATTCCCAAGAATGGAAACGTCCGTACAGCCCCTCCAGCAGCCAAAAATCGGGAAAAACTATGCAGCTTTCTACTAAAACGTCTGTAATACTCGAAGGTCAAAAAATGAGTCCTTCTCCTACATTAGTTGATCACTTCAATTTTTAAACTAAACAAAAATATTTTGGGAAGCAACTGTTGTTATGTCTTCAGGAGTCGTGTCAATGCTTCTTCGAGATATTTTAGCTTTTAGGGTGTCAATTCCTTGCATGCAGGAGCGGATTATCCATTAAGCAAAATAGACAACTGCCTAGGGACACCGCAAAACAAAATGGGGGAATAGTCGTTATTAAAGGTAGGAAAGTGCTTTTTTTTTGTTCACAATCCGGCCCTGAGGAAGGAAGTTAGTAACTATTTTTAACCAAGTTTATTTTTTCGAAGCTCTAATATCATTTTGATAAACTTGGGAAATTGAAAGAAGTAATTATCTTCCTTTGGCCTGAAGAGTCATTATATGAGAAATTATGTTCTGTTTTTTTCTATTCTCTAATTGCTTCCTTTAGATGACCTCTATAAAGCATACACACGGTGAGTCAGGTCTTCGATCCTACCTGAACTAAAAGGTCCGCGAGTAAGTGCGAACGTGTGTTTAGGTATGCTGAAGTGACGGCACGTTCCAATGCAAATTCATAGTAACGGTCTTACTCGAAAACTTGCCTTCGTACTTACTTCAGGTAGGATCAAAGGTATGTCTTATCGTGAGTATGCTTAATTAACTATATCTACCCCATGCACCACTGAAATTGTGTCCAGTTTAAATACTTTTCAATATTCTGAGGTAACCAGCAAGATTAAATAACATTAAAATAAATATTCTTTAAACATATAACAGAAGTATCCCCTTAAGTTTTACTTAAAAAATTTAAAGCAATTGAATTTTCGATATTTTAATGAAACCCTTTTGCGGTTGCTGGTATTTGCCGAATATTGGCATGTAAACAGGCAGGGCATGATATTTGCTATCAGCAGACACTCTAAATAGCTATTATTTCCCTTTTAACTCCATTATTTATGTAAAATTTCCTCTAAAACGCGATTTATACCGACCGAGCTTGGTTCATGCATAATTGTTTACGATTTGTTTTGATATTATATTTATCAGCTATTAACAGCTCTAAATAGTGCATTTTCACACTCTATTTAATCGTTTCTTTAACTCTAAATGCTTTTTGTTTTAGAATTAAACTTTAAGTTGTGCACATAGGGTTTATTGTCGGAATTTACTTTTTTATTAAATTTATTACATATATACAGGGTGTTCGAAAAATGCACGGCCAAATTCCAGGAGGTGATTCCTCATTGAAAAATATGAAAAAAGTTCCTATAAACACGGGTCCGAAAATGCATAGTTTCCAAGATACAGGGTGTTAAACTTTTTAAAAAATATTTCTTTTGTAATTATCTTGAATACCCTGAAACCGATTTTCTTGAAATTTTTCAGTGTTATTTCTAGTAATAAGGGCCTAAGTTAGGCATAATTAAATTAAAAATATTAAGTCCAGTGGCGTCTCAGGAGACTCCTTGTCGAAAACAATTGTATAAAATGTACGCCACTGACTTTTTGTAACTTTTTTATTTTTTTTTAGAATAAGCAACTGAAAATACAACTTTTTTATCTCTTAAAATTTTTTTAGCATAGTTATCGGTGGCGGTTTCTAGTTAATACATAGAAATTAACATTAGATCTGAATTTCCCATGTCCATAAAAGCCCCAAATTACAAGTGTTATCCCAATATTAAAAAGTATCAAAAATTATTAAAATAAATTAAAAATAATTGTTTACTTTGACACACGGTATTTTTCTTAATATCAACTCTTGGACACAGGTGTTTTTGGTTACCTCTTAATATTTTGGTATAAGGAATCTGTGGTGTCTCCGTGTACCATTAATTTTCGGACACCCTGTTTGACACAAAATATAGAGAAATCTATATTGACATTAATGACCTTAAAGATGTGTCCTTAAAAAGTTTTTTTGAATTTTAAAACACTAACATGTACATTGCGAAAATTCAATTTAAAAAAATAGAAGTTTTAAAAAATTTAATTTATATGTAAATAACCAATAATCCAACTTTTTTAGTTATCTTATAGATCAAATTTCTTTTTCACAATTTTGCTTAAAAACGTACATTTTTATTAGGAAGAAAAATTTTTGTGTTTCCTATTTTTTCTTTTTCTTCCATATTATTTAAGTTTGGTAACACCCTGTCTAAGTAAACGCGTGTAAATAATTAAAACAAATATTTATAAGTACTGTATGTACAAATGAGTAACAATCTAAATATAAATCCCAAAAGTTTCTTAATTTCCTGTGTCTAATTCAAGTGTTTAATTAATGTTAATAACGCTGTTAATAATGAGTCTTGATTCATGGAAAATTTTTTGTAAATTACCATGTTATAATCAGAAGTTATTCTTATTATTGTTAAATTGACCGCAGTAATTGTTATTAAAAGTTTTTATGTCAAATTCTATTAAAATGTTTGTTGGGCCAAAAGAATTCTTAAAAAGATTAGTGTTACCACTTCAGATATTATAGTGGGCAGTTTAGGACTATATTAGAAGACTTGCTCTCCGATTAAAAAAAAAAAAACATCGATAACATCTTAATATGTTACACTTGACCAATCCAAACCAATGGACGGGTTCTAAAATTTGTTGATCTGCAACTTTATTGCCTTCCTTCCACTTCCTTATCTCCTGGTATGTACAATATACGTACCCACATTAAGAACCTCTATTGTATTTTGCCAGTTGATGAAAGGAAAATGGCCAGGAAATCTTTGAGTCAAAGCAGTGCATAAAGTCCACAGACTATGCAAATGGTTGTACGACTGGTTGTCCAACTTAAGTAATCGTCAAAACGATAATCTGATTATCTATGGCGTTCGAAAGTTTGTACAACAAGGTTAAATCGCATGGAAATTTGGCCGGCTTAAAATTTGTTGTACGACCACGTTTATTGTACGACCGATCGAATCATCTGTGTGCGCACCCGTGTACTGACTTTTTGACACAAATTTAACTTTAGTCCAAGGTTCCTTGGTAGATAATTCTTGTAGCAAATTTATGTGAGTGTGTATACCGTCATTGCAATAACAAAGTTTTGCACCATTTTCTTATTTATTTTTTCATCGTCAATTACTAGTGAAGCTAATTTTTTTCTTAGTAGTCATCACCAGGATAAGAACTTTAAATATAAATGGAATTGTATTATTTTCTCAAAATACAATAAAATTGTACTGCAAATCTTTACGACTAATTTATGTTCGGATTGGATGTGTCTGTGTGCAAAACTTTATGCAACTTGTTGCACCGGTAATAAGTGCTGGATTTGTCAATAGGTCATATATGCCGCGACCCACGGGCGGCAGCGTCCTAGGGGCGGCAGATTTAAGAGGAAGCTCACTTAATTTCAGAGGATAAAAGTCAAACAATTTTACCGGTTGTCTCATGGTTTTTTTATTGATACGTTGATCCTTGATAGACTGAGGGCTAAAATGCAGAGATGGCATACTACTTAGTAAAGCTTTAAAGAGAATTTTTAATTTTTATGAAAAACGACTGAATTTTCAACGCAAAAATTTACGGAAAAAGCCCAATTACTGGTAAAATATTATTTGAATGAAGATTTGGTTCAAGAATGTATGCATTTTCACAGTCACATTTCTTCTAATAAAACTGCAGAATGTGCAGTGAAGCTTGGATCCAACTCACTTTTAGTCTCTTAACGTTTTTGAGGAATTAATTTATATCCAATAAAGTAAAGCAAATGCTTTTACTTTTATTCCGTCTCTTTTGCTGCAATAAAGCTAAATGTGTTTATCTCAAAGAACTTAAGCAAAAGCATTTGCTTTTGTTTTATTCATATGAGCAATTATTCCAAGAAAACATATTTTTTACTTTTATTCCGTCTCTTTTACTGCATTAAAGCTAAATGTGTTTATCTCAAAGAACTTAAGCAAAAGCATTTGCTTTTGTTTTATTCATATGAGCAATTATTCCAAGAAAACATATTTTTTGACTCTCCTCTACATAGAAGTAGAGATAATGAACACCATAAACTATGATGGTAATATAGATGATTTTGCTAATAAAATGTCTTGTAAAAAATATAATTCTTGTTTCTTTAATGCCCTTTCTTAATGACTAATTCACTCTTTTAATTACTTTAGTTCCTTTCCTGCGTGCTTATTATGGAAAATTATCATTTTAGAAAGGTACTTGGAGAGGCAGAAAAAGGTGGCCTCAACTCGTAAAAATTATAAATCCGGCACTGCCTGTAATACTGTCTCTGTACAACCTATCGTTCAACAAGTTGTATAGTCTGTGAGCCGTTTAAAACTTTTGTATCTCAATTACTTTGTGGGCTTAAACAATTACGGTATTTAGAACTAAAGTTGTAGTTAAGCTCAGGGCCGTATTATCCATTAGGCTGACTAGGCCATTAGACAGCATAGGGCGCCATAAAAAAATAGGAGTAATAGGCGGTAGACAGGGGTGTTGTTTTTTGCTTTTCAAACATTTTTTTTTGATGGAAAAGAGGTGCTCCGGGAATTCTAGCCTAGGGCGCCTCAAACAATTAATACGGCCCTGGATAAGCTTTCCCAGATTGAGCCAAGAAAAAATAAATAATAAGATTGTAAATATAGAGTTCTTTAATAAAATATTCAGCTACAAAATAATGACGAGAATATGTAAAATAATAATAACCGATAACAAATTATTCATACGGATTTAATATGATTTTTCTCGTCATAGCAAAAAAGGCCCATATCTCTGGAATAAACTATTAATTAGTTCATATAAAAAGCTAGGTGGAAATTGAATATTCAAATTGATGTCAGTAATTTGTTTCAGTCTATAAGTTATTTAAAAATTCTTATATTAATAGGCATAAACTAAATTTTGCTAACTAACTAGCGGTATGTCAATTAAGAATGTTAACTCACTATGCTACCGTCCAACGAAAACACACCGTATGTTATATGGATTATCATATGCACATACGGTGTTTTTCCGTTGAACGGCAGTATAATACTAGTCAAAACGGTCCATAGACTATGCAACTTATTGTTTTAAGTTTTACCTACAGACACATACAATCTATTGTACAACTTGTTAAACGACAACGCCACAGATTACGCGATTATCATATCGACGGTCAAATATACTTGAGTTGTACAACCTGTCGTACTATTAGTTGCGTAGGATGTGGGCCGTTTAACCGTTTTAATAGGAACTTTTGAGTTATAAATTTTTGATATTTATTTTACAAATAATGAATTTGGTCGTAAAATTTTGCTTTATTTATATATACAGAGTGTTTTTTTCAATGCAACAAAAATGAGGAACGCACTCTTTAAACGAAATCAAGCAAAAGAGTTTCTATAAACATATATGTCCTAAATGTTTTAGATTTTAAAATACAGAGTGATAAAAAAATATATTTTTAGGTAATCATATATCAATAGCTTTTTCAAAACTGATCCTAAATAACAATATATTTTCTTTTCTACATGAAAAATGCAGTTACACACATACTGGGTTAATAAAAAGTACCGCAACTTTTAAATATCTTTAAAGCCGCTTAAGCTACATTTACCAAATGTGGTATTTAAGGTGTCTTCGCACTGTTGCCAGATTTACCATTTTTGTGCTACACTTACTTTTTTCAGTTTTTTTTTAATAGAATGCGCCATTTAATTTTATTGCATTTAATTGGGCCGATAAACTTTAGTACATTTCTAAATTTTCAAAATTCTGTCTCTATTACTTGCCTAAATATGATACACTACAGTTCCAGCATAAAATAATTTAGTGCCTAAATATATCTACAACCGCTTAAGCTGTGGTTTACAAAATTTAGTATTTTGGGGTTTTTAGGCATGCCTAATTGATCAGTGATATCTACATTGCTGCCCAACTTTAGGAAAGTCCGGTGTTGTCCTAACTCGGTAACTGGTAAAGATTGAATTTTAAAAATTTGAAATTCTACTAAAATTGTCACGCTACATTTATTACAGTTAAAATAAATAGGGCATTTCAATGAAAATAGCAAAAACATTACATGAAGCGCAATATTTAAAAATATGGCGAAAATGACAGTATCGCTATTCAATTTTACTTGCCCAGAAACTTTCAAATACCAAATTTATAAACGCAGCTAAAGCGGGTTTAGAGATATTTGAGCATTTCTCAACTTTTTACATAAAATGTGGTGTTGTCCTATCTTAGCAGCTAGTAATAATAGAATTTTGAAAATTTGTGAACTAATTAAATTTTGCCTAATATTTATTTCAAAGAAAATAAATGGGGCATTCCATTAAAAAAATACGAATAAGATACGTGTAGCACAAAACAAGGAAATCTGGCAACAGTGCTGATATTACTATTAAATTCTTCGTGATCGATACCTTCTAGATACTAAATTTGACAAATGTAGCTTCAACGGTGTTAACGATATTGAAAAGTTGCAGTATTTTGTACTAACGCAGTATAGTTCTTTACAATACGGTTGCAATTCCTAATTTTAGTTTACATATTACTTTAAGTCGTTTTTTACACATATTATGTATATTATGCGTATTATCGACAACTAATTTTGTACAGACATTTTTAACCCACATTTAAAAACCATCTGTTTACTGTTCTATTACGCCAAATCCTTGTAAGATTTTTATTCATTCCTAATTCATTCTACTTAACCCTAGTTAAGTTAAAATTATGTCAACATTGTTAACGACAATTTAAAGAAAGTACGTAATACCGAATAAATTACCATACAACAATAACCATAATACATATAAATATAATGACTTCAATAATGAATCATTCTTTATTTAGAACACTTTGTATACAGTTCAGATACAAATAACGTTGTTTTGTAATTAGGTTTATTGTAAGTGGCTTATTTAATGGCTGCTTTATTGTTGGAAAAGCCACAAGAGTATTTTTGACAATACCTTAATATTACTTATGGACTCCATGGAATTTATAGAACATGTTGGTTCGGATATTTATGTAATACAGGGTGTTTAAAAATTCAGTACAAATATTTTAATGACCGATTTTTTAAGGTCAAAATAAGACTTGTGTTTAGGGATGTCATTATATCGATAGCAATCGTTTTGGCTAATATCGATTATTAGATATATTAAAGGGCTAATATATTGATATTTGAGAGCAAAAATTATTGATATATTTTCTTATATTACATTTTTTTGTCTTAATAGGTAGTAGGTTACCAAATACGGCATAATAGTAAAAATTAGCTTAACACTTTTTTTATTTTACTGTAAAACATTTATCACAGTTTTAAAAATCTAAGTAAATATTTTTATTTTGTTCTTTTTACCACGAAATTATTCGATATTGATATATCGAGAAGTTAAATATCGATGAAGATTATCGATATTTGAGTTTCGATACGTCAATATTTAAAAATATTCGATATATCGTTGCCATCCCTACTTGTGTTCTTATAAACATGTCCTGAAATGCCTCCCTTCAAGCTGTAGAGCCATTGAAAGTTGCGCCCGCCCCCAAAAAAAACTAAATGACAGCAATGATTAACACAATGTGGTTATTTAACACAAAATTAATTTTCGACATAAATAAACATTACTAAAACCAGCACTCGCAGTCAGATAAAGATAAAATTAAATAAAAATTAAAATTTAAACAAGTAACTATTATTTAGGTTTTAAAATTATAAAATTTTAGTCGTTTAACATTAAATGTCAAAGATTTTTTTCAAACAAACATATTTAATTGCGAAGTAATTGCCATATCTTCGGTTCTAACAATCAGATCAGGGATTATTAAACGTCATTTTGTAGATTTTTGAGGGGACAAATTTTATCATTGCATATCTGCAATCTGCATAAAAAGTTTTTGTGAAAATGGTTTTACTGAATTAAAAAAACCCTGTGAATAAAAACAATATGAAGAAAACACAAGAAATTAAGAAACACGCTGTAGCAAGCAAACTACGCAAGATAGCAAATTGCGGTTTTCACCAGTAAGTTCGCCTTGAATTTAGAGCGCCGCAAGCGGGGATCAGTTTTTGTGTAACAAACAGAAAAGTGAGTTTCTTATAAAAGGGTCGAATTTGACCCACCCTGTACAGTGCATGTCCAAAGTTAGGACCCCCTTCGTAACTTTTAAATTGTTTGATATTTTTTTATGAAAATTTAAGGGGTTTAGTAAAACAATATAAACCAAATTTTAGGCAAGAAATGACAGATATGTGTGTTGTGTTGTGCTGTTTCGCAAACGGAATTACTGGGAAAATTTTAAAAGAAAAGCCGCAAATGGACTTACGGAAAGTTTATCAAATAAAATGCCTTGAAAAGTTTGCCGAATCGCCGGAATGCGGCTTTGAAAGAAAAGCCAATAGAGGGTAAAAGAGACGGCCTATGATTACTGCTACAGGCCAAAATACATTAAAAGAAATATTTTTAAATAATTATATTATTTATTTTTATTATTTCTACCAAGTAATTTAAAAATAGTTAACAATTTTTTTTATCTATTTAAATACCATCGGGGCCATTCTATTGGTAAAAACTTTGATTCTCACACACCTAACTATTGACTAAAATAAAGTAATCTTTATTTTTGTTGCTAACCCTAACCATTTTTGAAAAAAAAGTCACTTTATTATTTACTATGTTGATGTCCTTATTATGTGAGGTTAAATATAAATGCGGGATTTTTTCCAGTCACCACCATATCGGTACTTATTTTTAAGCAAATTTCTTACCAGGTATTCAAAAAACACCCTTTTGACGACCTGAAATAAAATGGCCTGCATCTTGTTTACTTTGTCCAATGGCATTACAAGTGGCACATGAACCAATATTAAAAAAAAACGTACGTCACCAACTTTGGAAACACCATCGCCCAATTACAACAAAATTTAGTAAAGAAACTTTAAGATATTTAATAAAAAAAAACAAGTTGTTATATAGGATGTTTTTTAATTGTAAAATAGGGCTTGTTCATAAGCTAAATTTAGGAACAATATCCCCGTAATGTGGTCCGGAAATATGCAATTTAGCGTTTTTTTGTTTTCTGGGCAACAAAGCAAGTAAAAATACTAAGAAACAAAATAGCCGTATTATGATTTTTTAATTTAAAAAAATATATGTAAAAATTGCTCATAAATCAGTGGTGTAGAGTATTTTCGTCAAAAATGTTTGTTCATAGGCCATTTGAGGCGACGCTGGAGTTAATAAATTTAATTAAATCAAGGCTTAATAAGCCCCTTCGTGTTTTTAATAACATTGCAAAATTTTATTCAAATCTAACAAGAAATATTTATGATATTAATAATTAAATGAATCCGCCAAAACAATACTGAACATATCTTCAATAAATAAAGGACCTATTTAAAAAAAAAACAATACTCTGTATCTTGGAATATACAGGTTCCGTTAAATAATATAACACATAGGCAATGTGAAGAAAAGAGACAATCTAACTAAATACCAGCATGTAAACAGGCGTAAATCATAGTGCTTATTTTGTTATTCTATTGCCGGCCGATGAACCAAAATGCATTGCTCATATTGTATATATATATATTTATATTTCATAGGATTAGCTTAATAATAGGCCCCCAGTTTTTTTATCGTAATTACGAAACGCGTTTACTCTTTTTGTCTAAAAGTTATTCGAGGAATCATCCCTTAAAGTTTAAGAGCAGACATTTTTAAACACTGTGTATAGTATACTCTGGATTAACATTTATTAATACCCCTGTTTCTCTATTTATTGAAGTAGATTTCCGGCTTGCAATATCCTATAAAATCTCAAACATCCAGCCAGGTAAAAACAAACTCTTCTTTTTCCTCTCACACATTCTTCACAGTACCGTCATCTCTTTTATTCATCTGCCTTCTCCCGTTTCCCATCCTTTTCCCTCAGGCTTGCGGCACGTTTAGTTAAGCTTGCTTTCTTTACTTCTCTTTGATCGACTGTTCGGAGGTGCGAAACACACTTCCAGAGCTTTTCAGTGGGATTATCTCAATCTTTGCGCTTATTTTGTAGTTTTTGTCGAGTTTAACTTGACAGCAGTCGTGCCGCGTAACTTTTCCTTTTTTTATGGGATTATTGCATTAGTTATGTCTTAAACACAAATAAAATAGTAATTTATGTTAGCAAGGACATAAAGTTATACTTTTTTTTGAATGGTAGTTTGAATGTGTTTCAAACTATATTTTTCTACGACCGTATAAAAAATTTCCCAAATTTACATTTTGCAACAGAAAATCATAGCCTCATTTTCTTAACAGACAAAGATACCATCCATAGCCACTGTAACAACTTATAGTGGCTTCACAGTCTCGCAACACATGCAATTGTTAATATCAAAGCGCTGTTGACATATCGCCTTTGAGTGTGTAGCTTTCGCCGTCCGTTTAATTGATCCACTCGGCTCAACACACGCAGCTTAAGTAAATACATATTATTTTCTTTATGGTGCAGCAGGGACAAGCTGCAAGGGACATCCGTTGTCAGATAATTTCGGGCGTTTTCGCACCGATAGCGGAGACACTTTACTTTAGTTATTTATACGTTGCTATGCACCTATGTATACATTTAAAATTTAAAATGCACTTACTTTTTGTAAAAATATTAGAGAATTATTGCAAGTTGCCTTATTAAGCTCGGGAATTATAAATACCGGCCTTATTTAAATTGTACTTGTACCCAATATTTAGAGTTACTGCAAATCATGTTGACAGTGCCATTTACCTAAAAAAATGGGAAAAATGTTTTAATAGTTTTTCTTTATTGTTTTGTGTTGTAGGGTTTTGTTTTACGCAATTACAGAAATACATTTAAAAAGCAAGGTTTTAAGTATTTTAACTTCCAAAAACTTTTAGATTTTGTGGTCGGCAGCCGTTTGGTTATACGAACAGTTCCGAAGTTAAAAATAGACCAAAATAAGGCACGACTCAAAACCGACATAAATAAAGCCAGGCACTATTCTTATTAAGGGAGTCCTTATCCCACTATGCATCTGCGCAAGCTCAGATGGCCGGTATTATTAGTGCCTGGCCTTATTTTACTGTGCAATAATTCTCTATTACCTAAGTAGTATAACTGTATTTTCAATTTCTCATCCAAAATCAATATTCTAAATAATTTGGATAATTTTTATTAAATTTATTCGTAAACTGTAAAATTTTAAATTTAGTCACAGACATAAACTTAAAGAAGTAATGAAGAACTTTATGACAACTTGATCTTTTGATAAGTTGATATCGCCTATACTGTTACCATGGCACAAATTCCTATTAAAATAAAATCTAAAGTCAGAGAGTAGAAAAAAACTGTTAAAAAAGTTACTTTTTCTACGACTGCTCAAAAATGAATACATTATTAATGTGATTTTTAACAGGTTATATGGATCATTACCCACGCGCATTACCTACATCTATTTCCCACGGCCGTCATAAGATACTTTTAATGTGCACAAATACGATCATTTGTATATGTTTTTGGCAATCTTGTACCTCTTTAGCCAAGGTAACTATTTTTTAGTCACATAAAAAATATTGAAATCAAGTACGTAAAATCAAGTAATTATAAAATTAATGACATTCGATAAAAAACTGCAGTAGGCTATCATGTCGTATAT
Organism: Listronotus bonariensis; assembly: GCA_014170235.1. Taxonomy (NCBI): domain Eukaryota; kingdom Metazoa; phylum Arthropoda; class Insecta; order Coleoptera; family Curculionidae; genus Listronotus; species Listronotus bonariensis. Next base: position 225,457 of record JACEGR010000226.1, on the reverse strand, counting down.
TATTATGTCATGGCTTATAAATATTCTACAAAAATCGAAAACATTTTATTATTATATATATTTTAAAAAGAAATAAAATACTGTTTATTGCATATCCCTAGGCCACCCATAAAACATAGAGCCGAGTGTGGATCAAATTTTGAAAACTTTTTATTTAGTAAAGTTTTGTTAGCTTAGATGTTATTACTCTTAGGGGTCGTCCATTAATCACGTGAGGCTTGAACAGGAGGGGAGGTTTTCGGAAAAAATCATTAGGGAAGAGGGGTTGTAGGAAAGATATTACGTGTATTTTTTTATTGAAAACCTTGCAGTTTTAATGTTTATCTAAATATTTCTTTATTTTCTAGAATAAAATTAAAATAAACTTACTTTTATTTAAAGATAATATTGTAAAAAAATAACAATAAAATATTTTGTACCAAAAAATATACGTGATAGGAAATGAGAAGGGGAAGTTAGTTTAAAACCTCACCATGTATCACTTAGGGGAGGAGTCAAAAACGTAAATAATGGACATCTCCTTAGTTCAGCATTTGTTGGTTTTGCTACATAATGTGAAGTTAAAAAATAATGTTCCTTTTTTTTAGTGTGCCGTTTAGGGATACGCAATTTAACAGATTTTTTTTAACTAAACAGGATACAAAGATATATAAAAGAGGCAGAAGAGCTGTACTTTTAATTTCCTTAAAGAAAATATAAAAATTCTACAAAAGCATAACATTTTTTTTTGTTAGAAATACTTGTTCAGGTGCCACTCAAGACAACACTGGTCTTTATAAATTTAAACAAATTTAAGCTACATTAGCTCCTTACGGTTTTTAATACCTTTGCCAAAGTTTAATACAGTCGGATAAAAAGTAAATATCATAATGATAAAAAATTTAAGTTTTTTTATAAAAGTTTCCACCCTGTATCTTGGAAACAATGTATTTTTAGACTTGTGTCTATACAAGCATTTGTTTATAGAATCAACTTGCTTGATACGCCCTTAATTTTTTTACCGCAATTAGGAAACTTTAAAAAAGTTATGACCATAAACAGGTTGTGGTAAACTTTTACCCAGCCTGGAGAAGGTAAATAACAAATGAGTATTAATTACATTTTTTCTGGCTACTTGAGCCGAAATTAACCATTTAAGCCTAATCATGGCAGTTTAAAGTAAAATTTACAACATTAAATTTTTGAAAACGGAAGTAAAAGAATATGACATGTGAAGTGTCGTTATATTCGTCGTAATGTCATATACAATTAAAAATAAGATAAAATAGTCTATTAATTGTGTCATTTAAAAAAACAAGTGAATATATCAACCAATGCACATATGTGTCACACATTTATATATACTAAATTTTATTTTTCCATCTTAAAAGGTAAAAAAATTATAACGGGGAACCACTTTTGAGAAACACCTGGTATATTATTAGTTCTTCTGTGCCTGCTCCCCCCTAAACAAAATCCTGGCTACGCCCATGCGTGCTTGTCCCATAATATACAATTATTATAAATACTTGCTTTAATGTACTTAAATGGATTATTTTACTCTGTGATATCGGTAAAAAAAACAGTTTGTTTTTAACGGTTGTAGAAAAACATAATTAAAAAAGTATTCTTCCTTAAAGAAATCATCCAGACATAAAAAGTAATTAATAATATAACAAGTGCATAAAGTGATATTTTTTCCGAATGTAAGTACAGGTTACTTCGTAGGTGCCGTCAGGCGAGTTTAGCATTCCCATTAGAAAAAAATCCCTTTTTGCATCAGTTGCATACAATATGTTTTTTGACTGTATAAATTTTATAATTCTAATTTCTAAGTCATTAGAATTCAGTAATATTATGAATTTTCGGTAATGCCCATTCAATTTTTTCAAAAACTGATAAATTTTAAATTAAGTAAAACACAAAATAAAAGAACTGATGGCGGAAATTATGATAATTATATTTTTTGTTTAGTTAATGTCGTGATTACTGTTAAAATACATAATTTCATATTAAAATAAATGATGGTAGGCATTGAAACAAACACTAATCCAAGTGTAAAAAAACGTCGAACTGTTGAAAAATATACTTTTATACCACTCTATGTAGTATACTTAATTAAGAAATGTTATACATTTATTTATAACACCCAGTACATGGATTAATTGACGCTCAGAATTACTGGTATGCAGAAATAACCGAAGTAGATATTTCAAAAATAACGACATATTTTATTGATTATTATACTTACAGATATTTAATGATAAGTAGCTAATTAACACGTATTTTCGCGAAATAAATAGGATTATTACTGAGTACATTTATTTGCATTTATAAACTGGTCAACATTTCTAATTCGAACATTTATAAGAAAGTCGTTATCTCGCGTTTAATGTCACTTTAAATTAGGATAACTCCACATCATCATTCGTAGTTAAGAAGATAACTTATACGAGGAAAGTTTACAAAAAAACCTGACAGTAAAAAAAAATCTATTAGTTCTCTAACACCCAGTATAAATAAACACGTATTCACGATTTAGATTGATGAGCACAACATTGCAATTCGACCAATCAACTGGGTATTTTGCCGTAGAACATTTACAGAAATTCGCCAATTTTATGTTTGTGGCTTGGCTAAAAACAGGCACTTTCAAAAACAACATATTTTATTCCAAAACATTATTTGGCATCATCGTCTAACAACCTGTATAAGACAAAGAAAAGCTAACAGTCAGCATGCGGGGTAATTTTATGAAATGCCACGATAAAGGGGTTTTTGTAGCTTTTTCGACTAACGCCTCTGTTTAATTTTTGCTTCCTTCTGGTCCCCTAATTTTGTTATAAATATATATATTTTTTTAAATTTATTGTAGTGTTGTTAGTGTTCTTTAGTTTTATTTTTATTTTAGGGTATGTTTTTGACCTTGTTAAACATATTTTTGAATGTGTGATATTAAAAAAGGGTGATATAAGTAAGACATTATTTAAAACAATGATTAATAATTGTATGTTCTTTTATTTTCAGTTTATTATTATTTTATCCCCATATTGCTGTCTACCTAGAAGACGCAAATATTTGTTTAATTTTGGAAAGTATAAAAAATACATGTACGTGCTCTCAAAATTTTAGGTTTTGTGACTCAGGAATGCACTCACTCGAATAAAAAAGATTTTTTAAAGCTTCCACAATTGACGGAATATTCCGTGAACATACATTTAAAAAGGTATACAGTCGAAAATAGAACTTTTGTTTGAAGGTATAAAGTCATTAAAAACATAGGAAATATAAAAAAATGCGATACTAATAGCAACAAGAGCAAGCAAAATATGACAAAGAAGTTATTGTGCCCTGTTAGGGTTTAAAGAGTTTTTGATGAGAGCGCTGAATTGCCCAGCAACGACAATTAATTTTGTAGTCGCGAAAAGTGTCTATTTTTAATCGGGATTGAGAATATATGAGAATGCCCTCGTATGCGATAAATCTATACTAATATTATAAAGAGGTAAAGTTTGAAACTTTGTTTGTTTGTAACCCCTAATCTTCGAAAATACTGAATCGTACAGAAAGCTACACTATTCAGGAGTGTTATGGGCTATATTGTATTATGATTAAACAAAAATTTCAAAGAACAATAATGTCAAGTCAGCGGAAATATATGTATAATAAATGCCTGAACGACTACGGTGGTTCAATGCTCGCCTGCTACGCAGGCGACCCGGGTTCGATTCCTGGCCAATGCAGATGTTTTTTATTATAAAAATAGATTAGAAAAAATCAACGAATTTAGTTACTTATTTTTAGTAGATTTTTCTTATAAATTCATCTTTACTATCTAAACTAATATTATAAGGAGGTAAAGTTTGTAACATTCTCATGTTTGAAAGGGCTAATCTTCGAAAATACTGAACCAATTATGAAAATTCTTTTCAGAAAGTTACACGATTCCGCAGTGCTATAGGCTATATTTTATTATAATTGTACATAAAGTTCAGAAAAACATAATTTTACCGCCCAACGAAGTGGGACGGCTCGACTAGTTATAAATAAACCAAAAAAAGTAGCGAATAACGGATCCAATGATTGCTATTCGCATATGGGCACTATGATCAAACCTGCAACGACGCTAATTAAACCTTAAAACATTATTTATTTAAAAGTATACAACAATAAATTTAAATAATACGATAAGTCTATTGTACAACATATTCATCATGGCTTCCTACATTCCGGGAACGAACATTACAAACACATTATTCCGCCAACGAAATCATTAAGTGAAAAAATCATTAAACCGCGGCCTGCCTCGACGAAATTTCCATGATTCGGCGTGTCTAATTATCTCCATTAATCATATTTAATTAGCATATTTTTTATCTCATTACGACTCCGTGGCTGTCTTAGTTTTTCGTCCTAGAGACGTTTAGCATAACGATTTAATGGTCGTAATTAGAACGCTAATCCATCTCGGCGAAAAACAACTAATAGACTTGTCTGTCTGCGGCTTATTAGATAAAATAAGGAAAAGAAGGAAGTTCTTAAGTTCCTTTTATTACATAAAAAGAAGGCGAGTTGATTTGCTTAATATTTTTAAACAGGGTGATTCAAAAATCGATCACGGAAACGGTCCGTCGCCCAACTATCCGTCAAAAATTAGAAGTTATTCAAATAGGTAATGGTAAATACTTATTTTTAATTCCTTCACATAAAATTAACTTTATCTAGAAAGAATTGTTTATTAATGGCAAGTCAGCTGAAGGAATCTACTAATGGCAGAATCTGTCAAGGCAATTTTTGCAATATTAATATTTATTTAAAATGTTGATGAATTCATTTATTAAAACACAAAAAGATTTGATAGTACGTAAGTTGGCGTCATATGGAAAACTCTTTTAATATTAATTTTTACGAAAAAAAGTTATTCTTTATAAAAAGTTGGTCCAAAACCTAAAATACAATCATCAAATATTAAATTGTGTCAGTCATCTACGAGGCTTGGCCAAAATTTAATTTTTGCTTCAGGGTAAAGTACCTTTTTTTTCGCAAGTTGTTATAAAGAAAAAATGTTTAGAATTAAAAAATTACTTCTAAATATGCAATTTTGTTTATTCAATAAAAAATCTGATAGTTGCTCTTTAGGTTTTGGATCATGCAAAACTTTTTATATAGAATAATTTTTCTTCGTAAAATCAATAATAAAAAAATTTTCCATATTACGTAGGCATACTGTTTACATGTTACGTTGAATTTGTGTAATTGTCGATTTCATGTATTCAGCAAAATTTTGCTTAATTCGTGAAATAAGCAGTAAGCAAAACTGTCACATTGTGAGGGTACTAGTTAGTTCTTGTTAGTTAAATCGTTTTTTTTTAATTTGTTTTATTAAAAAAGATTTAGTTTAGTTAAATCGGCAATTACACAAATTTGGCGTAACATACATATACATACCAGAAATCAAGGTGTCTTGACATATTCCTTAAACGATTTTAATAACATTTGGCAGTATTATCTACAGCCCAAACTTGATTAAAATTATTAAGTCCAGTGGCGTCTCAAGTGGCTTCTTAACGAAAAACTGTAGACAATTTATTGAAAACATGCATAAAATATTTGCAAAATTTCTAAAAGACGATCTTTTTAAAACAATACGCCCGTAATAAAAAAATATGAGGGATGTCTCAAAATAAGCGTATAAAGTTTTTAGAGCAATTAGAAAAAAATGAAGAACATAACGGTCTGTACTAATTTTAACGCCAGTCGGCCCATCTTAAATTTGCCTAATAGTTTTGTTGTTCATTTTAAAATTTGTACATACTTGTGAGTGGGTGGACATACTGAAACATGCATACTCTTAGTCATTATTATAACATTTAAATTCGAGGAGTTATCGCAATGTGTATATAAAATTAGAAATAAAAGTATGCGAAGTAATTACTTTTGGTATATAACAGGGTACATAATGTTTAAACACACAATTTTATTTTCTTCGGAAAAAAACTCGTTTTAATGAATTATTGTGCATTATTTATGCACACTTGCCAACAAAATGATTAATGTATCTTATATGAAACAAAATATTCATTTTTTTTTCTAAATGATTATTAGGTTTTGTTGAAATATTCTTTGAAGGCTTCAAGGTACTAACGTACATTGGGTGTTTTAAAAAATAAAAGATGCAGTTTACATTACCTAAGCTAAAAATAGTTTAAAGTAGAAAATATTGAACGATTTTAACCAGTATGCCCATTCGAACAGTAAATATTAACTATACGCTCATTTATAGATGGCTTTTACAGCAAACAAAATGTATCAAAAAAAACAAGAACTGTGGAACAATAATTGTACTCAGTATTCCGTTTATTTTAAATTAAAGTTTTCAAAAAGTTATTCTTTCCAAAAATCAATGACTGGTAAGGAAAGGTTTGAGGTTATAAGGACTCTTATATACACATACATTCATTACGTATTTTTACAAATAACAAATAAGTAATAAACTAATTAGAGTCAATATGTAAAATATATTTGAATTTTTTTCTAAAAGTCCATATCCACTAAGTGAAGTTATAGCAACGGTACCTTGTTAATTATGGTCAATTATTTTTATCTGTAGAACAGCCCACAAGGTGTCCAATTGCCAGAGTACCGTGGTTGCCGAATTTTTTAGGTGTTTGATGTTTATTCCTTTAACGTTGTTCAAGCGCTAAACCATACAAGTTGTAATTGTTCTACTAACTACCATTTAAAAAGATCAGTTAAAGTTATAGCTATACAAAAATATATAAAATATAATATTAATTAAGTTTTGTGATCAGTTCTCAACGTTTTTTTATTCAGATTTAATTATGTTTTTATGACTTATGAGTAAGACTATACTTCAATTACACCCACACTGTATTTAATTAAAATACCTACGAAACCAGTAGTATTGAATTTTAAGTGTTTCTTACTCTATGACATTAAATAAACCATAATAAACAGAGGTAAATTATGAGCTAAAACAATGAGAACTATTACGCATAGTTAATACTACATTATAGTAATACATTTTTAAATTAAGAAAATATGAATTAAAAGAATAAATAAATTAGCATAAAAAATGGGCATCACATTTTCGCAAATAAAAATAGAAAACAATTGAGACTCCTAGAATATATGTAAAACTGAGAACAACGCGAAACACTCTGCAAGGTAGCAACGGTCGTATACTGTTCGATTTGGCAATAAAGATTTTTACACTAGCCTAAGGTTTTCTTTTAGAGTAAATTAAGATCATCAACCGCAGGCCGGTTTCGAATTTCGAACTATTTGGTTCCCATCAGTACGGTGCAGTCGATAAAAAAAACTCCAACAACCCAAGAAGCGAACCTAGGTCCGTGCATCAAATACTTGCAAAAATAAGGTATCTTGACGAGCAGTCGAATCCATTATACAGAATGGTAGGGGAGCCAAAGAGTGGGATTTTGCTACAGCGCGGCCGATTAATATGTCGGAGGATACCCCTCCACCAAATATGAGCCCCGTATACAAGGTCGATCGTAAAAAACAAAAATATATTCATCAGAAATTTTCGTAATATCGGAATGACAGCAATTAGTCAAAAGCTATGGTCGATAGGGTCTCGAAAAATAGGTGAATTACGGTGACCACCAAATCTTGTTACTGGATCAGTGAAATCAAAAAGTTTGTTCGTTATATATTAGTTTTCCCCAAGTAACGCTGGAAGGGTTTTCTAAAATTTTAATTTGTACTTTTTGGGAGCACTTTAAAGTAAAAATGCAATTTTTGAGAGAAAATCGCCCTCCTTATTTTTATAAAAATTGGAAATTTTAAAAAATTAAAAAGAAAACTCTTCAGCGTTACCTTAACAATTGTGTAAATAAATATAGGTAAAACATACGTAGTGCTAAAAAATCAAGCTAAAAATCAAAAGGATCAATACAGTAGATTTGAAGTTATGATGGCCACCGCCTTAAAAAATGTGAGTTGTCGAAAAGTCATGAACTAGGTGGTTACTTAAACCACTGTATTCTTAAAACGTTCTTTATTTAGAAATCTGTTAAAAAAGATGTCCTCTCCCAAAGTAACATGTTACTATGTTTTTCACAAAATTTTAAAAAATTGATTTACCTGTGGTTTTGCATCTACGAGTCTCGGTTAGTTTTGCTAGTATGTACACAATTATAGGAAAAGTGCATAGACTTATAGAAAGTAAATTCATAAATAGATAATTTAAAATTAAAAATAATCGCCTATTTCTATTTGCGACATTTACTCACGACAATCAAATGAAGCCGAAATTTATAATTAATTAACGTTCAGACAATTCAGCCAATTCATTCGGCATTAAAAACGCGACTCTCCCCCATTTTTTTTAACGAATAAATTGCCCTTGAAAGGAGTCGTGCGTCCCGTCTAAAGAATCAAAATTGTGCGTGATCGAGACAAAAGAAACTCCGTGCAGAAAAAAACGTTTTGAATGAAAGAGGAAGGGCTCTTGAAGCAGCGTGAAGTGCGATGATTATGTTCATTAAAGTCAGCTGGTTTTGTTTTTTTGTCGGAGGGGCATTTCAATGCGAAATTAAAGGGTGGAAAGTAGACTGAAAGGTTTAGTCTAAAGGTATAATACAACGTTTAATTCGAAATAGCTCTAGGCTTTAACTTTATTTTAATTTAAAATGAAAAATTACTTTCCCAATTTTGTTAATAATTAACAATGTCAATGAATGCGTATTTTTTTAAATAACCATACACACATAAAAATAAATATTTGCAAGAAGAATATGGATTTTCTTAAAAATATATTTTATTTTAAAACAATTTTTCTCATAGATAAGCAATATTTTTGCTCGAAGAAATTACATTATCTTTTTACTAAATAATATTATTTTTATTACATATTTTTCAATCAAGTATACCGGTATGGAAACCAAACCGTCACGTCGACCATAGACAAATCATACACTGAATCCCTTCCACCTTGCTATGTACTCTCCTAAAATTTACCGTTGCAACAAGCCCTTATATCAAACAGAACGCAATCAGGGGCTCCTGGTTTACCCCGCTTTTGTCTGCCGTCCGCCGTGTCGGACGGCGACGAGATCCCACTTCGAATATTTGCTATGCTTTTTATTTTCTATAATCGGCCAGTTGGTTTCCACACCTGTAAATTCTGTAAATAAGACACAGTTTGTCCTTAATAAATATTAATAAGTGCGGTGGTCCGAATCCCACTCACAGCGCTCATAGCTTATTAATACTTGGTCTGATTCATGTTTTTACGTTCACCGTTAGCGTCGTGGACCGTATGACGTCACATGTGGCATCACACCCTAATGCTGACAGTACTCACGGGTCGGATTATTAGCACCGTGAGCATCGAAGTTATCTTTCGCCATTTATTTGATTAGATGTGTTGTGTTATCGTGACATTTCTCGACTGAGGAAAATGCTTGTAATACAAGCATTTTCCCATCTTTATCAGCTACACCACATACTCCACTTATATTTATATCAAAAAATGCTTTGTTAGGTTATGTTACACTTGTTAAATTTGCTCAATTGACCCTTAAGAGCTCCGAATTATTAATACTGCAAAGAGACGTTGGCGCGCACTAAATCGGACCCCACTTTAGCAGTCCATACGTCGTAAATGCTGTGAGCACAATTGGGACTGCAGCCAAGATAAACTATATTTAAGAAAACTGTTCTTACATGAAAACTAAAATATCTTTAGCTAAGGTAAATTAATATTGCTCGTCTCTACCTAAGACTAATTTGAGCTGATAATTGCGTCGAGAAAATGATACCTACAAAGAAAGCATTTTTATATTTATATTCTTTATTTACTTGACTAATTTTATCTTTATGCTTGTGCTAAAAAGACGCTAAATATAATTTTTATATTAATAAGAAGAATATATTTTTTTCTTTTATACAACCCACAACGTGTCTTGAGTCAAAGCAAATTGATTTGAATTAAGACATTTTTTTCGGTGTGGCTTATATAATATTTTTTTAAAAGGAAAAATAATTTTGGAAATATTGTTACGGTTACCGGGATATCGGGGGCAATTATTAAATCAGACTCATCAGTTAAAACAATATAGTAGCCTTTTTATTAATTAAAACACCTAAATTAACACTATTTTAAGTTGGAAAGGCCTACCTTAATCTATCCCTCGCAGTCTCGACGAGAAGGTAACGTGTTGACGGAGCGGAGAACTACCAACGTCGGGAAGCAGGGCAAAAGTGGGGCTGGCGCCTGGCGCGGCCGTGCGAAATGACCTGTATGAACCAGGGCTCCCCACCCGTGTCTACCTTGCTTAAGAGGATATACCGCACCGTCACACATTCCCCCCACGAAAACAAAAAGGGAACCTTTAAAGGTTTCCTTTTTGTCAAAAAAAAAAAAATTTAAGAAAGATTCAACTAAAGAAAGACTACTAAGAACACAAACAAAACAATATTTACACGACTAACTAATATTTACATTCCCTAACTTTCCAACTAAAAAAAAACTATATTTTTCAGACTACTATATACAATTTCTATTTTTCTTTTTCTGTGTCTTCTTTTCCCTTGGCGTCTCCATGCGTTTCTGGGGTGCCTGGCCAGTCTCGCTTTCCAATGAAGAGCGTGATGGCTCCATGCGTCACCGGGTGGATGTCCCTCGAGCTGTTTGGCTGATGGATGGTGGCTCCATGCGTCACCGGGTGGATGTCCCTCTGACTGGCTTTGGCTCCGATGTACACATGAAAAATAAAAGAAGACAGTGTCAAAAACAAATATTTACAAAATCACTAATATTATATACATGCAAGGCAATCAGACGAACGCTTGTCTCCGTATTCGGCTTTACGCACAATTTAATGGGGCCTTCCGCCCGAGTCTTTTCCTTTGAAAAAAAATTAAATGACTTTTCCGTAGCCTAACTTTTACACATTCTTCTTGTCCCCCCTTTTTACCATATTTGCTACCATCTAAATCACAATAACATAGAATAGACAAAACACGACAACTAAATTTCACCTAGGATAGTGTTGTCACAATCCTAAACCAAAGTTAGTCGTATATCCTCGTAGCCGCCACTTAATTTCCCTACTTTTTCCTTTCAATAAACAATCAACCTGAATACTTCTTAACTTTTACTTTGTGCCCCCTTTAAAACGGTGGAAAAGAGAAAAAAACTATTTATTTATATTTTCTTCCTATATTATGTTACGTTTCCTTTAACTTTACAAATACATTAAAGTCATTACAAAAAATATTTTACATTGTTTTTAATAATTTTCAAAGTCATATGGTGCGTAGTATGGTGCTAGTCTGCATACATGTACGGTTTCTTGTTTTGCTCTTGCTCCTTCACCCTTTTGTATAATATAATTGACTGGTGACACTTTCCTTACTACTACAAACGATCCATGGTATTTGCATTGTAACTTGTCACTTTTTCCAACTTTTCTTATATACATTCTCAGCTTGACCTTGTCTCCCGTTTTATATGTAACGTCTCGGTGCTTGTCATCGTCTCTTAACTTGTCTATTTTTTGTTTTTCTTTAATACTTCTTCTTGCTTCTTCTCTGTCATTTTCAATATTGGGATTTGGTACCACCGTTTGTATGTTTTTCAAAAACATGGCATCCGGTATTAGTTGTGGGTCTCTTCCAAAAACTAAATAGAATGGAGCAAAATGTGTGGTCTCTTGTTTACTGGTATTGTAGGCAAATGTCACTTGTGGTAGATATAAGTCCCAATCTGTTTGTGCTGTGGGCACGTATAAGCTTAACATGTCTGCAAGCGTTTTGTTAAATCTTTCTGTTAGTCCATTGGTTTGTGGATGATATGACGTAGTATACAAGTTACAGGAGCCCATGTTTTTGACCATATTTTTAACTAATTCCGATCTGAAAACTTGTCCTCTGTCACTTAATATTTTTCTTGGTACCCCGTGTATGCAAATTACTTGGTCCACTAGAAATGCTGCCACTTCTTCTGCCTTCGCGCTTGGTACCGCTTTTGTGATGGCGAACCTGCTTACATACTCCGTACAAACTATAATGTTGTTATTTTGAGATTTAGTTTTTGTCAACGGTCCTAAAATGTCTATTCCTATCATATCAAAAAGTTGCAAATCGTCTACTTCTATGGGCTGCAATTCTCCTGGTGGCAGGACATTAGTAGGTCCTTTCCTAATTTGGCAATCTGGACATCCCCTAATGAATTTTCTTATTTCTTTGTTCATGTTGTCCCAGTAGTAACGTGAACTGATTTTGTCATAAGTTTTTGCAAAACCCAAGTGTCCTGACAGTGGTTCGCAATGCAATTGTTGTAGTAACTGTAACTTTAGTCCTTGTGGAATGACTAATTTGTCATTGTAACGTGGGTTCATTGACTTCTTATATAAAATTCCGCCTTTTACTATATAGTTTTTATCTCGTCTTTGCAAATGTGAACTTCCATAATTTACATTTTGGACTGCTTTAATCACGTCTGACACTGCTGGGTCTTCGGCTTGGAACTCCTCAATATTGACTAACGGCAGTAGAAACGTTGGTATATTGTTAGCATCCTCTTCGTCTTTCCTTGTAGCTTCCAAATAGGGGTATTGTGAGAGTCCGTCTGCATCTTGATTACATCTGCGTGCTTTATGTATTATTTCGTAGTCAAACTCCTGTAGTTTGCAGCTCCATCTCGCAAGTCTTCCTGATACATTTTTTACGTCTTTTAGAAAACAAAGTGGTTGGTGGTCCGAAAAGATTTTTATGTGTTGTCCCCAAATATAGCTTCTTAGATATGATAAACTCCACACAATCGCCAAGCCTTCTTTTTCTCCAATTCCATAATTTTTTTCTGCCTTCGTGAGTGTTCTAGACACATAACAAATTGGGTGCATTTCTCCTTGCATTTCTTGCAAAAGTACTGCTGCTACGCCTTGGTCGGAAGCATCTACATGGTGTTCCTTTTTGCTTCGGGGAGGAAGTGTGCCAGTACAGGAGGAGAAATTAATTTGTTTTTGAGGTCCAAAAACGCGTTTTGTTGGGCGGACGTCCACTTAAAACGTGCGTCTTTCTTAAGAAGGTCATACAAAGGCTTCGCTATGACACTAAACTTCTCTATGAACTTCCTATAATAATTGGCCAGTCCTAAAAAACTTTGGAGCTTCTTTTTCGATGTTAGGACTGCAAACTTTTCTACCGCTTCTAACTTCGTTGCATCAGGGAGGATTCCCTCTTCGCTAATGGTGTGTCCCAAAACTGTAATTTGCTTATAGGCGAAGTGACATTTGGATGGTTTTAGTTTCAGTCCCGTGGCCTTAAGTTTTGAAAAAACTTTCTTTAGATTGTCATTGTGTTCTTCTAATGTTGCCCCATATACTAGGATGTCGTCAAGGTAAGTCATAGCGCCATTCCATTTCATGCTTCCCAGGATTGCGTCCGTCAACTGCTGAAACGTGCTCGGTGCAGTAGTTAAACCATAGCTCAATCTGTTAAATTCAAAGAGACCATCTGTCGTTATGAATGCTGTCTTATGCTTATCTCTTTCTTCAATCTCGACCTGCCAATAACCGGAAAACATGTCTAAGCTTGTAAAGTACTTTGCACCGCCTAAGTTCGTCAATATGTCTTCTATTAAAGGTAATGGGTAGATGTTTTTGATGGTTTTGGCATTTAACTTTTTGTAATTAACACAAAATCGCATCTCTTTGTCTTTCTTCGGAACTAGGACCACTGGACTTGAATATGGACTCCAAGATTTTCTTATAATCCCATTCTCCAACATTTCTTCAACTTGCTTGTTTATTATCTTCCTTTCTGCATGGGCTACTCTGTATGGTCTTGAGGTCACTGGTAGTCATCTGTGGTGTCGATTCTATGCGTAACTAGATCCGTGTGTCCAAGGTCGTTCATACTCCAAGCAAACGTCTCTTCATAGCTGCTGACTAGTTTCAATACACTGTTGTAATCTTCATCACTTAAATCACTGTTAACATCAAAAGTCTTACTAACGTTTTCTTCTGGTATGGTGACAAATATTTCTGTATTTTCACTGCCACTAACTCAAGTCTCTATCTAAAATAACGTCTTCAACAAGGGTAATTTTACTGTCTTTGTCGAAACCTACATCGCTGTTTATATTATAATAGGACATAAACTCTAAACAATCTTCTTCTACGTGTTCTATATTTATATCTAAGTAACTATCACTATGTACATTTTCTTCTAATCCTAAACATAATTCTATTTCCATATCTTCGTCATTTTTTATATTTATAACACCTCTTTTTAAATTTATTACCGCTTCACACTAAGGCTTCTATAAAAAATGGACAGTCATTCATAAAAATCTGTATTTCTGCCGTGCCAACAACTTGTACTAGTGAACTATTGGCTACTTTAATACAAGGCATACTGTTACAGACTTTTATTTGGTTTTTATGTACATAATTTACATCTATTATATTTTTAACAGCTGCTGTATCTACAATTATATCAATTATTTTATTATGTAAATGTCCTTTCACAGTGAGGACGTCTTCTTTCTTCACATTTTCTTGGACAGGGCTTATGTGTGTTAACACTGTCCTTCCTAGTTTTTCGACTGCTGTAAGGGAGATGAATAATTTCGACTTCTTTGGCCGTCACTTCGTGTAAAGCTCCTGGGATTCTGGTAACCACTCTGGTAATCACCTTCTTGTTTAGCCGGATTTCTTTGAAACGTGGTCTGCATCCGATGGTTACTGTAGCATGCTCTTGCCATATGTCCAGGTTTTCCGCATCGGTAACACACTGGTCTACTGGTAGTCGTTCTTGTCCTGTTTACTTGGCTTGTGGACTGCATGGCACTTCTAATCTCTTTTCTGATCAGGTCACTATTTCATCCATTTGAGAAGTTTTTTCTTCGCTTTGACTTGGCACGGCTAACCTAGATAGTACATCTGACGCTTTCTTTATTTCCAATTCCGCTTCGTGGATCGTCGTTATGATTTTCTGGACTTCCTCAAAACTGCTAGGCTGCCTAATTTTCAACTGGTAAGCATAGGTCGGCAACAGTCCTTGTTCGAAGTGCTCCCTTCTTAATTCTTGTGGCATTTTGGGATCCACCAGATCACATAAACTTAAAATGTCTCTTAGGTATGCAATTACGTTCTCTCCTGGATTCTGACGCTTATACCTTAGCTCCAATTTTGCAGTTTTCACATCTGTTTCGTATAAAAACTCCTTCTTCAATGCTTCTACAGTGTGTTTCCATTCTGAATCTGGATGTCGTAGCGCGTATAGAGTTGAAACTATATTTTTGCTTGTCTCTCCAGGTAATTTGACAAATAGCACAGTTTAAGGTTTTCGTCCCAATTATTTACAATGGCTTTTTCTTCGTAATCTCTCAAAAACGCGGACACGGTATCTACTTCAGGGTTAAAACTCTTAGGAGGCAAAAATTGCGGTGCTAGTGGCTTACGATTTTCATTAACAAGGGTCCCTAACGTTACATTCGCAGTCATTTTTACGGGTAATTTATCTTTCGAAACAATGGCAGAACGATCTGGACTAACTTGTCCTTCTGATGAGCTTAAATTATTTATTATTGTTGATTCTAGTTCCTCTAGTGACGTATTAAAAACGAGTGACCTCCTGGCACTATTGTGAGTCGGGGTTGCTATAGACTTTGGTGTTGAATGACTTTTTATTGCTGTTCCCACTTCTTTTTAGCACCTTTTGTCTTTTTTGCTTCACTTCTAAGCAACATATGCTTCTCCATTTAATAAAAACAATGCAATAAAGATTACTGACCCCATATCTTTAACGTAGATATGCAAAAAAAACCTTTTTGAAACCCCAAGAAAATGTAACAATTTATACAACCATATTCTTTACTAAAAATTACTATTTAATCTTATAAAGTATCAACACCAAAGTTTTCCCCCTTTAAAGAAAAACACCAGGACAAAAAAATAAAAAAATCATTTAAAAAAACAAAAGCAAAAGGAAACTGTAGGACGCTTTGGTGTAAAAAATTGGCCAATTTAGAAAAAGTTCACTTAAGTCCACACAAAAAAATGCTAATTATTCATTACTGCTGTATTCCTTTTTCAAATTTGACAATTTTATCAACAAAGCGTACATATTAAAAGCAGGAAAGCAAGCCGCATCGCAAGGAATTTAGTCACACCACAAAAAGAACTTAAGGTCAAACCAAAAAAAATGTAAAAAAATACTTCTCGATATTTATCACTGAAACCCGCATTTTTTTAAACTTTACTACGCTATAAAATTGATTCACTTAAATACCAAAAACAAAAGAATGCATAAAAATAGCTACTACTATTTTAAATGAGAATTAAAACAAAAGACTCGTTTAGAACGGCACCTCCACCAATTGTTACGGTTACCGGGATATCGGGGGCAATTATTAAATCAGACTCATCATTTAAAACAATATAGTAGCCTTTTTATCAATTAAAACACCTAAATTAACACTATTTTAAGTTGGAAAGGCCTACCTTAATCTATCCCTCGCAGTCTCGACGAGAAGGTAACGTGTTGACGGAGCGGAGAACTACCAACGTCAGGAAGCAGGGCAAAAGTGGGGCTGGCGCGGCCGTGCGAAATGACCTGTATGAACCAGGGCTCCCCACCCGTGTCTACCTTCCTTAAGAGGATATACCGCACCGTCACAATATTGAATATTATACAGGGTATTTTACTTAAAATAAGAAAGTAACCTTATATTGGAAAATATTAGATTAACTCATTTTCATGAATTATTCAAAAATCTAAAATATCTTAAAAACCTAAGATTTTTAGTATAATAATCGCTGAAAAAAACTTATGCTATATAGAAAGTGTTTTTTTTTAAATCTTAATATCTCAAAAACGGCCGCACCACTTAACTTTTTAAAATATAGAGTATCGGTCTACAATAATATTAAAATCAGATTCTGATTTTTCACCCCTTCTATCCTGATATTGTGACAATACATCAATTATTAACAAAATTTATAAAAACCCATGACCAAATTGAATTTTTAACACTCTGTATCTTCGAAATCATATACTTTTAGGATAAGGTTAGTTAGGTAATGTTGTTATATTTTAGCCTCAGCAATTGCAGTAGCATTTTTTTAGCAGCTCTTAGAGACACCCTGTATATCCTAAATAAAACAATTGTTTAAAACATTTTATAACAGCTTAGAAGAGGTATAAACTTGGTAATAACACATTACTTACAATTAAGGAAAATGAATAGCCCAGTTTTTACTGTTACACAAGGTCAAAAATAAGAGAAAATGATTTCCGGCTTACTGTAGGCAGGCAGCTTGGAGATCCGTGACCTTGGCGCGTCGCGACGCCTTGCGAAAGCGAAAGTGCACGTGCGATGGCGCGTCGCGGCCTCAGCCACGTGGGGAAGGTTAGGGTCGCAGCCCGA
Organism: Listronotus bonariensis; assembly: GCA_014170235.1. Classification (NCBI taxonomy): domain Eukaryota; kingdom Metazoa; phylum Arthropoda; class Insecta; order Coleoptera; family Curculionidae; genus Listronotus; species Listronotus bonariensis. The sequence continues at coordinate 208,053 of JACEGR010000226.1, read as the reverse complement.
AAGAAATTCAGACGGTTTTTTGCTTCAACCCACTTTAACCGGCCGCGCGAGTTTCTTGGCGCTGTGCCTTGCCGGAAATATTGCTGAATCTATTCCGGATACTGACAAATAGCGAACAGAAAGCCATAATATTCTGTAACAGCTTTAAAAAAGCTCATTAAGCTTATTTATTACTGAAATATATTTTTTATTATTCAATACAAGTGTCTTACTTGGAATAAATTTAAGAAATAAAAACAAGCTACACTTTTGGAAAAATCAGATTTTAATTTTGTGTCGTTTGCGAGATAATGAATAGCAAAATGCAATTTTTTTATTGTTGACAGACTTCAAAAGAAGCAGAAAGTTCTGTATTGACTGTATAATTTTTTTCTTATTGTATTTTTATTGATTACTTCGACTACAAAGAGCACTTCGTCCCATTGAAACCAAGTCAGGATCTAATAGTGGTATTCTGAGGAAATCGAGAAAAAAACTCAAATTTTAAAGGCATTTTAGCAAATACATCTATTTTTTAATGTATGTTCACCGTCCATCAATTGTGGGTCGATTTTAAAAATTATTTTTTTAATTTTAAAATAAAGTCGATATCTCATGTTAGATTCCTTGGGAAATTAAGAGAAAACCTCCAATTTTAAAGTTTGTGTATGTATTTTTCTACCTTTCTATTATTAATCAGATATTTATGCCTTGTAGACAGATAAAAAGATAGAAATAACATAATAATAAACTATAAAAGCAAAAATAAACCAACTAAAAGAGCCCAAAAACATAAAAAAACCCACTGAAAAGCAAAAAATAATAAATTATAAAAAGTGCAACAAAAAAATCATGGCCCCCTTTTTTTACAATTTTCCTCTTCATAACTATGCACTTATGTATTGAAGAATTTTTGGAAAATTGTATGTACTTACTTTTGGTAGAAACAATACTAAAACAGTATAAATTCAATTTTAATTTTTAAGTCATTTAAACTTATTAACAAACTGTCAAATTTTAATTTTACTGATACATGAACTAAAAACAAATAATGGCAAAATCAAAGGTAACTTGACTTCTAGTTTAGTCAATGTCGCGTTTATTGTTACATTGTATAAATTCGTATTTAAGTAAATTGTAGTGAGCATTAAAAAAACTTATTCAAAGTGTGAAAAAAAGCGCCAAACTGTTAAAAAAAAGTTAGTTCCCATGACACTTGTACTAATGAATGGGTGGACGAACATGCGCACTTAAAAGCCGTGGCAAAATACAAACACTGGCACTCCGTACCCTTCGTCCGCGGTCTGACCGTAACGCTCATTAGCTACCGTACTTCGAACAGAAAACCAGAACGACGTTGACAATTCTTTTCGGTAATGCGGATAGTTTGTTTGGCTCCAGGTGCTTTTACCCTCAGCTTGCTTGCGCACAAACCGGTTTTTTGCCCATGAAATGTAACTTTTGTTTCGCGCAGGTTATAACATTGGCAATCCATCGAGATCAGTGGGTACAATTGATATTGATAATTTTTATCAGCAAACTGTCAAATTTAAAATTTACTGATACATGAACTAAAAGAAATAATGGCAAAATCAAAGGTAACTTGACTTCTAGTTTAGTCAATATCGCGTTAACTGTTACATTGCATAAATTCGTATTTAAGTAAATTGTAGTAAGCATTAAAAAACTTATTTGAAGTGTGAAAAAAAAGCGTCGAACTGTTAAAAGTTATTTCTTATGACACTTGTACTATGTACACTATGTAGTGTACTAAAATGAAGTACTTTATGTTTACGATAAAAAGACATATTTTTAACGTTTGTGAAAAAAACTAGTTTAAGATAAGGTATAGTTATATTTCAGGGGACAAGTTCATCCTAAAACAATCACCAACAATTTAGTTGCCGTTTAGCAACCGTTCAACGTAGAACGTCCGAAAATTAAAGTGCAAATCAAACGTATCATTTACCATCAGGACGATTTTATCGTGGCACGCATTAACAATGGAACAACAATGGCGCTAAATTATTCCCACACCTGATCGCCGCTGATGGCATAATGCATCGCGATGTTATTAACATTAGGCATTAAACGCTTTTGCAAAATTATGCATTAAATTACAACAATTGCGTGAGCTGCAGCTTCAACAATGGAAGCGATTTTATTACTTCGTCATGCTAAATACTCGTACTCGATGTTCGATGTTTCAATTTAAAACACGTATAACTGTTAAACCGTCTACAGACTATGCAACATGTTGTACGACAGGTTGTACAGGGTGGGAAAGATTGGGCGTTTTTATAGGATATCTCAGTTATTACTGGAGTTATAAAAAAACCGATGTGGGTGTTATATTCTTAATTTAGGAGAAACTAAAAATGGCGTGATCAGAATTTTAATAAAATTGCTTATCTAAGAGATATGAGGGGAAATTAAAAAATTGTCGTTTTAATTTTACCCTATATATTCTTTAATATAAGAAAAACAAAAAACCATAAAGACAATTTTTGTAGAACTATTTACGTAGAATCTACAAAAAGTATTTAATTTTTATACAGGGTTGCGTTAAGAAGTTACGATGCCAACTTGATGTTTTTCCTATGGAACACCTTTTAGATTTTTAAACTAATTATTAGACCTTATTACTACTACAATAACAAATATAAATAACATAGTATCATTATCTTTTATCGTTTTTTAAATATTTAAATTTTAATATTTGTTTTTGACCGTACCCCGTATAAAGACCCTCTTTTAGAATAATATTTTAAATTATTAATTAAATGTAATAACTCGAATATTTTTATGATTTATCCTAACCCCAATATAGGTTTGAAAGTATAAACACAATAAACAAACACATGTACATGCTTATCACTAAAATGTTTCTGTTTTTTTAATATAATTATGTAAGATTAAACCTCTTTTAAGTCTGTTATTTTAACAAAATATAAATTTATTTAAAATTTAAACATACTAATAATAAGTGTGTGTTATTGTAGTGACAAGGACTAATAATTGGTAAAAAAATATACAGGGTGTTCCATAAGAAAAACATCAAGTTGGCATCGTACCTTTTTACCGCAACCCTGTTTAAAGAATCTAATACTTTCTGTAAGTTTTACGTAAACAGTTCTACAAAAATTGTCTTTATGGTTTTCTGCTATTTCTTATATTAAAGGATATATAGGGTAAAATCAAAAACGATAATTTTTCAATTTTCCCTCGTATCTCTTAGATAAATAATTTTATTAAAATTCTGACTACGCCATTTTTAGTTTCTCCAAAATCGAGCCCATACCACGTTCATCGGTTTTTAAATAACTCCAGTAATAACTGAAATAGTCTATAAAAACGCCCAATTTTGCCCACTCTGTACAGGGTGGTGCTTTTATGTTGATCTTGAAGGGTATAGCGAAAACTAAAAGAGATAAAACAAATCTAATTACACAATCTCGATTTGGATTTTTAAAACACAATCAGTGGTAAATGTAAATCATGGCTACCTTGATTCGTTTTGGACATATGGAGTGTTTTTATATAAATTTTATTATCAGTTGAAAAGTCTTCTTAAAATCTATAAGAGATATTACATTTGATATAGATCTATTTTAAATAGTTTCTAAAATTTGGCCATCATCAGGATTTTTTTGCAAATATATTATCGAGAGGTTTAATAAAATACTACATTTGATATATATATCCTATATTTCCTATAGTTTTGGAAAAATATGACCATAAATCTAAAAAATAGTACATTTACGCACTAAGTTTTGGAAGTTTATATTGCCGAAACTATTAGAGAAAATCATTTTAAATGTGGTAAATTCTTAAAGGTCTTTGAAATGTCTTTTTAATGATGATATAATATACAGGGTGTTTTATTTTAAAAATGTCATTTTATTATCGAAGCCCTGACGATGGCTATATTTCCGAAACTAGGACAAATGTGGTATGTTTTACGGTTTTAAGGCGACGTTTTTATTTCTAATATCAAGTTACAAGTGCTTTGCCAAATTGACAAAATTTGAAAAATACTTTGTATTTTCAAAACGATTCAAGTTAAGACATGATTTAGTTTCACCATTGCATTTGTTTAAAAAAATGAAATTGAGATTGCGCAATCAGACTTGTTCTGGTCAGTTCTATCTCTTTTAGGTCTGTTAAGTTTTGGTTATGTTTATATAAAATAAACAAAAAAATGTTTTTTATCATATTGTTTTAATCATGTTTACACCTTTTTTGTGCAATTTACCTGGTTTCACATTTTTCTATTTAAATATTTTTAGGAAACTTTGACATTTATTTTTGTGTTGTATTAAAACTAGGTAAATTATGTAAAAAAAAGTGTAAACGATGATTTAAAAGAATATAAAAATTGGTTTATTTTATATGAAATGTGAGATATGAGGTCCTCATATCTCACATTTCCTCTAACTCTCTTTTTACTTAACATTTCGCTGAATTATTAAAAATAAAAATAAATGTTATATAATAAATAATTAAAAGCAAAAGCAGTTGTCATACTCGACTTTCTAAAACATTAAATTTTTTGGTCCATTTGTCCTACTGTAAAGTCAATCCGTAGACATCCTGTACCTACATCATACGTTATTGCAGTAGTCACGTTTTGCACCATTTTCTTGTTTTTTCTTAACTTTTTTTTCATAGTCGATTACTAGCGACGCTATAATTTTTTTCTTAAGCTGGTTTTACACTTATCAAACTTTTTTCAAATAAATTGGACCAAGTTTTCCTTGAACAAATTTGACAGTGTAAAAGAGCAAATTGGATATCAAAGATATTCAAGGTCGCCTTGTAAAATTTGTTTAAAGGATTAGAACCCGTCCAATTTTTCTTCAAATATTTGATGCAAAACTACTGACCTTATGCATAAAAAATTTACAGTTGGCAACTATTTAACCTCAATTTTATTGTAATTTGATTTTTGTTGTGGTTTTCATTAAGTGTTTATTTAAAGATTTTTAGGACAACGTTGGAATGTGCTTAGATAAAAGAAATTCTTTTTACAGAAAACTTAAAGATCGTTTGAGGCTGATTAACATATTTCATGTTGTTTTACCAGAATTACCTTAGTTGGCAACTTTGCTTAAAGAAGTTTGTCAAATAATTTACACCTCCGTCTTTAAACAAATTGTATCAAACATTTAATCAAACCTATTTATCTAGAAGTTTGATAAGTGTAAAACCAGCTTTAGTAGTTAGAATTGTATTAATTTCACAAATGAGAATAAATTCGTACTGCATAATATCTTTACAGAACTAATTGATGTTTAGATTGGATGTGGTTGTGGGCAAAAGTCTATACAACTTATGGTACCGATTTTCGATAATACTGTCTTTATATATTGTCGCGCAACAAGTGCATAGTCTGTGGGCCGTTTTAGTCAGATAACTGTCAACCACGTATACTAACCTGCGAAGTACAAAGCTACAATTCTCTATATGAATGATTTAATAAATTGGGAACTAATATTTAATCAGGTAACGTCGCCTTGTATCAGAACCCTCATCGGAAACTTTTTAAACTCTAACGAGACACTATGACATTCGTTTGTCATATTTTGTTTGCCATTGTTGCTGATAGTATTGTATAAAACATAAAATATATCGGTCTACAACTGTTCCTAAAAGTTTTAGTGGTTGTCATTGTGGAACTAACTAGAAGAGCACAGAGCACTAACAACAAATCAACAAATGTTTATAAGAAAATCAGAGGACCGAAAGAATGCAAAAATCTTTTTTTTTTAATTAATATAATAAAATGTCGAAAATCTCCTGAAGACCCCGTATTATAGTCTTATTAGGCAATTAGTCAATTTGAAAACTGCAATTTTTTCAAGATAAATCTGGCAAGTCTAGTCGAAACATTAATCACAACAAGGTTTCTCTAAATTTAACCCTTCAGGTGGTCCGTCTACTTGGCTACTATAATTGAAAGAAGAAATTTAGATACTTCATCAGCCCATCATTCTCTCCCTCTCTCTTTTTTGCTTTTAATTTTCCTGGCAATTACGCATTTCGTCCGCCTTGTCGAGACGTTCACATTTTTCGTCTCTCTTTCGGTTTAGATTCGCTAATTGAGATGAAGTCGAAAGTCAGGCCAAGTTCAAGGACGTAATTTTCCACGATTTTTTGCTTCTTTCGGCCTTATTGTGTATTGTGTCTGGGAAGAAACGTCTCCGGGTTATTTTCGAGTTAATTTTTGCAGCAGAAGAAAATTGGGAAATCTACGGTAAATAGATTTTACGGGGGTAGACTTAAAAGTATTTTTATTTACTACCTTCATCGAAAGTTGACTTCTTCTTCTCAGTATGAGAAAGAAAAACTGCATTTTTCTCCCCGAGGGAGAAAAATTGCAGTCTTTGATTACTTTTGCTCCCTCTACCAGCCGGAATACTATTTTTCTTTTCGTTTTTTGTTAACCGTTCTTTTAAAATGAGCCTTCAACTAATTTGTTTGACATGGTTTTTCTCCATCCACTGCTTAAACACCTCATATTTTTTTTTATATCGTTCACGAGATTTTTTGAAAAAAATTAATGATCCTGGCCTTGCGGTTTCCAAAATATTTTGAGGGATATTGTTGTCGTCTTCAGAGTCCATTTCGCTTTAAAATGATAATTTTTCTTCGACCGAATAAAACTGTTTACTAATATGTCACATTTATTATAAAAACGACGCTTAACGCATCGACAATGATAGCTCCTGTAATTATGGTGATTTAAAATGTCATATTTTGACTGGTGTTTGTTTTATTATTTATTACGAGATACAGGGACCAGCGAACTAAATTGGAATATCTTTTCTCCGGTACTGCAGCCCAGTTCTTTAAAATAAGCTTATGTGGCAGCAATCACGTCTACATACGGCACAGTTTTCTTTTTATTTAGAAATAAATAGAAATCTGAAGAAGCTCAATCTGAGGGTCTATTCTCCAATCTTACGTCATAGTGTTGCATTCGCAGGGCCGTTTCTAGAGTGTTGCTCATTAAAAAAATTTAATGAGCAAAAAAAGGTCCTCACTTTCATTACAATTACAATCCTTCAATCAACAATTCCAGTAACTCTTCTTTCTTTTTTTCTTTCTTTAATAATTTTTAGACCAAAAAGGTCCCCGCTCAAATTTTTCCACATTTCCTAATCTTGAGACGTCATTTCCTACATTTAATAAAAATACCGCCCTTTATGTAATACCTTTCCGCCCTTTATTCCACTACTTTACGCTCCAGCGGCATTGCGCCCTGGTGCGTTGCACCACCTTGTACCACCCGGTAGGCACGGCCCTGTGCATTCGTTATCAATGTAATTTTCCTTAAAAATTCGGTTATTTATATATTATTTTCTTTTATTTTAATATTTGTTTATTGTTTCAGACGAATCAGGATGCGAGGCTGACATGGCCGAAGGCAGCGTGGAGGAGGACAGCGGAGAAATGTTGGGCCCCTCAGGGGCGCCCCCAATGCCCATGCACGCCCCGTCCGCCCCTGCCAATTTATCTGTTAAAGATGAGGTAAGTTTATCAGTTACATGTTTGGAATATGCAATAATATAACCACTTCTTGGCTCTTTACTTATGAGCGCCCAAGTGCTGCAGGGTTAGAATAAATTTAATCTTTTATGCGTCACATTTGAGAATATTCGTAACTGGCATAAACACATTGTATCTATCGCCATGGCAGCTAAAAAACTAGGATTCCTCATTCAAACCTGAAAATATATTTTTTTATATTTATACTTTGCATTCCCAATCCGACACTCTATCTGGAAAATACCATCTTCAACAACTTCTAGTATTCCTTATTCCATTTAGAGAAGTACTGCTTACCTTATTAATTATCTCTTTTTAATGAAAAGATTTTGTTTCTCTTGCCTGTATAACCACATAATACAGGAGATCTATCACACTTTTATACGAATTTCCACTGCATTTGCTCCAAAAAATTAGCCAGATTAATTCCTTCTCTTGCAACTTATTATAGAGAGTTCCTTTATACCTGTAGTAGGGACTGTTTATACAGGGTGTCTGCCAATTAATGGTACACAGAAAAACCACAGATTCCTTATGCCAAAATATTAAGATTTAACCAAACGTAACTAGGTACATCCAAAAGTTGATAATAAGGAAGATACAGGTTGTCAAAGTGAATAAAATATTTTAAATTTATTTCGATTAATTTTGATATATTTTGAATATTTTTATAAAACTCTAGTATCTAGGGGTTTTTTCACATAGGCTATTTGGATCTAATATTAATGTTAATGTGCAAACTAGAGGGCGCCAGCTACATTGCTTTAAATTTCTCTAAAACGTCAAACTTTTTTGTGCTACCCTGTATGTATGATGAAAGTTATTTAGTAAAGTTACCTAAAAAAGGTATATTTTCTAAAAGTAGCTCAAAAACCCCTAGATACCAAGGTTAGTTTATATTTATAAGGTTGCGACATATCCTCAACTTTTAGGCGGTTCGAGGTCGGGGACGCAAGGAAGGGCACTCCACGGAAAAAAGTTGGCAAGACTGGGTAAAATCAAAGCTGATGATCAATCCTGTGGCGTCTAGAATTTGCGCATTTCATTTTACATTGTTTTGGAAGTGATATTTGTTGAAAGATGTAATTCCAAATGGTTTTTATTTAAAGTAGAAGAATTTACAACATAATAATCATTAAAAACTGTTGTGTAAACGGTTGTTCTACTAATACAATAAACAGTATATCTCCGACATTGACCAACATGGCCAAAAATGGGAAATGTGACGTCATAACACGTCAAAGCAATATGGCCGAATGTCGCGATCCTATATAGACCGACTTTGCTAGATACCGAGTTTTATTGAAATATTTAAAATGTCTTAAGAAATGTGAAAATAAATAAAAAATATTTTATATACTTGACACCCTGTATGTTCTTTACTATTAACTTTTGGATATGGGTATGTTTCGTTTAATCTTACAAATTTAGCCTAAGTAATCTGTGATTTATCTGTGTACCATTAATTAGCGGACACCCTGTATATTTACTTACTAAGGGTTTAACCAGTTTTCTTTTACTCCAAAAACTTGATTACGTATCTCTTTCCCTTTCTGTAACAATTTCTGACTCCTACGCTGGAATTAATGAAAAACAATGCCATCATGACACCATTTTAAAAGAAACGCATTACAAAAACAACCCATCTTTGCAATAATTTTCATTCTTCAATAATCATGTCTAGTGGCGTTTCATACCGTTTTATTTTTCCATCACATATTACAACAAACAATAAAAAATAATGTCGGTTTGCGCATTAACACACAGGAGGTAATATAACTTATAGTCGGATCGCATGTTCTCAAACTACTTATTAGCCAACGATAAGACCTGCAGATTTTAAACTTCTAGCAGCACTGTTATTTTCCTTTTGATCTCTGATGAGATATGGGGGACATTAACAGTCATTTGGAATTAATATGGCTTTTTAATTACATCAGGAAGTAAATACACATAGTTACGAAAGTTCTGCATATAACATTAACACGGGAACGTTAACGTTTTTTTCTTAGAAAATTGTGTAGGGGGTTTTAAGTATCCTGCACAGGGTGTTTTAAGTTCATTAAACCACAGGGTGGCCGTGCATATTTTGACCCATTTTGATCGCGAATTACTTTAGAACAAATAAAATTTTTTATTAAAAAAAAAAATACCCTATATATGTTTCTATATTTTTAAAATTTAAACATATGGTTGTTTTAAAAATAACCGATTTATTGCCCTTCAAAATATTTACTTAAGGGGAATTAAGGGAATTATCGAGAGTATTATTTAACAATAAAAATTTGCTACACAGAAGGGGACACAAAAAATACGGCAAAAAGCTTTAGGTAATTTAAAATATTAAAAAAGATATTTAAAAAGTGATTCAGCCTTGCTCCATTTATTATTTAGTCAATAATAATAATTAATAAATAATACTCCTTAGTACAGTGAAATCAATTTTTTGGAGATCAATAAAATCGCTTTCTTTTAAAATAACCATAGCTTGTTACTCTTACGGTTTATAAAGGGGAAATATTAAATTTAAAAAAATAGATGTCCAAGAAATCAAATATGTACGAAATAAAATTAAAATGTTTAGAGATTGTTTTTATAGAATTTTTAATTTACCGTCCTGTATCTTAAAAGTTATGCTGTTTAGAACATAAGTTTATTGGAAGGTTTCTTACAATTTACACCCTTCAGGATGTTCCATGGTATGTAAAAGATACCAATAGTTAACGGTTATTGGTTTCTTTCCCACTCATTAATGCTGCTTTCTTTACCGACTATCGCTTACTTACTTCTACTCACATGGATCATCGAAAGTCTCTTAACTTTGAACATTATTATTAAAAAAAAACGAAAACAATAGTAAGAAAAGTATGGTTATTATTAAATAAAATGCTTACCCTAACTACGGTCGGGGTTGGGGATAGGGAATACCTGTTAAATGTGCGATTTTTAATTGCTTCTTTTTCAAAATTTAGAACCGCAAGAACTAATAAAATAAAAAATATAATAATTTTTAAAATCGGTTCACCAATGCCGCTGTAATTGCGTAAGATATACACACAAAAATATACAGGCGAATTGAAAACTTCCTCCCTTTTGAAGTTGATTAAAAATCTCTCATATATAGGATATCTAAGGGTATGTTTATTACAGAACTGAAAGAAGTGTTTTACCATGGAACGTCCTTTAAGATATAGGTAGCATGTTTTAAATTAAATAAAGTTCTTATAAATATTATTATTTTTAATTTATTTAAAACTTTTTACTCCTTTGCTTTTCTTACAAACTATAACGTATAGGCCATTTTCAAGCTTTTTCTGTCATAATTATCATACAAAGACTATCTAAAATTAATTAATTTTGAGTTAAAAAAACAAAAGATTATTAAGATACAAGCAATGAGCAATTAAGATACCAATCTCCAGTAAGCAATAATACAGTCATTATTAACTCATGTATTTCTTCTAAATTTGACAAATTAATAATAAAAGAAGATAGGAGTACAACGCACAAACATGTGAAGAAAAAAACAACATGTATCTAATCTTCAATGCTATTTACTTTGTAATATTATTAATAGCAAGTAATGTTTTTGCTGAACGTTAATAATTATCTTTTCATACACACAGTTAATGTACATTGGACATTTTATTTAAAAACTCATGGCCGTGCTTACCTTATGCCATCCAAGTTTTTGTGTAGGTTCTTTTCCTCATACTACCAAAGAAATTTTTTCTTTCTATTGTTGGACGCCCGCTCGAGTAAAGAAGCAGGCGAGCGTCCAAGTTTATGAATAAAAGTTTAGCATTGATTTGTACTCTATAGCCTTAATAGAAGTTAACTTCGATAAGAAACCACAAGGCATTATTTTGGTAAATCATTATTGACTTAATTATCACGTTTACTTGAAAATAGGTGGAAACCCATTTTTGCTGGGATATTGATATACAGTGTGTCTCAGGATAGCTGTTCCAAGAAGACAAATGGACCAAAAATTTTTGTATTTTAAAACGAAAATAAGTACAAAATTTTACTCCTATTATTAATATACAGGTAGATGATATACTTCTGGGATCCCGTCCCTTTCACAGTTTTAAAATCTTCGGGATTAAATTCCTTAAATCCCAGGATTTTCGGGATCAAAAAATAAATTTTATTATTTTAAAATAATATTGTATTAAACCAGACACACTTAGTTTTCCTGTCAATTTATCGAGTTGTCAGTGTAAATAAAAATAAAAAGTCAGCCATTTTCCAGTTGATTTTAGTCAGGTTTACGCGGTCTTACTTAAAAAGTCATGTAAATGCAACACTCCGCATCACACAAGTTATTAGTATTTTGCATTGAAATATATTTATTTAAAGTGTATTTTGGATATTTTACTTTTTATTGGTATTATTGCCTTAAGTCTGTTAGATTGTATTACATTACAAAAGTTTTAATGCGACCAAATAGGGGTTATGAGAGGGTACGTCGATATTCTAGAAATACAGTTTTGTTTTTATTTTTAAAACTAATCAGTGTCTTTATCCAAAAAAGTTTGTATTATAGTTATTTATTAGATAAGTGAGTTATATTACATATAAGTCACGCAAGAAAAGTTTAACTCTCGAGCCCGAAGGGCGAGAGAGGTAATTTTCTTAAGTGACTTATATGTAATAACTCACGTGTCTAATACAAAATTTTATCCAACACTTTCGTATAAATCGTTTTTAATATCGAAAATAATTTGAAAACGTCATCCATTATTTGTTACTTGTCATTGTCAACACCAGCAACAAAATTTTGTATTTTTGGAAAGCAAGCTTGTTTGGTTGTAATGCATTTTGTTGGTAACTACGGGTTTGTTTAGTAAACAACTTTGTAGACAAACATAAAAATGCTTTGCGAAATGGAAAATTGTGAAGTTCCTGCGGAAATTTTGGAAGAAGCTGCGGTAGCGACATGCAGTTTAATTCCAGAGAAGTCAAAACTAACGTACAATAAAGAATTTGAAGATTTTGAAGCATGGAGGAAAAGGCGAGGAGTTGGTATTATAAATGAAGATGTTATTATGGCTTACTTTCTGTTTTTATCGAAAAAGTTGCTCCCTCATCAATGTGGACCAAGTATTCAATGATAAAAACGACCTTAAAAGTATATAAGAACGTGGATATAGGGAGGTATGGAAAAGTTGTCGCTTATTTGAAGAGCAATTCAAGAAATTTCAAACCAAAAAAGGCAAAAATTCTGGAGAGGCAATACATCGAAAAATTTTTGGCTGAGGCACCTGACGACGAGCACTTAATGTCAAAGGTATGAATTTACTTTAGTTTCTGGTATTAAATATTTATCTGTTCGGATTTTTATAGGTTGCATTGATATTGGGAATCGCTGGTGCATGCCGTTGTGACGAACTAACTCGCTTAAGTATTGAAGATATAGTAGATAAAGGCCAGTACATATATTTCTATACCTGATACCAAGACGAACAAATCGAGAAGCTTTACAATTTTAAAAGAAGGATTTTTGGTAAATGTGCTTGAATTATTTAGAAAATATGTGTCCCTAAGGCCAGAGAACACGCCTCACAAAAGATTTTTGTCAACTTTCAAAAGGCAAATGCACTAGGCAATGCGTGGGAATAAATAAAATTTCGAAAATTCCGAGAGTAGTTGCTCATTATTTGCAACTACCTGATGAAATCTTATATAGTGGTCATAGCATGCGGCGTTCTTCAGCGACACTTCTAGTCAACGCTGGGGCCGATATCACCAACCTTAAACGCCATGGCGGGTGGAAGTCTTCTACCGTGGCAGAAGGATATTTAGAAGATTGCATCTCTAACAAGTTTGAGATTGCAAGACGAATACAGGGTGAAGAGCGCACCAAGGCAAGTACTAGTGCTGAAAGACTTCCTGAAGAACACTCCGCACAATGTAACGTTGTCCAAGATAACTCTAATATAACAATTACTGTTAATATAAACACGAATAAATTGTAGTATAATATATTAGTTGTTTTATGTTATTTTTTTAATTGTAAAATGTTGGAAGTAATAAAGAATTAGTATAAGTCACTAGTGAGCTAAAGTCTATAATTCACTAGTGAGCTAAAGGGTACTTTAGCTCACTAGTGACTTATAGTACACTTTATATCCTCAAAATCTGATCAATTATGTAGATATTATATGTAAGTGTTGGATGAAGTTGATTTTTCTATATTTAAATTAATTTGTTTTTTGTTTTAAAGAGAAAATTTCTTTTTGTTCAGATTTTTTTTCTGTTCCTAACAAAAGTAAAAAAATAAAAGTAGATTTTTGAATATCTTTGCATTTTTTACTTTATCATTTTTATTATCAAATACCGGGACTATCCCAAGATCCCGGACTTATCTGTACCTACCCAGTCCCGGAATTCCGGGATTGGAAAAATACCCAGGAACTAACTAGTTTTATTTTTAAACAAAGAACAAAATTGTATAAGTAAATGTTGTAAAGAATTAAATTTTATGTCAAAATTTAAAGTTAAAGCATGAGAGTAAAGAAAAATTGAATTGTCAATTCTTTAAATTACGCATTACAACCTGTGATTTTACGAAAAACGGTGATCCAAGGTATCGATTCAATTACGATGAACGTATATTAAACGGTCAAAGCAAAATGATGAATTTGTTACCTGTGCATCCATTAAATTTAAAAAAACATCTCACCCTGTATAATGCCGACTTACTGAAGAGCCGTTTACCTATGAAAAGAAGCACTAGTATAAAGTTATTTAGTTGCCTAAATATCATTGGTACTGTGGAAAAAGTTCCAAGATATAATTGAAACAGGTTTTTTTTAATTCCATCTTTGAAGGTCAATATCTATTTAAGCTTATTGTATCACCCCTATCATTTTAATTATCACCTTTCCAGACACCCTGTATACACATTTGCATATATGAGTTCTGTTTTCCTGGGAGGGTGGTGGCCTCTTTGGGGGAGGGCAGGCCTTCCGTAGTTACTCCAGTAACAGTAGACGGTCATGCAAAACTATCACATTGGGGCGGTCAGGGTAGGTTTTGGTTAGCTTTATCTTTTTTTTGTATTTGCTTTATTAAGTAAATAAAAAAGATTTCACTAACGACAAACTAACTCTGACCTCCCAATGTTACAGTTTTGCATGACCGGCTGTTTATACAAATATTTCTATTTTCATTTATCTAAAAATTGCTTATGCAAATGGAATCAAATTCTTATTGACTAGGCAAATAACAGTTGAAAATAAAAATACACTATTTGCCTAGGCAGAAGTCATTTGCCTGCGACATATACATATATCTGCGAAACCTGATCAAAACTACAACTGTGTTCGCTTGTACTCAATTTTTTCTAATTCTCAAACTATATTAATAATTTTCATAATAAATTGTTGCGATTACATTCTGGTATTCTTAAATTAATTACGCCAGAGATTAACAAACGTAATTACTTAATTACAAGAAATAGGCGCAAATTTTTATTTTTACCAATTTAGTTTAATTACGTTTATAGTTAATAAATAATGTATAAACGATCAAGTTACTAATTTGCAATATTATTTTCATAAATATTAACTTCTAGGCAAATCTGACAAATTATTACTTAAAACATGGGCGTTTCCAGAGAAAAAAAAAGGAATATTAAAACAAGATACCCAATTTTAAAGCTTGTAGTTTGTAACTTATATAAACAATTAAATATATATATTTTTTTAAACTAAATGCTGGTTATTATCCTTTCACTCGCATAACAGGTTGTTTGGTTGAGTTAATAAGAGACTGAGCCATTCTGGTTGTTGTTTTACTTTTTTCAAAATGATAGTACTTTTTACAAACACATCTGAACTTCATGTAGACAAAACTAAATATGGTGCAGTAATGCATAAATGGAAATTTCCAAAATCATTTGGAATAAAAACATAATTTTTAACGGAAAAAAAGTGTATGGTGGTTTTTTAGTTCGAAACGTCTCATAAATGTAAAGTGTGATATATCGTTGTATTTAGAATTAAAATACAAGTGTATTAGGTTTAAAACCAAATATTTTGCCCATTTAAATAGAACAAAGTTGATGATGGTGGCTCAAAGACGAAACATCGGATCCTAAATTTAGTGACGTCATTTTATAGAACAGAAATAGTGGCAATGTTAATGTTTCGTTAGTTTTAAAATATCTTTTTAAATAACCCGAGAAAAAAATAAAAACTGCATTGAAAAGTTTCTGTTTTTGCCGGATAATGTAGGAACGTCTGCAAATTTTTAAAACGGAATATTGTTAAGCATAAAAATGCGCAACTTTGCTCCAATTTAACCAAACCTGTATCTTTTACCGTTTCCGAGATCCTAATGGTGTTTCTCGAATTTGTAACAGCCTGTATAGTACAAACAATAGTAATATAATTATGTTAACTTCTACAGGATTTTTAATAGGATTTTTTATGAAGAATAAAATAAACTTTAATATGAATAGTAGGTAAACACCCATTCCTTACATTAAAACATTATTAATCATATTCAAAATAGGCACCTTTTACCTGTCTTCCCTAAATTTAAGTAACTGATCTATTTGAGCAAGTACTTGTAAAACCGTATCTTTGGTTTAACAAAACCTACGATAAAATCCCAAATTGTCTAAATCTTCAATATATAGATCTTACATACAGATGTCTAGGAAAATTGTGTTCGACGATATCCATGACATCCAAATCATCATTCAAAAACTCCGTAAGAAATTGAAGAAAATAACCAGCAAGAAATTTTACTGTCAACTTAATTTTTAAGGTTAGAAATATTTACTTAAATTTCTTAAGTGGAGATTTTCGTCACTTAACTAAGTAGGCCTTAAGAAACATTTTACATCTGGTGCAAACCAAAAGTGGACGATCTTCTTTCCTTAGCGCTAAGGGACCCTTAAACTATACTTAACTTGTCTGGTGCAAACGGGCATTAGCATATCTTTTATTTTTATATCTTCGTTTTTATCTATTGGTCGTTGTTGCCAATAGTGGAACCATATTTCACATTCATTTTTAAAATTTTCCAATTTATATTTGGCAAAAAGGTTTTATCATATTATTTCGGTAATCTTTTTGATGTTATTCTCTGTCATCTGACTTGGATGCAGAACTCAAAAAGAAAAATGCATTCAGTAGCGTAGGCGGTGTAGGCGGTCGCCTACGGCCTCGCGGCAAGGTTAAGGTTTGGAATGATATAAGAAAAATATCGAAATGAAAGATGGACGGTCTTGGAGGCCCGAAATTGTAAATCAGGAACCCCGCAAAACTGTAGAACGTGTTAAAAAAGTTTTAAAAAATGTTTAAAAAATGGGGAGGTGAACCCACGCTTAAAGGACCTTGCAAGAAAGGTGAAGACCCATTTGCTTCGTGAGTAAATCTTATCTTTAGTGACTGAATCAGAGAATCTAAATATGGAATAAAAATTGTAATTTTAAAGATTTTGAAATATAATATTAATGTTTGTGATTGATAATAATTACTTCCATGTGTTTAACGAACATTAATTCGAAGAACTTTTATTTTATATTTAAAGTTTTACCTCCCTAACTACTTACTACGGATCACAAATCTTACAAAAACTACGCTACTAGCTAAAATAGCTACAATACAAGCTTCAAAAAAACTAAATAAATCAAAAATTACCAAGGAAAAAACAAAATTTTGTTGTGGTCAGAAAATAAAAATGAATTTTTACTTGGACAGTCTGCACCAACAAACATCTTATTTAACTTTTTCAGAAAAAGTTTATAAAGAGCAGCCATTTGCTTAATGTTTTTGTGTGTGTGCTACAATTACCTAAATCCCGGGAGGGGAGAGGCAAGCGCCCCCACGATCCCCCAGCCATCGCCCATGTATATATTAAAAAAACAGGTTGGGCTGAGGATAGTACCCTGCACCTTTAGTTATCAGGTTTACATACTAATCTCTAAACCGAGATACAGACATGCTAAACTGTCATATTTGTATGAAAAAGCAATGCTAGCTTGCAAATATAGTCTGGGTATTACAAAATAAATTTTAATTTATGGAGGGAGCCCAAGCGGTAATTTCAAAATTTTCTTCAGCGCGGCAGATTAATATACCGGAGGATAGCTTGTACCCGAATAAGTAAATCCACCAAATATGAGCCCCGTATACAGGGCCGATGATAAAAACAAAAATATATCCATCAGAAATTATCGAGCGCGTCAGATTAAGATAGGGTAAGTTAACTACATGCTAAAGAGTGTATATTCCACTAATCTGACAATTTAAAAATAACGTAAAGGAAACGGAGGGCAACCAAAAAAAAACATCAATTTGTCAGTTTTGAGCGTGGCGATTTTTTTATTTCGAAGAAAATAATTAAGGGGTAATGAAAAATATATAATCCGATACGATCCGAACGATTTCCACAAGCCGAAATAATAACAATATTTTTTGACATATTTAAAAACCTATTGCCACTCCCGCACCGATGAAAATGTATAAATCATATAACACTTTTTTCTTCTTATCATCTAAGCTTTGCAACCCAATAGGTCTCTTTGAAGCTCGAGGAAATTCCCATTCAGCATCGTGAGCTTCCCTACCATGATACATACACTATGTATGTATCCCAAGACCGACCTTCTCTGGAATCTTGTTTTTAATCTGGGGAATGGCGTCCACTACAGCATTCTTAATTCCATTAAAAGAATAGCTATTCTTATTAATTAATAATCGTTGGCTTACAGAAAGGTTTTCTTTTCTTGCTCATCGTCGGGCTGTAGGAGATCTATCGGATTTTTATAGGTACTTTCACGATTTCTGCTCCACCGAATTGTGCAGTATAATTCCCCACTTGCAGCTACCAACAAAAAATCTCATAGTGCTGCATGTATGCATTCCTATACGGTCCAACTGGGCAGGCCCTAAACTTTCCACTTTGTTCGTTCTTTTATCCCTAGATTTTTAGAATGTGGAACCAGCTACCCGCGGAGGTATTTCCTTTCCTTCCAAATCGACCAAGTATTTATGGCCCGTTTTAACAAACTTCCAAAATCTTTACTAAAGTAAGGCTTTTGAGGCCTTTATCCTTTGTAAATTGTCTAAAAATAAAAAAACCAGGTAACTTTTTTATCACATAAAAACTCACAGTTATCATCATTTGATTAACAGAACTCAAAACATGGGCTTACCAAAAAAATCCAATGATATTAAAACAAGATACCTTATCTCGTAGCTAGTTAATTCGT
Source organism: Listronotus bonariensis (assembly GCA_014170235.1). Lineage (NCBI taxonomy): Eukaryota > Metazoa > Arthropoda > Insecta > Coleoptera > Curculionidae > Listronotus > Listronotus bonariensis. The sequence continues at coordinate 189,290 of JACEGR010000226.1, read as the reverse complement.
AATTATTATTAACAATCATAATTCTGTTTTTCTTCACTAAATGTCAATAATTATCCTTTCACTCGTATGCTGGCTGCATGCAGGTATTTGTTTGCTGGCTTATATTTATAAATAATAATTAGTGAAGTTAAACAGATATCGTAATTGTGAATTAAAAAGTGTTTTACATAAATTATAGGGATAAAAAGACCGCACTGTGTAATTAATATCGAATTAAATGCGTTCAGAGATTGCAAATGGTAAATTTGCAACCTAAATTTTGTTACTTTAACTCTGAATTCATTAATTTCGCATTATTAGATCAGTTAGAGAGAAGTTGCAAACGGATGATTTACCGGATTTTCCATTAGGTTTTTCTTTATTTTTTCCTAAAAATGGCAATGTACTTTTTGTAAACAGGTGTGAAATTTTGTGTAGAAGTAAGAAAAAAGCAAAATAAGTAATAGACATTGATTATTTTTTTAAAATGTAGAGTTTCTACAACATATGTGTTAGGCCGAACATTTTCCATCCCATCCTCGTACAGTGTGTGAACTTATCCCAAAATTTTAAAATTTAAATCTTTTAAAAAGCACACTAGCCACTTGAAAATTTTAAGGTTTTTCTTGAACTTACCTTGGTTCAATAGTGATTGATTTCGGAGATACAGAGTGTCAAAAGTTCAGTCTGGTTTTAGTTTCTTATAAATAATTTTGACAAAAATGGGTTTTGGGAGGTAAAAAATTAAAATTTGCTCTCACTTTTATTGTAAAGTTTTAAGGGCATTTAAAATAAAATAACTTTTTCTAGACACTCTATATACATATTTAACCTTTAGATAAAAATTCTTATGCTTCAAAATATTTAGGTAATATAAATAAGAAAAGTTCAGATAAGCCTATGTTCTAAATGTCTTAACTTTTGGGAGACAGAGTGGTAAAACAGCTTTTCTTAAACCTTTACCATCTAGTATTCCAAAAGTTAAGCCATTTAGGATCTAGTTTTATTTAAACTTCTGTTTTAGAAATCACTTAAAAATCACACTCTTAAAGATTAGCATCTAAACACCCTGTATAGTTTAGACCTGGGCAGTTGGGAAGTGAACTATTTAAATCCAGAATACTTTAAAACAGCTTCTTAAATCAAATTTTACCACGTATACGTACCTTTTAAAGGTAATATAATGTTAAAAAATAAGAATTTTTAGCATCAAACCTTACGATATTATTTAGGGCATGTGCTATCCCTAAAGTCAACAACATTTACGATTTATGAAGATACATAAATTGGAACAAATTTCAAAAAACCTCAAGCAAATACCAAGATTGACGTAATCAAGCAGTTTTTTTTAAAAACAAACCACTGAACTTTAAATAAATTTGTTTTAGCTCACTCGTCTTCAGGGTATAGCGCAAACGGATTTAAAATTTAGGAATAAAAATTTAAATAGAAAACATAAGTGGTCGAGTCTATTCTGACCTTACGATGTCATCTTTATTGTAATATTGATTTTAAAAAAAACGTAATTTTTAGGTATTAATTTACGATGTGCTTGTATATAATTGGTTAAATTAGTGGTTTACTAAAAGTGCGCCGCGGCACCCTGGGGCCACAACGGGTATCCGAGGCGCGCCAGGCGCTCCTAACGACCGAGATGTAAGCACATACTTTATCCATTATATGTCCTGACAAAAAACTAAACCTGTGAGTGCGACGCACATTAAAAAGTTTGGAAATCTCTGATATATTATTTACATTTTATATCTTATTTTAAAAAAGTAATTTTTCGTGCAATATGGAAAACAACATTTTATGTTAAAGCGGATCATTTTGCCGCTCCTGGAAATATGCTGCCTGAGGCGGTCGCCTCACCGGCTCACCCCTCGGGCCGGTCCTGCAGAGTAGCTCCAAAAAGTAATTTTGTTTTAAATGCTTACAAGGTATAGCAGGTGGTCCTCTCTGATGTGTACAATAAAATTGAAAGCAGATTGTAATTTTTCACCTTCCAAAAATTCCTTTAGCCAAATATTGTGACAATTTATACCTATTATTATTGACAAAAATTTTAGAAAAACTAAAACCAGATGGAAATTTTGACAGCCGGTATCTCCGAAATCACCACTTTTGGACTAAGGTAATTGTCATATTTTAGCCTTAGGAATATGTAGTAGCAATTTTACTGCACCCTCTGGAGATACTCTGTATAACTAATGTTCACACACAAAATTGGAGCTTTGTATCTCGCAAAGTAGTCAAAGTGGCTATTAACTCTTAGCTGCTGTTTACCGTTTTTATATATCTACCTTCAACAACTCCCTATTTTTATACCCTACTTGCGTATATTTTTTTCCTTTCTATAAACATTAACTCTATAAGGCAAATTATCTCATATATTAATTAAATAATTAAAGTCTAATATTAATTATATGACCAAATCAGATTTCTAATTTCATCATGGCTTACATTAGCTCTCTGCAAATGCATTAATAATTATTATTGTACGTTTTTTTATTGTTTAATAAGTGTTTAAGAGCGGTAAACAAACGATTTACATAGTTATAAGGAGGTAATACGTGCATATATACAGGATGAATCATATTTTCTATGTTATAACTTTAATTTTTAGATTAGATTTTTTTTTCTTTTTGATACTAGTTAAAAGTTAATGACACTTATGTCGATCAGACACAAATACTTTTTTGTCACCCTGTATGTTACTTTTACATAAAAATCTTATTTATCAGCATACATAAAAAGTTAAACGTGCTAAAAGTTAATTTGAGCAACGTGAACAATTACAATTAATTTAAAGCACTATTTTTTTTCGGTAACCTTGATATTTGAAACACGCTGTAAAAGATGGTGTATGGATGACCAATCGTCACACTTAGTGACCAATTCGAGATGTTTTTCACACCTCAAATTTTACATTTTGAGTCACTAAGTTGATGGGAAACTTGTAGCCAGTTTTTAAAAGAGCGAAGTACTCGCTAGTACAAATCTTTTACCTTTTTTTTTGCGCAGTCACTATATCCCATCTCTACAAAATTTAATTCAATAAAAAATGCTTTTCACCCTCTTTAGTTATAATTTCACAACCCTTAGTCCTAAATCAAATGTTAATAACTGAAATCTATCAACTGATGATAATGAAGTCACATGCCCCGGAAATTGAAAGCAAATGACTGTGAGCGATTTTAATCAACTTATTTTTCTAATTTATTTTTGGGCTTTAGAAAAACGTACTGTAGTTAGGTCAGAGAGAGGTCCAAAGATAAAGTGGTTTTGCACATATATAATTTTGAGTCATGCTTTAAGGTTTTTTAGGTTATTTTAAATATTGCCTTTGGTGACACTAAAAAGGTATATTATGAAACAATTTTAAAAAATAAAATAATTTGTTGTATAAAAGATAGCAGGTGTCATTTTAGAGTGTGTGTCTGATTCATTTTTTATCGAAATAAAAATTTAATTATTTAAATTTATTATTAAAACAATTTTATATATATATATATATCAATTTTAGGCGTTCAACCAATTATAACCGCGGTAATCATTGGTGACAACTTTGACGTATAATACATTGTTTAAACGTCAACATAACCGATTGGTAAATACCGTTTTAGAATTGGTACTTCGCCTAAAATTGATGATTGTGTTTACGTAAGTTGACGTCATATGCGAAACTTCTTTAGTATTAATTTTACGAAAAAAGTTCTGCATAGTCTAAAAACTAAAATGCAATCATCAGATATCAAAATCGTTTTATTTATCTACGAGGTTTGGCCAAAAATGTAATTTTTGATCAAGAGTAAAATACCTGTATTATTGTTAATAAAAAAGTTTTTATAAAGAAAAGATGTTTAGAAATAAAAATTACTTCTGAATATGCAATGCAAAAAATATATTTTTTTCTGTGATAATCGAGAAAATTTAACTTTTATTCATTAGTGTTTTATACCAAAAATATGATAGCTACCGCAATAGACTTACGGACACGTGTAAAGAAATCAGCGCCGAAAATCGAAGCCCTTTAGTAAGCCCGCTTATACAGACTTCGAAACTGTCCATATAAGCGCATCGCACAGTGCGGACTCCTGTGAACAAAAATTAAAAAACAAGTTGTGACAATTATTTTTTTTATTGATGTCAAATCATAGATAAAAAACAGGGTTACCAATAACTAAACCCATTTGTTTAATTGGATTTGTAGAAATGCATAAAAATATATATAAACCCAGTTATTTATTTTAAGCTTGAAAAATGCTGCACTATATGAGCCAAAACTCATCTACTAGTTTAGCAGGTTTTTGATAAATGCAAAGTAAAGTTATAGGGACAAAAATACCTAAAACCCCGTATTGTAAAAATGGAACGTCTCTGTATTTATGTTTATATTTTTTTGTACATTTTTAGGTACATAAACTGCCTCTTAATTTATTTAATAGTATTCTGTAACACCCTAAATAAAGCTGATTAACTTTTGATTTTGAGATCTGAATAATTTTTGGTGCTATATTTTTAACTGCAAGCTGCAAAGTAAAGTCAGTCTTTGTGGTTTACGTTTCAGCAAATCTCTAACCCCATTTTATGGTTTAAAAAATGCAGCAGAAAAATTTGCTTGGAGTCTTTTACGACTTGGCCTTTTCGTAAACGGTTTTTAAAAGTACATTTAGTTCCGACTTTATTGTTTCCCTTTTTTGATTTAGAATCTTGAAATAATTTAAGAATATCTGAATAAATGTCGTTTTTAATAAGCTTTTATTAACTTGGGTTGTAACTATCTATCAATCTGGCTATGTAACGGAATCTTTGAGCCTAATTTTAACCAACTTCCAGCTATTCGATTTCTTTGAAACTTTGCACACGTATTAAGGAAACATGACAATGCAATAATCTGCAAACAGTATCCCGTTATCTTTTCTGGATCGCCAGGAAAAAAAATTCCATTATATTATAAAAACAACACCTAGGCTGCCATCTGTTGGCAACATTTCAAACTTTGCTATTAAATGAAGAAGAAATTTTTTAGTTTTTACACAATTTGGTTAGTTGCACCATTGGTGTTCAATTTTTATGAACAATAAAAATTAATAAGTTCTTTTACACAATTGGGTTAGTTGCACCATTGGTGTTCAATTTTTATGAACAATAACAGTTAATAAATGCCGTTAACACGCTTTTATTATTAACTTGGGTTGTAACTATCTGGCTATGTAACGGAATCTTTGAGCCTAATTTTAACCAACTTCCAGCTATTCGATTTCTTTGAAACTTTGCACACGTATTAAGGAAACATGACAATGCAATAATCTGCAAACAGTATCCCGTTATCTTTTTTGGATCGCCAGGAAAAAAAAATCCATTATATTATAAAAACAACACCTAGGTTGCCATCTGTTGGCAACATTTCAAACTTTGCTATTAAATGAAGAAGAAATTTTTAGTGGGTTGCAATATATTGGCAACGGTCCAAACATTGCCTGGATTGCCATGTGTTGGCAAAATTTCAAACTTTGCTATTTAATGAAGAAGAAATTTTTTAGTGAGTTGCAATCTGTTGGAAAAATTTTAAAATTTGCCACTCTTGTTCATTAAAAAAATTTTTCGCCATTTTGTCAAGAGTAGCAGAAACTAAAAAATGAAAAATAATTAATAGTTTAAAAAACTAAAAAAACACGCTTTTATATGCAACCGAACTAAAAATTAGAAAATAATTTTTCATTAAAAAAATATTGTCATTTCATAGTAAAAAGCGTGGGGTGATAAATATATTAAATGTTATAATTATTATATTTGCAAATATCTATGATGGAAAAGTTATGAAAAAATAGTAAAATGCACCCTACGCTTTTTACTATGAAATGACAATATTTTTTTAATGAAAAATTATTTTCTAATTTTTAGTTCGGTTGCATATAAAAGCGTGTTTTTTTAGTTTTTTAAACTATTAATTATTTTACAAAGTATTATTTGGTTTGTAACAATTATTTCATTTTTTAGTAAATCGGCATTTTTAATCGTTAGGACTTGCCGTACAAAAAAAATTATTAGTGCCCTTAGTAGCAGCTAGTAGCAAAAAATATTTATAACGTCATTTTCCCAAATGAATTACCTAACTACCCATAATAGTCTCAAACTGTGCAAACCTGTACATATCTTTCTAACTAACATCCATGACCAAAACAAATATTTACTTTAAAGACGTAACCACAAAACTAATTTAAAAATTAGGTGTTTTGAGGACTAATAGCAGCGTTTTTCAAGCTTAAAATAAATAACTGGGTTTATATATATTTTTATGCATTTCTACAAATCAAATTAAACAAATGGGTTTAGTTATTGGTAACCCCGTTTTTTATCTATGATTTGACATCAATAAAAAAAATAATTGTCACACCTTGTTTTTTAATTTTTGTCCGCAGGAGTCCGCACTGTGCGACGCGCGGCGCTTATGAAATGGCTTCGATTTTCGGCGCTGATTTCTTTACATGTGTCCGTAAGTCTATTGCGGTAGCTATCATATTTTTTGGTATAAAACACTAATGAATAAAAGTTAAATTTTCTCGATTATCACAGAAAAAATATATTTTTTTGTAATTAAACAACATTGCATATTCAGAAGTAATTTTTATTTCTAAACATCTTTTCTTTATAAAAACTTTTTTATTAACAATAATACAGGTATTTTACTCTTGATCAAAAATTACATTTTTGGCCAAACCTCGTAGATAAATAAAACGATTTTGATATCTGATGATTGCATTTTAGTTTTTAGACTATGCAGAACTTTTTTCGTAAAATTAATACTAAAGAAGTTTCGCATATGACGTCAACTTACGGAAACACAATCATCAATTTTAGGCGAAGTACCAATTCTAAAACGGTATTTACCAATCGGTTATGTTGACGTTTAAACAATGTATTATACGTCAAAGTTGTCACCAATTATTACCGCGGTTATAATTGGTTGAACGCCTAAAATTGATTAATGTATATATATAAAAAATTGTTTTAATAATAAATTTAAATAATAAAATTTTTAATTCGATAAAAAATGAATCAGACACACACTCTAAAATGACTCCTGTTATCTTTTATACAACAAATTATTTTATTTTTTAAAATTGTTTCATAATATACCTTTTTAGTGTCACCAAAGGCAATATTTAAAATAACCTAAAAAACCTTAAAGCATGACTCAAAATTAAATATGTGCAAAACCACTTTATCTTTGGACCTCTCCGTTATTTTTAGCCAAACATTGTTTAAGTACGACATAAGTAATTTTCATAATTTTCTCTGACCTAACTACAGTACGTTTTACTAAAGCCCAAAAATAAATTAGAAAAATAAGTTGATTAAAATCGCATTTATCAAAAACCTGTTAAACTAGTAGATGAGTTTTGGCTCATATAGTGTATTATTAAAGGTCATACTTAAACTAACCAGCAGAAAAAATCGTATTTTTAGCATTTAATTTTTTTTTTTAAATGCTAAAAATTACTACAACTCCAAAAAATAAAATAAACCACTAATGAATAAACTAATTTTTATTCTACAAACAGTGCGTCGGAACCTGGCCCTTGTAAGGCCTTTTAAGGTCCTTCTAAGGTTATTTTAACCAAAATTAATCTGGCTTTTAAGAAGCTAATTTACTTTTTCCAATATCCAATGGCTCCCAGGATTTTTTGCTGAACATAAAGACTTTACGGCACAAACGTCACTAATTTAAGATCTTTATAAAACACTTTGTATACGGTATTCTAACCCTTTATAATATATTTGAGTGTAGTTATAATGTTCTTTGATTATACATTCATCTTGTTTTAAAAACAGTAAATTAAAAAAGTTTATTTAAAAGTATCCTATAAAATTAATAATAATGAAATATGGTGTACTAATATAAAAACCTAAATTTTCACCATTATCGCAAAAAAAAGAATAGAAAAAAAAGTTTTTTTTTGCAAATAAAGAATATTGCATATTAAGAGGTAATTTTTAATTCTAAACATCTTTTCTTTGTAACAATTTTTGGTATTAGCAAAACTACAGGTACTTTACGACCATTTACATTTTTGGCTAAAGCTCATGGATGACTGACATAATTTGAAATAGTTTCGATATAACGGTTTTGTTTTAGGCTTTCGATCATGCAAATTTTTTTATAAGCAATGTTTAACCTATACGAATTATAGACTCAGGAAATTATTGCAAAGGACAAAGAATGACCAAAAAAGAAAAAAAAAGTTAAGAAAATATTTCGAGTTAGTGAGATTGTTTTAAATAAAAAACTAGACCATTAATTCTGAGGACAAATAATGCCTATCAATTTCTGTATTGCAAATAATTTGGTACAATAAATAAAAATCATCAATATTTATTTTTAATAGCTTAGAAATAAAATGACACTTGGCCACAACAAACCGTAGAAAACTAATAGGCAGATCAAACACCATCACAAACTACTTTATTTGTTTTTTTTTAAACAAAAAAATGTGTTTAAATGAGTAGTTTACTTTTTCTTTGATGTTACTAATTATTTGTCCTTAAAATTGTTGTTCTTTTTTTATTTAATATAGTCATTTAAGTCATTTTTTCGTGTTAACCGTATTCGTCGAAGTGGTTTAAACCGCATTTGAAATGACAATATAAATATGAGAGTTAGATAGAGATTTTTCAAGTTTATGTGTATAGGTCTAGAATTAACCTGTATATTAAGAGTATTTTTTTAATTACTTACTAAAGAAACTTATTTTATTGTTTAAAGGAACAAAGCAAAAAAATAAACAAAGTTTAAGTGTTCTCTGCAAGCAGAAACCCTAAACAAAGCAAAGTCCTGTATTAAACAATTATTTCACAAGTCCCACATAATTGTTGTATCTCTTATGCCGACTCGTAGGAAACTACGGAACTGGACATCAAAGTGGTCTTACGCCCCCAGAGGGACAGTAAAGGGGTCAAGAGGGGGCGTAAGGGTAAAACGGACATCCCAAGGGCTTCTTCAAACCGGAGTTGCCAACTTATCTCAAGGAAACACTGTCTAATTTACTGGGTTGCTATTTCGGAACGGCTGTTGTGTAGCAATATATTTAAAAAGAAGATTGTTTAATTATTTTATAAATTTTATATTATTTTAAAGTGACCATTTTTTTATCCCCAAATATTAGTAAAATTTTTAGGGTATAATACAGGGTGTTTGACTTTATTTTTACCCATTTTTGTCTTGCTAATAACGCTCGACTGGGCCAGGGTTTAGCAACTGAATATAATTTGTTAATCTATTGTATGTTACTATTCATAAAAGGCAATTATTATTAAATTTATTTTTATTAATATTTTGACCGCAAATAACTTTAGAACAAATATAGTTATCAAAATGCGGTTTTCCCAAAGAGCCTTTGAAGTTTTTTTATCATATCTTCGCCAATTGGTTGTGACAGTCCGTTAGAACCACTATATATATATATATATATATATATTTATATATATATATATATATATATATATATATATATTATATATATATATATATATGTATATATAAACTATATGGTTATTATAAAAATTAATAATAATTTTATTTATCTCTAAAAAAATTATTGTAGAGTATTATTTGACAATAAAAATTTGCTACATACAAAATAACACAAAAAAATACGTCAACAAAGTTATACGTTACTCACAAAGTAATTGTGGCAGTAGGGCTAGATTTTTTTTTAACTTTTAATAATAATTTAAATCACCTATAGCTTTTTTATTTTCTGTAACCTTGTATGTACCAAATTTTCATTGTCAAATAATACTCTTTATTGTCATGCAGCCAATTTATTAAAAATTCCTAAAACCATTTTGATTATGTGTTAACGGAATGTCACAACATAGTAATAACCAAATGGCAAGGATATAATAATAAATCTTCAAAAAAGTCAGTCTGCGAAAACCACATCTTAATAACTTAATTTGTTATTCACGATTAAAATGGGTAAAAATCTATTCGTTGACACTCTGTAGTATTTAAACCCCGGAAGGTTGTATAAAGATTGTAATACGTAGGTATAGAAAACAAGAATAAATGTTAACTGATAATGTGAATTTATTTCTACAAAAAAACAAAAACGTTATTTTTTGTTTTGAAACTAACCTAAAAGTGGAAGAGCAAATCAAGAATACTTTTGAATATAGGTAGTAACCAAATATTGCGAAAAAAATATTATATTAATAAATATAGTATTCAGTATTTAATTAAAAATCTCGACGCAGTTATTTAAAAAAGCTCATAAAAAGCCTCCATTATTTAAATTGTTCATCGAAAAAATGCGACATATACATCAGACCTTGTCCACTGGGCAATAATAATAATAAAATGTATAAAAATGGCGGATTTTTTCCTGGCTCGGGAGCTGTATTGATCCGATCAAAATTAAAACGCATCGGCTGCATAAAAAGCACATTTAGAAAGATAATTAAAACATGTAACGTTTTTTAGCAAATATAATCAGCTTTTTAATGAAATACGTATAGTCGCCAGCGTGCGAGACAAGGATGAGATTATTTATGGGGTACGATCACTTTCAAATGAGAATATTTTGGGATATTATATATATTTTTTAAATACTACATATTTTTGCTAAAGTTTAAGTAATTTACATAATAATTAATGCATATAATAATAATAAAAATAAAATAATAAATATTGTTTTTTGAAAAAATCTTTGGACCCGTCGCAATTAGCATTTTAGTTCGTACATAAGTTAATAGAAACGTTTTTCCTAAAAGATATAATAGAAAATTTTTACCCTAAGTTTCGTACCGTAACAAGCAATGGCGCAAGTAGCCTCTGGTTTTTAGGGGCTTAGGCCCCAGTTTATAGCGTACAGTTTTCGAAAAACACTAATATACAGTAGTGTCTCTACAAGATCTGTACAAAATGCTGCAACAACCTCCTTGGGCCAAAATACAACTAGTCTAATAAAATTTACCTAAATAAAAATGTGGTTGGTCATTTGCTTATGTTTAAAATTTCAAAACCTTTTTTTTGTCCTCGTATATTATGGTTCTAGTAAAAAATATAAAAAAATGTTCTACCATATTTTTGCACAAAAAGGTATACTTACTAAATATCAATACGACTAACAGTTTTAAAGATATTTAAGATTAAACGTGTTATTTCTTACAAAAGTTAGCCATTGCATTCCTTTACGTTTATTTAGGCCACCAGTCTCCAGCGGCAGTCTCCGAAAGGTCTGTACAAAATGATACCACAAATTCTTTTGGTCAAAATACAACAATTTAATGCAATTTGTCTTGGTTGGAAAGTTTATCCTTAAGAATATAGAGGCTTTCAAAGATTTTATTTCATTTTTTTTTACTTTGACACACTCTATTTCGCAAAGGATTAACTTTTCAACTGAGGTAAATTGCGTTATCGTTGTATTTTGGCGAAGGAATATGTAGTTACACTTTGTACAGACCTTTTAAAACACCCTGTATTTTAAATGCTCAATTATTTTGAGGAAGGGGCTGATCGACGTCTTGGGCGGGATAAGCCCCCTAGCCCCTACCAAATTGCGCCCCAGGTAACAAGCAAAATCAAAAATTGTCTAGAGGAACCGAAAGTGGATTTTTATTAAAGATAGGTGTAGTCCTATTTAAAAACTGTTGGAGGTTCTTTTGACAGAGTACTAACTTCTTTGGAAAAACTGCTTTTCTAAGAACTTAAATCAAAAATGTTTTGGTTAGTTCTGGCTAGTAAGACAAACACCCCAATTAAGCCAAAAATAGCCCACAATACTTTGTGATAGTCTTGATAGATTTTGATTGGTTGGTTTCTTAAGAGTAAGTTTAGTTAATTTACCAAATATATTCTTGGGCTCCTATAGGTAGGTACTTGATCCCTGACCTAGATGGGCGATGCTTCTCACTGACCAACTAGACCTACTGATACAACCCTGTATTAAAATGATCCACGATAAAAAAAATCGCGGAAAAGAGAGAGAAAGAGAAATGGACAATGTGAAAAATACAATGGAATTAATTGTGTGCAATTTAGATTAACTTCGTTTGCGATTAGTTTGCATGCGGGGGAACAAAAAAATAAAAGAGGTCAGCCCTACTGATTGACATTGTTTTCCAACTTTTTTAAAATATTTAATTTGAATTAACTGATGTGAACCAAATTTGTTTTACTGAACAATTTTTAATTTTGTGTTGTACTTTATTTCGAATCATTGAAACTTATTCTCATTAATATTGGGTAATGTAAAAAAACACATTCTCTACATGGCAGGTGCAGGTCGCTTTTTTCCGGATTTTAGACTATATTCCTTTGGTAAGATATTAAATCCTAAGGTAATATAGATTAACTTTAACCAGAATAAGACGCACTGGCCTGCAATTTTAAATAAGGATATACAGGGTATTTTCTAACTACGATACAAATTGTAGAGCGCGGCCATAACTTAGATGTTGACTGCCGCTGGGCGATGCTCGAGGGTCAGCGAACGGACCGAGCAGCAACCGTCCAAGTTATGGAATGAATGGCGAGTGAATGGAAAGGAATAGGGTCAAAGCACAAAAAGCCTCTAGGCTGCTGCGCACCACTTATGGGGTCGGACCTAGGTGGGAAGACCCGAAAAGAAAAAAACTACGATACAAAATTTCGAATAACAATTCGACGACAATAATTCGATGTATCAATATTTACGTTTGTTTACTGGTTAATTGACAGAAACTTTTCATGTTTTACAATTTTATTTTTTTTAATTTCAGTGACTGTTTTGCCTTTTTAATGAAATATATTTATTGGTAATATGATATACCGAGGGTGATTTAGAGATTTTATTAGTAAATAAGCATAACAGTTTAATACCTATAACTTGTTTAAAGATGCTTCTGCAATAGATTTTTGCGTATGATTTCTATTGTTTTTACGCAGCGTTGCCAAATATAAATACCACGGTCGTCAAATTACCCTAAGCACTCATTTGACTCTTGTGGTATCGGTAGAACTACTTAACATGGGTTGAGTTAATTACATGCCAAACAGTGTATATTCCACTAATCTGACAATTTTGAGAATGACGTAAAGAAAGCGGACGGCTAAAGAGTTGTAAAAAGACGTAATTTTGACATTCTTAAGTGTAACTATTTTTTTGAATTTTGAAAAAATTATTCAAGGATAACAAAATATACCGGGTAACAACGAAATTACTATCCAGCAATTTATTTTCTTTAGTGCAACCGTATAGTTTTCTAATTTAGAGACGTTATATAGTATCACCAAATGCCAATTTTAAATATAATAGCATCTGTGTATTACTTCCGGTTTTACCGGAAGTAATATAAGCTTTGATTTTTTAAATGAAATATCCTGTATATTTTTTTAGGATTTAAATTCTACAGGTCATTCCTAATATAAAACCTTTTATATATCCATAACTTAACTTTTTTGGTTTTGGAGAAAATGACGTTTGAAAATGTCTTAACGACAGCACAATATGTAGTTTTATGGAAAAACAAATAAACATAACAAAAATTTAAAGTACTTAAAATAGTTTTGTTTAAAGGCTCTGCCTTTAGAGATCACTATAAAACTACTTCCTGTTTAACCGAAAGTGCAGTAAAATTTGAACTTCTAAGTATAATAACTTTTGTAATTTTAAGAGAACACCCAATATGTTTTTTAAGATTTAAATTCTTTAAGCTATTCCTGATATAAAACCTATAAAATATCCATAACCTTTAGTTTTAGGAAAAACGGCGTTTGAAAAGATCCAGACGACGATACAATATCCATGATACTGTTTATTGTGAGGTCTTTCAAACCTTTTCAAACTCCGTTTTCTCTAAAACCAAAAAAGATAGCCTAAGAATTTAAATCTTAAAAAACATATAGGGTGTTCCATTAAAATTACCAGGGTTATCATACTTGGAAGTTTAAACTTTACAGCACTTCCGGTTAAACAAAAGGTAGTATTATAATGGTCTTTAAAGGTAGATGTTTTTGAAAGAACTATTTTAAGCATTTTAAATTTTTGTTATGTTCATTTGTTTTTCCATAAAACTGCATATTGGGCTATCGTTTGGACATTTTCAACAAACGCCATTTCCTTTAAAACCAAAAAAGTTAGGTTATTGATATATTTAAGGTTTTATATCAGGAATGACCTGTAGAAAATATACTGGGTGTTTCATTTAAAATATCAATATATACCACTTCCGGTTAAACCGGAAGTAATATACAGATGCTATAATATTTAAAAAATTAAGTCATTCTGAGAAACATTTTTACACAAGTGTAAAAACAACAATATTATTCCAAAAGGTTTAAGACTAAAAGCACCATACACTAATAAAAGAGTAAACAATATTTTAGAACGAGCAAGTTTAGCTTTATTACGTGAAAGACTACAATTTCATAGATATAATAAAATTAATTTATTAAAAGAAATTGATAATTTAAAATCTATCTTACAAAACCAAATTCATATTTTCGGTTTTAATCATATATGCAATTGTGTTTATAACAGTTATTTAATAAATTTTGATATTCAAAAAACACACATAAAAATGAATTTAATATTTTAATACAAGAAAAATTAAACTCAGAAGTATCTTACGTAAGAAATAATGACATGATTAATAAAACTGTAATTAACTTAACTGAAAAAGAACTAACAAATGCTGAAAAACTTGTTCTTTCTAAGGGTTTAAATTTTGCAATTACACCAAAAACAGTTCCCAAGCTTGACATTATTTCTTGCATAGAAGAAACATGTCAAAACTTACCAATAGAACACCAAGACGAATTTAGAATTAGAACAAAAATCGCGTTAGAAAAACCTTTTAAAATTAAACAAAATTAGTAAACAATACTGATACATACATTAAAAATTATAAACATTTTTTAGAAAAATTAACTAACATTGATATCGATCCAAATAATACACTGGTAAGTTTTGATGTTGTTAGTTTCTTCACAAATGTCCCAGTGGATAAAACATTAAATATTGTTAGAAATAAATTAGAAAATGATGTCCATCTTGGCGAAAGAACCAAACTAAACATAAACACTATTCTTGAGCTACTAGCTTTTTGTGTCAAAACAACATATTTTCAATACAACACTGATTTTTATAAACTAACTTCTGGCATGGCTATGGGTTCACCTTTATTAAGTAATATTTTTATGGAAAATTTTGAGTCAAATTTTGTAGAAAATTATCAATATAAACCTTTAGTTTGGTGGAGATATATAGATGACATTTTTTCTATATACCAACATGATGAACACTGTTTAAATAATTTTTTAACACACATTAATACACAAGAACCAACTATTAGGTTTACTTTAGAACAAGAAAAACAACTCACAACTACCTTTTCTTTACATTTTAATAAATAAAGATTTAAATAATTTCGAAACAAAAATTTACAGAAAACCTACGCACACAAATAGATACTTAAACTTTAACTCAAATCACCCCATAATGGTTAAAAAGGGAGTTGTAAAAAGTCTATTTGATAGAATTAAAGTCATTTGTTCTAATCAAAATATAAACAATGAAAAAGATTATTTAAAAGATATTTTAATTCAAAATAATTATCCTCTTGATTTTATAAATAATTGTTTCCATGAATTTGAAAATCCAAATATAAGACAAAATCAAAATAGACCTGTTACAAATTTATTTTTACCATACATTCCCGGACTATCAAATAAAATTCAACGAATAGGAAATAAATTTAATATTCGCACAATTTTTAAAACACAAAACACCATTAGATCTCAATTAACAAAAACAAAACCATACAACTTAAATGAAAATACAAAAAATGGTTTTTATAAAATACCTTGCGAATGCAATAAGTTTTATATAGGTGAAACTTGTAGACCATTAGCTAAACGCATAAAAGAACACAGATCATACATTAAAAACACAGAATTTCATAAATCAAAAATCTGCCAACACGCATTTGATAACAATCACAGAATAAACTGGGATGCTTCTAGTATTTTAGCAAAGGAAACTTGTTCTAAAGTTAATTTAAATAACACTTGGTTGCCTTTGCTCGATACTGAAGTATCTTCAGGAAAGCTAAAAATCAATTAACTCATTACCTTTTTTGTCTTACAAATAATAAATATACCAGTTACTTATGTCACTCATGACACATATGTTAAACTATTTTCAGTTTGAGATTCTAAAAGCATAAAATTTGATCATTTCCAATTTAAATATTAGTTAGTTTTTTATTTTTATTTTTAAGTTCATTTTTAACTTGACAACGGTGGCAGACTTGCCACCCAAACGCCGTTTTTTTAATTCGAATTTTTGGGTTTTGTGGGGGTTTTCTTTTATTTTGTTTCAGGCGACCGGCAAGTTCATAGGGGTCAATAGGGCTGAACAGGGTCAGCTCGTATACCCAGGGACCAGGACCAAAGCGGTCCCATTCTTTCCAGGCGTGTACCTAACAAAAAGACCATCCAGTAATTTCGTTGTCATCCGGTATATACTCCGATACGATCCGAACGATTTCCACAAGCAGAAATAATAACAGTATTTTTTGACATATTTAAAAATGTATAGCCGCTTTTCCCACCGAAGCAAAAGTATACATTATATAACATTTTTTTTTCATCATCTAAGCTTTGCAACCCAATAGGTATCTGTGACGCTCGAGTAAATCTCCATTTAGCATTGTGGCCCCTACTACAAGATTCACGTAAAGAAATTTGTTTTGTTTTGTACAGGGCCTTCGACAAGTACAAAAATGTGAAAATTGACCAAGAGAAAACTGCCTTTATTCTTTAAAAAAATTAACACGAAAGTTAAATAAAAAGGTTTTTAGATTTGAATAAGGATCCCAAATCCGAAATTTCACGGGAAATGCCCAATTTTTTTAGTGATCATATTTTTTTATTTATATTTTACACCTCTTTTTACCCTATTTACCCGGTTTTAATAAACAATTTATTTAATGCAAAGTTCTTGAAATATATAAATACAACCAGAGTTGGGTCGAATACTGAAAATCGGTACTCGAATACTCCAAAAGTGTATTCATTAAATACTCAAAAATAATTCGAATACTACCATTTAAAAACGGTATTCTGAATACAAATCCCGAAAACTACCCAACTCTAAATACAACAATGTAAAAATTAAGTAGAAAAAGGTGTAAAACATTAATAAACAATTACATGTCAAATTTCAGATATGGGATCCTTATTTATTTCCAAAAACTTTTTTATTTGACATTTTGCTTAATTATTAAATATAAAGGCAGTTTTTTCTTGGCCTATTTTTACATTTTTGTACT
This sequence comes from Listronotus bonariensis, assembly GCA_014170235.1. NCBI lineage: Eukaryota > Metazoa > Arthropoda > Insecta > Coleoptera > Curculionidae > Listronotus > Listronotus bonariensis. The sequence goes on along the minus strand of JACEGR010000226.1, from coordinate 171,986 downwards.
TTTGGGGCCCCTGTACAAAACAAAACAAATTTCTAGTAGTGAATCTTGTTTTTTGTTAGAATTAAAAGCAGTTGCCATACAGGACTTTCTAAAACACTTAAATTGTTGGTATTTGTCCTATTGTAAAGTCCATCTATTGACATACTGTAAATTATTGTATTAAAAAAGTTTCTATAAACATAGGGCTGAGGTTTTCTCGTATTTAAAATACAGAGCATTACAGTGAAAAAAGTTAATATTTTATAAGTACCCGAAGTGCCCTTCGGCGAATTTAATTAAAATTTGATACATGTGTTTAAAGTAATAGCGGAATTTTTTAGACTAACGAAAATGAAATTAACGAATCCAGTGGCGACTTAGAGGGTACTTCAGTCAATATTATTGAGAAAAAAAGTACCCCACTAACTTTTTGTAGTTTTTTTATTTGTTTTCCGATTAAGGAATTAAAAGGCAACTTTTTAATTCGTTAAATAAAAAAATAAAGCCATTTAAAATAATTCTAAAAAGTAAACATTAACGCCCCCAGAAACGAAGAAACCTCAGCCCCATGTTTATAGAAACTTTTTATAAAATTACATAAGAAATCACTTTTAATGTTTTGTATTAAAAAATGGAATACAAAATTTGCTATTTACTTTTTAATGTAAACTTTCATAAAATAAGAAAAAAACAATAAAGAAAAAAAATTGTAGAAATATTTAATGAACTTTAAGTAGTTATTAATGAGAAAAATGTATGATTTTATGCTGCATAGGTGGAGTTTATGGCATATAATTACTTTTTTATTGTTTCTTTTAAATAAAGGTTAAGACGTATGAGTGTGTTGTGTATGTTCAGTGTGCTGCAGTGGATGGCTAATGATTTAAAAATAGAAATTTAATTTCAATTTAATTATATTGACTTTACTTAGGGTAGATTGATTCATACTACGATTCCAACATTTAATAAGGGGTTAATTTTGTGTAAAGCAACTTAGTTACACAAAGTTCATAATTTGATAACCTACATATTAATTTCGGACAAAAAATAAGTATAAGTTTAATATTAAGTATTTCATTAATAATAACATTTTTGTTTAATGCATAGCAAATTTCCTACAGGTATGGTTAACCTTTAAAATTCGTTTTTTTGCATAGTAGTCTTACATTAAATGCTGTTCTCTAATTTAAAACAAGGTACATACAGGATGTCCGAAAATTACATGTTTGGATTTCGGTGGGCGATTCTGCACAAAAATTAATGCAACAAACTTTTATACAATTTTTTCGAAAACTTAAAATTAACGGATAAAAAAATTTGTTATTTTTTTAACCCTTTATCTGTTAAAATTTATAATACAATGTGATAACTTATTTCCATGTAAACCAAAGCGTTTGTTTTCAAGGCTTGCTTTGTTAATTTTGAAAATCAGGATTTCTAATTAAACGTACATAAATTTTTAAAGTCTGTTGCCTCGAGAACCGTTTAATTTAGGTTAATGCAAAAAAACCTTTTAAAAGACATTTTAATGCCCTTTATTAATTTTATATCCAAATTTATAAAAGGATTGAAACAAAAAGTTCTAAGTCATGTTTTAAAGTGAAGGACAGTTTTGGACCTTTGGCATTGACTATACTGACATCAAATTAATAAGGCGAATCCAATGAATCACTTTGTATACACATAAAAAGTTATAGGAAAAATCACAAAAAAATGGTCTTGTATCACCAATAATTTTGAGTTTTCAAAGAAATTGTATAAAAGTTTGTTGCATTAGTTCTTTGTGCAGAATCGCCCACATATCCAGTATATCCAATGATTGTGACATTATTAAAAGATCATTATGGATCTAATTGGAAAAAATAATCTAAAAATTTAGGACTTTTGTACTGTTGGGATATTTAATGCAGGAAAAACATTATGAAAACTGGTGAAATCCAAAAGAAGAAGGATATGGGCAAAATACATATACAGGATTATTTAAGGTGAGTGTCCAATTGAAAGATCTCGGAAACTACTAAAGATACATTATTTAAATTTTAGCGCTAGATTTAGATAATATTGATCTTAATATGGTAAATATTTCACATTTTAAAAACTTCTAGTTATACCAGAAGTGCGTATCAACTTGCCTATTTTAAATGGAACACCCTATACAGACTGTCCACGGATGGGGTTAACAAGGGGACAAATGAACCAAAAGTCTAATTTTATAAAAAAAAAGCAATTCTTTATAACAATTTTTACTTGTAAAAAAATAGGATTTACGAAAAGAAAATGTCGATTTTCTATACAGGGTTAGCAAAATCTTAATAAATATAATTTTCTCCAAGAGTAAACTACCTTTATTTTTCACTTTTAGGTAAAATGTCATTAGAAAAATTTATTTAGAATAAAATTTGTAATCGATAACCACAATAATACAAACTTTTATTGAACCACATAATTTGTCGAATACGCCTTGATCACATTCGTTTACAGCTGAAAATTGTGTTTTGTAGAAATTTGGGGAAAGGAGGTGCTTGAAAAGCAAATTATAAAAGTTTTTAAAATATTTTATTAAAAAAATTAAAATAGTTCATTTTTGATAACTCCAAAATCAGTCTCGTGAATCTTTTTGATACCCCTGTAAAATTAATAAAGTCATTCAAAATGTATCAAATTGTCAAAATGATATTTTGCTTAAAAGTGAAAAGTAAAGGTAGTTTACTCCCTGAGAAAAATAATGTTTTTAAGTATTGCAAACACTGTATACAAAATTAACATTTTCTCTTAGTAAATCCATATTTTTTTAACAAGCAAAAAGTTTTACAAAAAACGCAGATAACATAGATTTCTTTAGCATTTCCTTGTCTTTGAGCGCCGTCATAGCCAACTAATAATAGCATTATTTAAATCTGCAGCTTATTAGTAAAATAAAAATATTTGATTGAAAATATCTCTAAAACTACAACTTTTGGTAATGGGCAACTTTACACAAACTTACCTTAATTTTTAATGCTTCATAAGATAAAATTGTAAAATATGGGGGTACCTATTTTAAAAAAATTACTTTTGGTAGTTTCCTCAATATTTTTAAAACTTTATAAACCCTTAATTAATTTGTTTGGGTCATCTTAGAGAGGAATTTTATATCAAATTAAATAATAAGGGATTTTTATAGGATGGCTTAATAATTATTTTTGGGTCTGCATACGTCATTTTTTGATAATTAAAAAAAGTCAAAAACGCCTATACAGGTATAGAATATGATACACAAAATGTACTTAGGATTTTGTGCACAATCCAAAAATGTAATAATATTTAGGGTGATCCATTTAAAATAAGCAAGTTGATGCCAACTTTCGGTATAACCGGAAGTCCCAGAAACCTAAAATATTTGCCATATAAAGATCGTTATTATTTAAATCTAGCGCTAAAATTTAAAAAAACGTATCTTGGGTAGTTTCCGAGATATTTTAATAGGACACTCATCGTGAATAACCCTGCATTATATCACTAATTATTGCAAAAACTAAGGTCTTAAGCCAACATTCTTTTAATTTTTCAAAGTACCTATAGTCAACAAAAAAAACGGCATATAATTTTTTAAGACTTTTTTAAATTAAAAATAAAAAAATTGGAAAATACTTATAATAGTCATATTTATACTCTGCAGAATTTTCAGGGTATTTTTTTTGTCTTTTTCTCTGTTTTACTTTTGGTGGATATATCTGCTTTTGCATCTAGGGGTCTCACATAAGAATAAACAAAATCATCCTACAGTCGGAATGTATCATCATGCGATTTTCAATTTTTTTACCGGCTGAAGGAGGCACTAGGAGACCAAAATTTCAAGGCAACGTTGAAGTTGTCGAGTTTCTGACGTCGCGCCCAATCAAAAACATTGTTTAGTAGCATAATAAAACTTGATTAAAAATTGCAAAAAATGTAAAAAATGTAAAAATTGTACGCTTCTTGCAGTAAAAAAAAGTTGCTTCTAGCAGTATTGTCGATCACCCTGTATTCACAACATTAGAACAACATTAACCACCATCCAGCAGTTATTAAAATCGAATTAATACTGCGCGATAATCAACAAACTACAGCTTTCTTACCATATTTTTTCTGACATCTTTATGCCTTATATTTATTTATTGTAGTTAAAGCAAATTGCGGAATATGTTTACTGTATAATGCGAGTTAACTAATGACTTTTTGAGAACATCTGTGCAAGGTAGTGAGTTCTTTTATAATTAAGTTTATAATTTAACATAATAAGTTCATCAAGAATGGCTAATTATTATTAAATTTATTTAAAATGAAGCTGTTTTCGCATCGCTACGTATAAAGAAACGACATATGAATTAATGACGAAAAATGTAGTCATCCCTTATATGGATTGGGAATTTAAATAAAGAGACAAAATGTTACTACACGGTCAATTAGCTGGTGGGTATCTAGATAAAAAAAAACGAAAAATGTTTACCATATTTACAGAAATTACACAATATTTGGGTAGAAGCAAGCACTTTTGAAAACAAGGCATTAATTAAATTTCAGTTATAATATTAGGCATCATTGTCGAAAAACCTAAATGAAAAAAGAGTAGTTACCAGCTAGCGTTCCGGGTAATTTTATATAGAGCCACAAAACGCACGTTCTTGAAATTTTTGAACTGCAGACACAAAAGACATCAAAACCGACTTTGCACGTTTTGCTTCTTTGCATAATTTTTAACGGAATCCATGATGACAACCATCCAAACACTAGGCACAAATTGTAAACTAACTATTTTTGCATTTTTATAGCATTTATTTAATAAATTATAAAAAATAATAATAATTTACAATTACTATTTTAACTGCCACAACAGCAAGCAATACTTGACTACAAAATGTCATTTTGCACTAAAATAGTTTTAAATTATCCCGATAAGGGCGCCAACGACGATGTTAAGTCGCCTAATTTTAAAAGCCAATAGTAGGCTAGGGTCAAGGCACTTAAAGAGAAGGTGGCCCAACTTTCATTTGATACTTAATAGACGTAAGGTCAAAGGTATCCTTTAAAAAAAAAATATTGTTTTTTTAGTGTTATAGTAGACTAAACAAATTTTAACAATTGTATAAACTATTTTTTTTTGCCTGCCCTCATCCCGCTATACGACTCCATGTAAATCCTGCATGTGAGATCATTGTATATTTTCTTTTTTTGGAACAGTTTCTTTCCAAGTTCTCCTTACCTTACCTGAATGATCATCAGAATGAGACCCTTGAATGTTAGGTTCTTAAAAGAAAAATTCCTACTACCCTAGGATTACCTACCGCTTTCTTCGAATGGCTTTAACCAGTAGTCGACGGTCTAGATGTTGTTTTTGCGAGGCCATGTATCAATTATTGCTGTTATCATTATCGTCTATTTGGATAGTCTGAGGACGGGCTTTAGAGTGTTAAACATTCTAGATGACCCAGCTCTTTTAATAATTTATCAACTTTTAAATTGCCTTTATTCCTGAGTATTCAAAAATCTAGAGTAGTTAAGACCAGTTCTTTCTGGCACACTTTTTTATATTGTTTAGGAACTTCGTCGTTCTTTTGTATGTAACAGGATTTGAATTCTATGCCGTCAGAGAGAATGTGTATGTAATATCCTTTTTCACATTTTCTTGACTACTTGATAATTAAAGATTTGGTTTATTAATAATTCTATTATTACATAAACTTTTCTTCCCCTACAAGCTGTAGGGGACTTTTTGCTCTTTTATACATATTTTTTAGAATGTTTCGCGGACGAATTACCCTGAGTGTCTCTTTTATGCATATAATTACGGTCCAACTGGACGTGTCTAATGTTTCCACTTTCTTTGTTCCCTCATCCCTATAGTGTCCACATTTCAGTTGTTCTCCATGCAGTAAGTTTCTTTATTGAAGACCATAAAAGCAAGTATTTGCTGAAGGTAAATACTGATTTAACACATTTTTGTTCTTTTGGCTATTTAACCGTAAAGACTTAAGATATTTCGCCCGTAATAACTTGGCAACTCTCTGCCCATCTAACTGTTTCTAACTCGACGTTTACTTAGTTCAGGTAAAAGCTGACCCTTTGCCTCGCAAACTAATTAAAGTTAGTCAGAGAGAAGCGAGTCCGATGGCCAAACTCCGGGCGGGCAGCCTCTCCCGGAGTCCGACTGATCCGTTTCAATTATAAGTCCGGGCGTCTGGCGTATTCCGGGACGCGGAGCGCCTTCTTTGACCGGCCGAATGCCCTCGGGGCGTTCTTACGTGTTGCAGACCATGAAATTGCAGGAAGGAACAGCCTCAGGATATTTTTTCTGGATCGAATCGTGTGTTTAAGACGTAATTGTTTAATAAATTTAACATTTTAATAACATTTAAAATTTGGGCTTTCATTGTTTTATTACCCACCATCAAGCGATATGTCTACGGATGAACTTTACAATAGGACAAATGCCCTCTATGGCAACTGCTTTTGCTTTTTTAAAAAACAAGATTTGCGTTGAGAAATTTGTTTTGTTTTGTACAGGGGCTCTAAAAACAACAAAAATGAGAAAATTGACAAAGACAAAACTACCTTTATCTTTCATAATTCAGCCAAATGCTAAATTAAAAAGATTTTTAGAATTGAATGAGGATCCCATATATAAAATTTTCCATACATTAAACCAAAATTTGTTTTTAGTGTCATATTTTTTTTAAATCAAGTTTTATATACTTTCTTGGCCAGTAATGAAATTCACATAATAACACTTTTTAAGGTTTTTACTTTGACGAGCCTACTTGGAATATTCATACCGCCATATATGGAACGGGCGCGTTAATCAAGCCTATCAACGTCAAATGTTTAGGGTGTCGGACCGGGCAAACGCATCACTTTTTTTGTCGGACAAGTTTACCACAATGTATTGCATGCAATTTTTAAACATTGTGCTAAAAATCGTAAGAATCGGCCTTATGGTTTTGTGACTGTAACACTTACGATTTTTGGCACAATGTTTAAAAATTGCATGTAAAACATTTGACATCGACAGGCTGGGTTAACGCGCTGCTTCCGTGGTAGACTCATCAAAAGAATCTCCCCTAAAAAGGTTTTAAAAGTGTTAATATCATAAAGTGAATTTCAATACTGATCAAGTCAAACCTTTTTACCTAATTTACCTAGTTTTAATACAAAGCAATAATTAATGTCAAAGTTTGTCAAATATATTTAAATACAAAAATTTAAATCCAGGTAAATTACATACAAAAGATGTAAAACATGATTAAAACAATATGATACCAGAAAAAAACAAGTGTTTATGTTATTTAAGATTTTAGATATTGGATCCTCATTTAATTTTAAAGTCCTTCTTAATTTGACATTTTGCTAAATTAGTAAAAATAAAGGTAGTTTTAACTTGGTTCATTTTCACATTTTTATAGTTTTTAAAGCATCTATACAAAACAAAACAAAAATTATCAATGTGAATCTTGTTTTTTTAAGTAAAAGCAGTTGCCATAATTGACTTTCTTAAACATTTAAATTTTTTGTTCATTTTCCTATTTTAAAGTCCATCCGTGGACATACTGTATACGAAAGTTGATAATAAGGGTGTTAAAGTGTAACAAACATTTTTAAATTATTTTAATAATATAGACTACAGGGTGAAAAAAAAGGAAAAATTAATAATTTTTAAACGCCCTATGTAAGGTGCTGTTAAAAGGGAGGAATCTCATTTGTAAATAAATTATATTCTTACTTATTTCCAATATTTTATAATAACAAATTTTACTACTCACTTTCAACAGCACATCATACAGGAATATTAAAAATTAATCGTGCATATGTGATAATTCTTTTGAGGAGTGTATATGATGTTGCAGTGGTAGTTATAGCTAATACTAATTACTGCTATTTTTTCCGATCGGAAGGAAATCTACATATTTACAATCTTTTGGTACCTCCAAAATGCATTCTTTCTGTAGGTAGAAGGCGTTGCTAAGCAATGTACTTTTCCGGCCATGGCCGGAAATACTTTTTCCGGACGCTCACCTTTCCTATGCTTTCAAAATTCGATGATGACTTTTGTCAAAGTCAATTAACAATACAATCAATGTGATACCAGAATAACGTATTTTACTTAGATCAAATAATTATAATATTTATATTTATTAAACCAAAAAAATTTTATTTTATGCTACCAACAAAAATAAATGAATTATTGAAATCGAAAATATAGTATGTACAACTCTTAGGAAAAGCATATTTCCGAACATCTGATGGTTGCTGCAAACTCCACCCTCGGTCGGAAATATATCATAATATCAAATGTGTAACACAATATACGATTTTTAAAAATGTTTGAATATCTTTACCTACTAAAAAAAAGTTTGGCATAAAAACACAGGTATACTTGGATGGAACCTGTCTGTTATAAAATTTTTAACAGTTTTGTTTGTTTACTGTAATATTCAAATTTTAACAAATTAATTTATTAAGTTAATTCGAAATTATTTTTATCCACGATAATTAAAAAAAAAATTTAATTTAAAGTAATTAGGTTAAACGACTTGATGCGATGTGTAAAATTCACCCCTACGGAGAGCAGCGGGCGGCCAATGAGCGTGCGAGCTACCGGCTACGTAATTGCGTTTCTGTAATTCGATTTTGGCCGATGATAAAACACTCTCTTTCTCTTAATTATTGTTGGAAGACATTGGGAAAGGGCTTTTTAGACCTGCAAATATTGTCATAGCCGTATACCGGGTGTTCACAAAATTACTAGCCAGTCTGTCATTTTCTTGAGAAGTGTTACACGATTTTTAAATTTAGGTCGGATGTATGGTTGGATAGGATGCAGATTTTCAATGTTGCGGATTTTATGTGGTACATCTGGTTTAACCGGAAAAGCTCCTAATTTTGCTATTTTAAATGAAGCACCCTATATATTGTTTTAAAAACAAATTCTTCAGGCAATTCCGAGAAAATACATGTACCACATATTTTACCTATCCTAATTAGTTTTTAAGAAAATGGCGCTCGAAAACGTCATTTTAACCCCTTATTTTTATTGCTTGTTAAAAAATAAATATTGGTAGAAAAGGGCCAATACGATTTTTTACACATATTTAATGAACCTTATATCATATCACCGTAAAAATATAATTTTCGATTTTACCGGAAATGCCATAAAAGTTGACTTTTTCGGCAGTAAAAAATTTCAATAATTCAAATGGAAGCCACCACTTAAGTCTTAAATTTAAACTAAACACTTATATCTCAATATTTTTTGGTAATTATAGCATTTCTTTAAACCTAATATTTTTTAAGACGTTAATAGTGAAACGCTAGGCTTCCTAAAAAATAGAGATGTACTTTATTATGTTACCAAATTTTTAAAAATTTCCATAGCGTACTTTTCGAGAAATAGATCGCGGCAATTTCCGGTGGGACACCCTGTATTAATAAGTTGAATAACTTTATAAAATGACTGATGTAATAAAAACTGGCCAAGTCAAATGTAACCTTCTTTAAGATCTCATACATATTTGTATAGGATTTTGTACAGAACTGGACACTCATTTAGATGTCCATTCTTTTTGCGCAGAAACCCACAGTCAGCATAATTTTAGTATTGAACTTGGCTTACCTTTTTCGCATTTATGTTTTTGGTGGAATATAAATCCACAAGAAAGTTTCTAACACATGTTTCCCAATGATATATCATTAGTCGTAGAAAAAGTATAGTATGCAACTCGCACAGAATACTTATTTCCCCCTCGTATGACTTACAGCATACGCAGAAGTCATACTCGTGAGAATAATATACAATTGAGCGTATGGTTATAAAAGTTGTACCAACACCAACCCTTACAACAAAAAAGTTTGCCTGTATTATAGCTATCTCTAGTGGTATTAAAGATATAATTTAAAACGTCCTCGTATAAGATGATTTATAAATAAAACAAAAAACATTTATCCATCATTAAAAGAACACTACAAAAACTTTCTTAATCCAAATTACACCAATAAGAACCCAATATTACATCAAATATTTTATTTTATCCCCTTTTTCTTAATTTTCCCAATCTCGAAAGATAATGAAAAAATCCCTGGCGTCATTACTCCGGATTTTCCGGTGAAAGTCCATGATTCGTAACCGGATTATAACAATGTTTCTTCTCAGGATTCAGCTGGATGACAAGTGGCTGTAGAGATGAGCAGTTATTGAGTTATGAAGCTTTGGGAAATAATCTTAAAAACTTTTAGACTACTTCTAATAACTTTAAATCAATAATTTAATACTAAAAACGAAAACATATAACATCACTATTAAAAAAACACGACTTAAATAAAATGATGCTTTTAAAAACAAATAATAAATAAGACAATTCATTAATTTTAAAAAATGTATTTGTCTGTCTTTGGTTACACAAGTTACAATTATGTTGTAGGTTTTTTTTTATTAGATTAAAGTAATTTTCTTAAGTGTGTTTTAGGGTTCCTTAAACAAGAATGGTTCTTTTATGTCACCTTTAATTTAAGGCAACTTTAAAATTAAATCCTTGATAAAATGGTATCAAGACATTAAACTTTAATCTCGGAAGTCGCCGGTTCGATCCTCGGCCGGAGAGACATTTTTAGGTAGTAGTTATTTAACGTTCGTGGTGGCACTATTGCTTTGTCTAAAAGGTGCTGTGAAATGCAAAAATTGCATGTTTTAGTGTTTGGACAACGTTGACGAAACAGGGGAAAAAGATGGGTTAAACTTCTAATAATCCGATACTTACGGTACTTTGGTATTTAGGCATAAGCTAATACCTCTTCTATTATCCTTTCAAGTTTTCATTTTCAATAAGCTTCTTACATACATTACGTTAATAATTCACACAACCACTGGCATTGTATTAATTATCGCTTGATTCATTTAGATTTCTCACCCTCAGTCCCCCGTCGGCCCAGTCGGAGCACTTTTATTCCATTCAACAACTCACCCCCTTCAAGTTTTGTTTCTGGCTTTTTCTCCATTATTCTCGCAATCCACGGACTTAACGCAGCCGCTGGTGATTCATGCGCTATTATTATTAATAACTATGCCGATTTAAAGATTAGTTTTGTGAAAGGGGTTAGACTGAATTTAATTACATGTAAAGCAGAGGTTCAAATTTAAATATTTGGTATTTAAAATTTTTATTGTAGTCTGTGTCTGCCAATTGGTGCTTTAACTGGAGTTCTTAATAAAATATATTTTTTAATTTACAATATTTTCATACAGGGTGCCCGAAAAGTTAACGATAAAAATGAAAGGGCTGATGGAACAACCCTTGAACATCTAGAAAAAACATGAAATTACCTTAGTAAAAAATCGTTGGTTTTTGAGGTATCTAAGGTATATAATCGTCCTTTTGGATCAGATTTTCGATTGTCAGTATTTAGGGGTTCTCTGACATGAGTTATTTATATCTGATGTTAATTTTTAGGAGTTAACTAGCGGACGCTACCTACACTTTGAATTTCTATAACACTTGGCAATTTTTGTACTTTCCTGTATGTACCCTCTTAGTAAACCAGTAAATTCTCCAATGCTTTCCACACAAAAAGGTATATTTTTTAAGAATCGCTTCAAATATTTGCATTTAAGTTATTTAGTGCAACCCAAAATTTTACTAAATATACCTTTCTTATGTAGAAACCATAGGAGAATTTACTGGTTTATTAGATGGTACATAGAGATCATCATAGTAGTGTAGATGGTTTCCTTTAGATAACGCATAAAAATTTATTAGATATGAATAGCTTATGTCAAAAACTCCTAGATACAAAGTTTTATTACAATATTTAAAACGTTTCAGTTCTTATCAAAATACTTAAAAAATATTAGTTAATCTGTATCTCAGTTAATATAATTTGTTGTCTAAAGTAAGTAAAGTAAAATCGCAATATTTTAACTTTACAATTCTTCAGTTGAATTTTGGCCCAATACTTAGGGACCACCCTGTATATTATCGTCGACTTTCCGGAAACTCTGTATATGTAAAAGACCTCTGTATTGAGAGATTTTTATGGTAGCCTTAGCAGGCAGTTGGTGCTGATTTTTCATGATTTTTTTAGGTTTACACTATTGTTTTAAAATTTTAAGGACGTATACGTACATACAGGGTGAGCCAAATTAAACTTGCAAACTTTTTACCTAATAATAACTTTTTATCTGTTGCGTATATCTTTTTTATTTTTAAGGGCTAATTAGTAGAAATGTTTTTCTAGGTGTGCCAATTTTGGTCAAATAGATTTGGACAGGACTGGACGGGACCTTTTCCAAAATACTGTATTTAACCTGGTTGCAAAAGAAATAGAATTTAGCTACAAATAAGCTAATACATTTTTCTTGTTGACAAACTATGGAAAAATGATTCAGTAAAAGAAAATCTGTCAACAATTATAGGATTAATATATTATAATTATTTTTGATAAATAATGCTTACCATAAAACATGCATTTCTCTCGATTAAAAAAAAACTTTTTTAGTGTCTTTTGAAAATCAAAAATGTGAGGTTACCATGGTTACTAAGTTAAACCAAACTTAACAGTAAATTAATTTTAAATAAACGTATTAACCCAGTTGTAAATAAAATTATTTTTTTACAACGAAGTCTAATGCATCATTTTGAAAAAAGTCCCGTAAGTCTAGTCCTGTTTAAATCTATTTAACCAAAACTGGCAAACCTAGAGAAAATATATCTACCTATTAGCCTCTTAAAAATAAAAATTATAAGCGCAACAGATAAAAAGTAATTATTAATTAAAAAGTGTGCAAGTTTAATTTGGGCCACACTGTATGTAGGTATTTATAATGTATACAACATAATTTAGATAAGTAGAAAAAACAATATTTTAAGCAAGTTATTTGCCGTGTCCCGAATTGCAAAATAAGATATCTGGCTGTACTGATAATATCCTGCACAGTGCCTAAAATTAAAAAAGTTAAAAAAACACGTTGAACTAAAAAATATTGACTGTACAATATCCCCCATTATTGTGAAAAATAAAATAAAAATATCTAAAAGGGAAGTTAAATATTTAGATAGATGTTTTCTAATGGCAATATTTGCACCCAGTCTACATAACTTTTTTTCCACAGCCTGTATTAAGAGGAGTTGTGTGCTATATTATATATATATATATATATATATATATATATATATATATATATATATATATATATATATATATATATATATATATATATATATATACGAAATTTTGACAAAAAGAAGATGTGCAACCTAATATCTTGTATTTTCTGTGGACATATTTTCTTGCGTTATCAGCTTCAACATTTAAAATCTAACTGGTAAAATCTGTCCCGTCACCATCGCTCTCAGCGTAGCCGAAATTTATACAACTCCCCCTCGCTCCGCGCCAGCCAAGGCAATTACGAATTATAATTTATTCGTCTCTTTATTCTCCGCGACTCCCTGCTTCGCATAATGAGAAATGTTGATTGTAACCCGTTCGGTGGAGGTACTACGTTGCCAAATTTCATTCCTAATGTTTGTAGAGGGTGTCCGGGAAAGAGTGAAAAAACGCGTAAAAAAATTACAAGTATACCGGGTGCCCACAAAATTACTAGCAAGCCTGTCATTTTCTTAAGAAGTATTACATGATTTTGAAATTTTGGTCAAATATATGGTTGAATAGGTTGCAGATTTTTGGTGTTTTAGATTTTATGTGGCATATCCAGTTAACCGGAAGTGCTTTCAAATTTACTATTCTAAATGGAACACTCGACATATTTTTCTAAAAATCAATTCTACAGACAATTCCAAGAAAATACATATACCACACGTTATACCTATCTTAATTAGTTTTTCAGAAAATGGAGTTCTAATGTAATTTTAACCGCAATTTTTATCGATTTATTAAAAAACAAATGATGATAGAAAAAAACAAAATCGATTTTTTTAAACCTTATATCCTATTACCGTAAAAATACAATTTCCAGTTCTACCGAAAATTCCACAGAAATTGACTTTCGGCAGTGAAGAACTTTAATAATTCAAATGGAAACCACTATCTTAAGCCTTAAATTTAAACTTAACACTTTTTTCTAAATATTTTTGGTAAATATATCCCATCTTTAAACCTTATAATTTTTATGAAAATAACAGTAAAACGCTAAACTGCCTTGAAATAGTATAGAAAATGTATTTTTTAACGTTGGTTCGGTTTAGTTCTCAACGCCTCAAATATACAATGTAAATATTTTTGATGTCTCATTTTTTAAGGGTTTTATTAAAGCTGGTACCAATAAAAAGGTAACTTCAACCACTAAGTCAGCCATAGAGCTTACAACAGACTATACAGCGGACTTTTTTAAATAAACACATATTTACAGCGCATTATATCGTGAATATTCACAAAAACGAAAAAATATTATTTTTCAAAATTATAGTGTGTTAAACAACAATTACGAAATAAAAATTGTTATTGCAAAATAAAAACTATGCATGTATAAACATATAAAAGCCAGTTTTAAAACTATGTTCCGTTTAAATCAACTCGAATATGTATTTTTACAACAAAGGTGTTTATGTGTGTTTGGCATAAATTAAACTAAATAATTGTAATATATATCCCAGTTTATGTTGGAGGTACAAATTGAGCTAAATTTTGATAAACGGTAATTTTTAACAAAATTCCTGGTTTTGGAAAATCGTATTTTTATTTAAAGTTAAATAAACCAAATGTGATAAAATTCTTGTGATTTTTTTTGTTATTCTATTGAAATTATTTTTAGTATTTAAGATACATATTTTTCCTTTCTAGTGTTTAATCTTTAACCAATCAGCTGATTAAGTAAACTGAAGACTATAGTTGTAGCTACCTAAAACATAACACCCTTTTTCGTGACTGTTCATAAAATTACTCTGAAGGCTCTGACTATACTTTCGACTCTGATTTGGGTTGTTTTTTATAAAATAAAAAAATATATCAATTTTTCACATTAAGACAAAAAAGCTTTCTTCATAAATAGTTAGAAATGGCAACATTGATTCGAAACCAAAGGGACCTAAAAGGGGTTTTAAGCGGCCGAAGGGCGAGAGGAGGGAAATTAATGTTATGCAATTCTACGAAGGTGGGAGAGTAAATGTAATTAATTATCTGTGTTCGTAATGACTCTGACTGATGAGGTGTTTGGGGGCGAGAGGGACGCGAATCGAAGCCGTTTGCTTTCTGCTATTTCGAGTTGTGGTGTGTAATTTCGAAAAGATAAACTGTTTCTGTTATACGATCAGAGATAACTTTTTAATTTGTTACTAGTGCTGGCAGCCAAAACCAGTTTTTGGTTAACCGGTTTTTGGTTAACCGCGGTTTTGGCTAAAATCGAAAACCGATCAACCGGTATCCGAAAACCGGTTTTTCGGATATTCGGTTTCCGATTATTAGCGATTTTGGTTAAAATCGTTTTTGATTTTTGGTTTTAAAAGGTTTTTGAAAACCGGTTTCGGTTTTTTGGTTGCGAAAATCGGATTTCGAATATTCGGTTAACCGGTTATAACTGAAACCGGTTTTATTAAGAACCGGTTGACCGGTTTTGCTTTTTTCGGTTTTTGCCAGATTTATTTGTTACACTAAAGTTTATTTAAATATACAAGGTGATTTAAACTCTATTACAAAACTTAAGACGGTTATTCTACATGATGAAATAATGGTATAGCTTAATGTATATTTTTTTAAATGTCATTGATATTCGAGTTATAATTCCTTAAAGTTCAATTTTTAATGGTTGTTTTTTAAATTATTTCCTTTAACAAAAACTCTGTATCACCCTTTGCTTTTCCATAACAAAAATAGATATCACAATACAAAAATGAATAATCGATATTTGAATACTGATTAGACATTATTTTGGGTTTAAAAATTAAGTAGTTAAAAAATCTAATTTAATTTAGGTTAAACGGCCGTAGCGGCTGGTGACGGCCAATTTGGTGGGTCAACCCGCACCATTGTTAAATATACTAATAATTTTGTTTTAATTATTGATTTTTACAGTCTATAAAATTACCTTATCCCGTTATTTGTTTTACTATTTAACATATTATCACTAACAATGGACTAATTACTTATAATAAGAGCCCTAAATACAATTTTAAACATTAGATTTTACCTGTGGTGCGGGTTGACCCACCAAATTGGCCATTACCAGATGCTGCTGTTAAACGGAGCTTTAGTATATTTTAATACCTACTTACCTGGTAACTAGTGGTAATCAAATCAAATAGGAAACATAAATTGACGATTTAATTTTTAAGGAAAAATACCCTCACCCGACTAATAGGTAAAATTACACTTTCTTCGAGTAATATTCTGCCTAAATTACACTCATGCTTCAAAATAATCATCGTCAAAATATGAAAATAAACTCTAGTAGTTTTTAGGCAATACGCTCTCAAGCAAAATCATCGATAATTTTGATGCACTTATGTAATTTCTCCCGATAATTTTCGTCTAAACGGTTAGATTTTTCAAGTTAAATAAGGAGCACCTTTTAAAAGACCTTGGATAGGTCTCGTAGAAAATATGCTTCAAAATAGAGTAGCTATCTAAACCTAAAAATTATGACAAATAAACAACTTTCAATGTAGGTAAAGTGCTTTATAGCGGCACACCATCAGTGTTAATTATTACTAAAATGAGCGCTATCGACTTAATGTATGCTCCAAATGTAAATTAAATGAGATTTTAATTAAGCAACCAATTTAAAAACAAGCATTTAAAAGTGAACTTTAAGGGGTTGTAACTTGAATAACATATTATATAAAAAATTTTACATTATTTTATTAACGCCTTAAGTTTCGTGATTATTTTTTAATCACCCTGTATCTATGTTTTTGACAATTTCCTTAAGATTGATAATTTAAAATAAATTCTTAAGAAAATAGCTTTTGAATCTTTAGACACTGAACAAAAAACTTTGTGGCATGTGATTTAAATGCCCCAGTCTATTAGACTGGTATTACAATATTAAAAGGTAATTGCAATATACCTATAATCAAAATTTACCTAAAATTTTAAGGGGTTTAAGTTTTGCTTCCTAACCCTAACATAAGTCTTTAGGAAATTGCCAAAAACAACTGTCAAAAATTCGAATTTTTGCCGGTTTTGAGGTTAGGAAAAAATTGTGACAAGCGCTTTAAAAAACTATTTAAAAATTTATACATTATTGATGTGCTAATTTTAAATATAACTCACATTTTTACCCACGGCCGTCATCAGGTACTCTATATGTGCGTAAATACGATAATTTGTACAGGGTCGTGCCTTTTTGTTGACCTTGCAGGGTATAGCGAAAACTAAAAGAGATAGAACGAATCTGATTGCGCACTCTCGATTTTAATTTTTGAAACAAATTCAATGGTAAAAGCAAGCCACTATGGCTATGGCTAACTTGATTCGTTTTGGAGATACAGAGTATTTTTTAAATTTTGTCAGTTTGGCCAGGCACTTGTAACTCGCTTAATATTAGAGATAGAAGAAATATGTAAATAGAAAAGTTTTAAGGATTTTTACGTAGAATTTAGTGGCGTACTTGTATTTTTTTCCATTGACTTTTAATTTAAAGTTATAACAAAAAGTTGGGTTTCTTTATAATGGAACATCCTGTATATTTTATAACCAATAAAAAGGTCTTCTTAAAAGCTATAAGAAATACCACATTTAATACATATATCTAAATTTTACTAGTTTCGAAAATATGGACAGTTTTATAACGAAACACCCTGTATATTATATTAACGCTGCAAAGATACTTCAAAGGGGTTTTACAAAATACCACATTGGATATATTTATCTTTAATAGTTTTGGAAATATGACCATATAATTTCAAAAAATAGTAGATATACGCATTAAGCTTTGGACGCTCATATTTCCGAAACTGAGAAAATTATTTTAAATGTGGTTAATTTTTAAAGGTTTTTAAAATATTTTTTTAATGGTGATAAAATATAAATATATGATGTTTTATTTTAAAAATGCTTTTGTATTATCGAATTCCGGACGATGGCTATACTTCCGATTCTTTTACAAATTATAATTAAATTCATATTATTAAATGTGGCATTTTTTTACGTCTTTTAAGGAGACCTTTCTATTAGTGATAAAATATACAGGGTGTTTCATTTAAAAAAATTGTTTCAAAAATTGAAATTGACATTGTCCAATCTGATTTGTTCTATCTTTTTAGTTTTCGCTATACCCTGCAAGGTCAACGGCGCCACCCTGTACTTATATGTTTTCGACAACCTCATTTTTTAAATATGTCTTTTTAGTCTTGACTTGACTAGACTATTTTTAAGTAACATATGAGTATAAAAATATCTAATAGGTACGTAAAATCAATTAGGATATAAATCTCCAAGAAATTTGTTTTAAAATGTTTTCCGGTGATATATCAATAAAATATCCTAGAAACAGTATAGTATGCAACTCGCACAGAATACTCATTTCTCTCTTGTATACCTCAGAGCACCCGCCTGCGGCTTCTGCTGCAAAAGTCATACTCGTGGAAAATAAGTTATATTCCGTGCTCGTCCCATAATATACTTTTAAATATTGAACAACAAATGGAAGCCAAAATAGTTTCAACTTTATTTTTTGGCAGTAACTCCTAAATTAGTTTAAAATTGGACAAGCAGTCCTAATAAATTTGGTTATTAAAGGCGTTTTTTCGTGTTAATACGGTTTAAAGCATTTTAAAAATATTTGAATACCTATCTCCATCTAACTCTTATATTTATATTGTCATTTCAAATGCGGTTTAAACCACTCCAATGAATACTCGAATAAATGACTTAAATCTTCCAACTATATATCAACGCGCCCTCGTAAATTATTCTACAGTATTTAAATCAACAATGGTTCTTTAAATCGGTTGTCAATGTTAAACAGTGGCAAAATGGGTGATTTTACAGTGCCAAAACAAAAAAGCGATCATTTAAATTTTAACTAAATTATCCACAACAACAGCACCGGCAGTCGTTCGGGGACTAATAATATAATTTAGGGGCCGCGACGCGGGGCGGCGGGTCCGGTCGCGATGCGCAAAAAAGCCTTAAATGTATTTCATAATTAGTTAATTATGCAGTATTTGGCCATTAGTGATTGTGATTGCCATTGGCCGAACGGTTGCCAACCGAAAAATGAATTTTATTAAAAATCAATACGCGGGCACACTCGCGTGTGTTTTTAAATTACTGATTGAAGCAACGAACATTAGCGCGCGAGGGCATCTCGCGAATTATTTTAAGAAACTCCATTCTAATTACTTAAAATTAATATTTTATATATAGTATCTTCTATCTTTTTAAACTAAGCAAGTTGTTGATCGTAATCAAAACTTTTAAAACTTTTTCTTCAACCGTTATGACGACCGAACGATGTTTTTTAACAGTTTGACTTTTTTCACACTTTAAATTGGTGAATTGTTATAATGCCTACTAAAATGTATTTTGATATGAATTTATGCATATAACAGTAAACGCAACATAAACCTATTTATTTATTTTTTTTCCTACAACACATTTCCATAAGTTTTTTTTCAATAATTTTACATATATTATTATAAATCTTAAACTATTATATTTAAGTACCTAAAAGCAAAAGTTTAAGTTACCATAAACTCCGCCATTTCTTCTTTTAGTTTATTGTGTCAATAAACCTAAAATTAATTAGCTTGCTGTTAAATAATCTAAAATTAATAATGGATTTGGAAATTATTTCCAAATTTTCAACATTTTCCAAGGCTTTTTTTTTTCGAGAAATCGATCCCAGAAGTACCCGGTGGGACACCTTGTATAGCAACAATAAATTGACCACTATGAATTTAAGTATAATTTTAGGAAATTATTGCCAACTCAATTGTTCAATGACTGCAAATTAAAAAAAAATCTGTAAAGTAAGTAAAAGGTTTTAAGTTATAAAGATAACTAATTATTTAAAATTACACAAAAGAATTATAATTTCATGCACCAATAATGATTAATACACAGGCCCACAAAATAAAAAAAAGTGGTATGTGCTGGGTTTAGGACAAAAATTTTTGACATATCTTTTGCCGCTGAATACGAATCTGAAGTCAAAACTAAAGGTCAAACTGCAAAAAACAGAATTGCGAAGGCCAAGGGGTACTGGCATTTTTTTTATTGAAAGGGGGTTAAGTAGCACCTCGTTTTAAAGGCCCTTTATTACACTATTTAACGCCACTTTGTTTTTGAAAATCGGCCCAGCCGTTCCAGACTTACAACCATTTGACATTTGGCTTAAATACCAGCAATACTTTCCCAATGCGCATACGTTAGGAATAACCCTGTATATAATTTAGAAAAGCTTTAGAAATCGACTCATAATATCGAAATAACCCTGTATATATATCATTTAGAAAAGCTTTAGAAACCGATCCATAATATCGAAAACACTCTTCCGGTACTTTTAGATGGCAGGGTGAATATTCTTTTAGTCTTAGTTCATTACAGGCCACATATTCTTTTTCTAGTCTAAGTTCGAATAGGAAGCGACCTGCACCCATCTGTTTACCGGATAAAAACTATTTTATAATAAAAACAAAGATATTGCTACAGGGTTGCCTAAAAAAATATGCTTAGGGCTACATGTAAATTAAGAAAATAACCTCAAAATTTTTGACACACTGACAGTACTACCATATCAATTAATTATAATTAAAATTAAAAATTATAAAAAGCCATAAAAATTGTTTAAATTAAAATAAAAAATTTAAGAATTATTTAGTACTTTTTTGATACATTCTGCATAAACATACATATTTTATTAACTGGCCTAAGAATAAATTTTAAAAAATAAAGGTTGCCATTATACTGGGTGTGTTAAAAATTTTTAGGTTATTTTTAAATTTAAATATAGCCTTGGCAATAATTTTTGGCAACCCTGTATCAATACCTTTGGTTATATTTAAATCATACTATATTTAATATGAAACCCTTTTTATCTAGTAAACAGATGGGTGCAGGTCGCTTTCTATTTGCATCTTGGACCATCAGTTTTCTGAATATTATGCAGCTATTTTCTTAAGTGAAGGTCAAACGACGTAGAAACCAAATTTATTGTAAATCCTAAATTATGTTAATGTATACTTATATTTATTTACATTATATAAAAAATGTCCCCCAATAATATAAGCATCCCTCCGCCAATGTGCTGTGCCGTCCACTATACGAAAAAACGCCATGCGCGAAAAAGAGAAGCTGATGCCGCGGACTAATCACAAAGAAAATAAAAATAAGCGGCGGCCGGCCATCCCCGCGGCCCCCAGTGGGGGTGGGTGGCGCACCCCTTTGTTCTCCTAACTGATTTTCGAACATACACACACATACGGCAGTGGAAGCGGCGACGGAACAAAAGCTAAAAACCAATAGTCCTTCATTTTCATTTATTTCGCGAACGATTGGAAAAAGAGGTTTTGTTTTGTGTTCCGAAGAGAAAAAGAAGGGTGCACAAATGGGGTAATTTCGCCCTCGCTGATTGGGATTTTTAACATAATGTGGGGAGGAATGAGGGCTTGGGTGGCTATTGTCCTGTATGGTTTTGTTTTAGGTTGCCGAAAGTGGATGCTTAACTTTTAATAGTGGCATAAACAGATCCTCTAAGAAGAATAATAAATTTGATATAGATGACTTCTAACTTTGCTCTAATTCTTAAATTTTTGTGATCACCAAACTTGCAAGTAAATACACGTTTTGTCAGCACGATGCGTTTAATTGAGTATCTATAAGTTGAACACTAGCAGGTATAGATATTGAACAAAGAACCCCTGCATGTAAACATCCTCCTGATGGGATGACGCAGTGGTCATGCTTAAGATCGTCTCCTTTCCACGCATTGGGAAAAATGTTTGGTATTTTTTCATGAAAATTTGAGGACTTTAATAGGACAACATAAGCCAAATTGTAGACATTACAGGTATAAATGTAAAAAAAAAGTTGGACGCCATTAAAAAAATAATGAAAAGTGGGGTTTTGTGGCGGCACATCATTTTAAAGCTCCTGATGTAGTACTACATAAGCTTATAATCTAAAGTCAATATTTTACCTAACATAAAAGAGCGGTACTTTAAAAATATCCTAAATACCTGATTTGTATGGCAATATTTTCGAAACTAATAAAGTAACATATACTTGATGTAGTATATTCTTATAGGTCTTTTAAGTAAAAATTAATGGTGATGTAACATACAGGATGCGTCATTAATAAAATATATATTTTTATCTTAATCGAGGTAATTTGTTAACACGGGACTTAAAAACCTTAAGATTTGGAGGAGAGAGCCTTCGCGGGCAGAAGGTTCCATATTCTTAAAACTTTATAAGGATTAAATACGTCCAAAGTGGGAAATTAGGGGCCTATCGTATCCAATTAAACCGTAGCTTGCAACTTAAAACCTTTGTTCTTACTGTATTCTCGAAATCTTACATTATCATTAAAAATATAGCCAACAAATGTAACGACTAAGTTGAATTTATTTATTTTGGTTATGAGGTGTATGGGGTCAAAACTATGTAAATTCCTATCGAAACACCCAGTTTTCAATTACCGACCGTTGCGGAGATATTTCGGGGCCGAATTCGACGGCGATACTTCGCATTAATCAGCTGCACTGAATTTATTAGCAAGTATAATGTAGTTACCGGAACGCAGCTGGCTGTTTCTAGCTGATTGGAGATGAAAATTTCTCTGCACAAATTTATTGATAAGTATTTGGTGTAAGGTTTCGAAACAGATTTATAAAAATGTTTTAAAGTAATAAGAGAAAATGATAGGATTTACAACTAATATTATACAGGATTTTTCAAAAGTCCAGGACAGCAATTCTCCAATCTTGAATACCCAGTGTCTAATTTAAGATCTATAGATAATATTGCCTAACAAAGTGGATATTTAGGCGGCTTTACATTGATCACGCATGCGATACTGTGAAGTGAGATTGAAGAATATACCCGCAGAGTAATCTGAACAGAACCAGATTTGTGACTCTTCGTGTATTTAGATGAAAGTGTTTCTTTTTCCATTATAAAGACATCCTAAATATTGTAAGTTTATTTTATTTTATTTTTTCTGAAATGGTGGCGCCGCACACTCAACCCTTACGAGTCCCCACTGAAAGTGTATAGGGTTTTTACCGCGTAATTATTGGCAGTGGCGTAGATAATTTCATTTCCTGAGGGTGGGGATGGGGTAATGGAATGTATAAACTATGTTTGAACCTCGTTATGTATGGCCAAAAAATCGCCAGTTTTAAAATTCATATTTACTGGCTTAACAAGTTCTACAGGGTGTCCCACTGAGAACTGCCGCGATCGATTTCTTGAAAAGTGCGCTTTATAAAATTTTGAAAATTTGATAACATTATAAAGTCAGTGGGGACATCCAACTAAAATATTTTGACAGCTCTACCGCCTCCGGTTATATGGGAAGTTAATGACAACTTCCTTATTTTAAATGGAACACCCTATAGATTATTTATTTTTTAAAGTCTGCGTAAAATTTTAAACATAATTTATTAATAATATTTTATACCTAAGTTTAACAGTTTTTGATTTATTTTAAATTTTATGTCAAAAATAACGTTTGCAAGCCATTACACAACCATCAATTTCTTCTAAACAAAAACCTTTACTATAAGTTGGGGTTGGGTTTCTCGCAGAGAAAGAACTACTTTAGCTTACTGTATTATTATTTTTACAATTATTAAATACAGAGTGGTCATAAATAATCGTTAAAAATTATTACGACAAAAACCTTAAAAGTCATTATTTTTAAATGGAAGCCCCTATTTTTTACCTTATCCTATTAAGCATTAAAAATAAGGAAAAGTTTGTTTAAGGATGTCAATTCCAAAAATTTATAGTTTCTTGAAAAGTACGCTTTATAAAATTTGAAAATTTGGTAACATTATAAAGTCAGTGGGGGACATCCAACTAAAATATTTTGACAGCTCTACCGCTTCCGGTTATATGGGAAGTTAATGACAACTTCCTTATTTTAAATGGAACACCCTATAGATTATTTATTTTTTAAAGTCTGCGTAAAATTCTAAATATAATTTATTAATAATATTTTATACCTAAGTCTAACAGTTTTTGACTTATTTTAAGTTTTATGTCAAAAATGACGTTTGCAAGCCATTACACAACCATCAATTTCTTCTAAACAAAAACCTTTACTTTAAGTTGGGGTTGGGTTTCTCGCAGAGAAAGAACTACTTTAGCTTACTGTATTAATATTTTTACAATTATTAAATACAGAGTGGTCATAAATAATCTTTAAAAATTATTACGACAAAAACCTTAAAAATCATTTTTTTAAATGGAAACCCCTATTTTTTACCTTATCCTATTAAGAATCAAAAATAAGGAAAAGTTTGTTTAAGGATGTCAATTCCAAAAATTTATAGTTTTTAAAATATTAGGAATTTAATATTTATCTATTCTAACAATGCTTTTAAGTACGGCTTAGTTTGGCTTCTAGTTGGCATTGACAACAAAATGCGGCGTCATAGCCAACTACTCCGTACCTACCCATACTTAAACGCATTATTAGAATAGATAAATATTAAATCATTAATATTTTGAAAACTATAAATTTTGGAATAGATCATCCTTATAAAAACTTACCTTATCTAACTTACTTAATAAAAGATAGGAGTTTCCATTTGAAAAATTGACTTTCAAGGTTTTTGTCGATATTATTTTTAACAATTATTTTTGACCACTCTGTATTTGTTAATTGTAAAAATTTCGATACAGTCTACTAAAGAAGTTCTTTCTTTACAAGTAATCAAACCCCAACTCACATTAAAGGCTTTTGTTTAGATGAAATTAATGATTATGTAATGGCTTGCAAACGTCATTTTTGACATAAAATTATGTTAAGAATTTTATGCAGAATCTAAAAAATAAATAATATATAGGGTATTCCCTTTAAAATAAGGAAGTTGACATTAACTTTCGGTATAACCGGAGGTGGTAGAGCTGTCAAAATATATTAGTTGTATGTCCCCCACTGACCTTATATTGTTACCAAATTTTTAAAATTTTCCAAAGCGTACTTTTAGAGAAATCGATCGCGGCCGTTCTCGGTGGGACACCCTGTATATTGTGCATAAACAACTACAAAACCAAGAAAGGGGCCTCTCCATTTATAAACGCTACTTGACAACCTTTATTTGTAAGAACCTTTAAAACATTTTTCAACCTTCCTGGGGGTCATTACCCTCCTTTACCCCCTTCCCCTTATCTACGCCGTTGATTCTTAAAACAATAGAAAGATGTACTGAGTGTTCAAGTTACAAATTTACACCCTTCTATTTTTGTTCAAATTTGTTATCGTACAAGATTAACTAAAATACCAGTTTAGAACATCACCCTTTAAATTATTTTACCATTAAAAAAATTAAAAAATCTTCCAAACAGCTTTTTTTTTTAATTTCTACCTATATAAGTTTTTGATTTTTTTAATGATAATATAATACTGCTTAAGCAAGCAGTTTTGATAGATCAGCGAATAATAGAATAACAAAACAAGCAGTATTAGTCACGCATGTTTACGTACCGGGTTTTAGTTAGATTGTCTCTTTTCCTCACATTGAATATTCGTTATGTTATTTAGCTCAACCGGTATATTCGGTTCATTTTAAGAAAAACAAACTCTCTGTCTAAAGTGACCACATTTTGAATCATAGAAAGCGGAACAAGATTAGATAAGATAAAAATTATATTTTGAAATATATTTCGTATCTCTAAAAATTTTGAAGACCAAAGAAAAATCCTCAGATCAGCTGAAAAGTTCAAATGGAAAAGGATGAAGTGATAATAACAATTTGTATTTCGAGTTTTTGTGTCACGACAATTTTGAAAAAGCAAAAACAAATAAAAAAAGGTCGTCACCGAAAAACGTTTGTACATACAAATAATTAATTTAATAACCAGTCCACCAAAAAGGGGGACTGTCTCGCCAAAATCGGAACGTATGGTCACTTTATCTTTGTTCTACCCAGTGTAAATTAGGAGACATAAAAATCCGGTTACTGATTCAAAAACAACGAAATTAACAAAATAAACTGGTTTTGTGTTATATTTTACGATGGAATATTAAAAAGTTGAGGGGTTATAACTTAACAACCAGTATTCTAGCTAGGAGATATAATCCCGAACTAGGCACAGACAAGCCCGGGATCCCGGGATTTGAAGGTAGAGTACAAAAAAATGCGAAAATATCCAAAATCAACTCTTATTTTTTAAACTTTTTTATGAAAAAAGAGAATTATCCTTTTCAAAACAAATTAAAATATAAAAAAATTAACTTAATACAAATTCTCTTTTGATACAGACATTTCTACAGCCTTTTTGATTAAGTACCTTTAAAAACAAAAACAAAACTGTATTTTTGCCACATTGACATACTCTCTCATAACCTTTATAAAAAAGTAATCAATCGCATTAAAACATGTGTAATTTGTAATACATTACAACAAACTTAGGGCAATAATAAACCCCATGAATAATAAAAAGTAAAATACCAAAATTATTTTAATTAAACATATTTCAATGCAAAATACTAATAACTTGCTTGATGCGGAGTGTTGCTTTTACATAACTTTCTTCTAGAAAAATGGCTGACTTTATATTTTTTTGCATTGACAACTAAAGAAATTGAAAAGAAAACTCAGTGCGTTTTGTTTCATGCAGTATAATTTTGAAAAAATTAAATTAATGTATTAATCCCGAAAATCCAGAAGATTTCCGAGGACTGTAAAAGGGTACCCAATCCCGGTACTATATCCCTAGTTCAAGCAGACCTTACAGGCCCAGCAACAAAAGCATTGATTATATTCGACCTGTTCTCATATTTTTTAACATCCAGTATATCCAATTCTATTTGGCGGTGTGAACAGTGGCACGGAAATAACATGCGGGTAAGAAACCAAAACAAATTGGGCCCTTCGTCGAATCGACTTAGTTGTGTAATAGAAAATCGATTAGAAATTCGGACAGAAGGGCAACCAACGCTATAATTCCAAAGAGGGAACTAATCATTATAATAATTAACGAATTAATGAGAAAAAGTACAGTCGTGATAAAAGTTCCCTAGATTTTATAGTATGAAAAATAATCGTGAATATATTTTAAAAATTATGTTGTCCGTTTTAACCAAAACTAACAGTAAATTTTAAATTAAAAAATAAAACAACTTCCTTTGTTTTAAATCACTGCATTTTATTTTAAAAAACAGCACTATTTTTTTACTACAGTGTTAAACTAAATGACCTAAGCTTCTACAGAAATTTTTGACAATGGAGGAGCATATGTAAATTGGTTCCAGAATCAAAATTATTAGGAAAATTGGTTTCCAACCTTTTTGGTTGGCCTGACGACTTATATGTAAATTGGTCCACAACATGTTTACGGTACCTGACTGCCTCCAAATGGGTACAATAATCAAATAACGAATTAAATAGGTTAAGCTAAAGTACTTAATTCTAGTACACTACATAAAGTGTTAAAAGAAGTAACTTTTTTAACACTTCGAAGTTTTTTTTTCACATTTTTAATTAGTGTTTTGTTTCATTGCCTACTACAATATACTTAAATATCAATTTATGCAATGTAATAGTAAACGCGACATCAACTGAACCAAACGGTCAAGTTACCTTTGCTTTCTTCATTATTTCTTTTAGTTCATGTGTGACTAGTTTTTAAAATTTGACAGTTTGCAAATAAATTTAATAGATACTATTAAAAATTTATAGTAATAATGTATTTGGATGTCTAAAAAATCAAAAGGAATTCATACCGTTTTAGTATTATTTCTCCAAAAAGTAAGTACATACAACATTTTTGTTTGCAATATAATGGCTGTGCTTCAAAAATTAAAATTTATAAGTTTAGATAAATAAAACATGTACAAAATGGTATTTTGGGGAATTTTTATACGGTCGTGGAAAAAATATAGTATGTAACACATGCCTAAAGTGTCTTTTTACTCATGGGATTGCCGCACTCGCCTATCGTCTCGTGCTGTCAAACTTCCCATTCGTAAAAAAAAGTATCACTTTATGCACTTGTTACATAAATTACTATTATTGAACTTACCAGAAGTGTCCTCCTCGTTCACTCACAATTATTTACATTATTTCGGGATTCATGGCGAAAATGCAACACAACTGTTAATTTAAATAAGCGACACATAAGTCACAGCAAAAATACAAAATTGCTAATAGGTAAATTAAACTTTCCCCAAGGTAAATAAGCTCGGTAATCGGTGTCTGCCTAAATCGTCTACCTATTTATTACCAGAAACCAATATACCTACGACTTTTCTGGGGCTCGGAAACCAATTTACCAACCAAATCCTAATAGTAATGGCTTTATAAACACTTTTCTATTTGGGAACCAATTTACTAACACCCAAGAGCAAGACAGAATTTGTTTATTCTTTCATCGCCACGTCATCGATAGTACGAGGTTAAACGTAGCCCGAAAAATATTGTCTTTTGATTTCTCCAAAGTAAAGTTGTATTTTAAATGTTTAGCTACTTAGAAATAAAAAATCAACAAAAACTTCTTTTTATTAAGTGTTAATATTCTGTATTTAACGTTTACTTCGATACGTAACTCCATGCGCAGAAAAAACATACCAAAATTACATATTATTATTTATGACATTCAAGCAGTCGGCGTGTTTTGGACTTATTTATTCTTTATCTAATTTCTTTTGAAACTCAATTGGAGGCATCAAGCTGGTACGACGTGTATGTGGCAATTCTAATAAATATAAAATAAGTATCTCTGATGAGTCCATTAATGATTCCAATGGTTTATCAGAATGTGAATGTGAATGAAAGATTAAGTAGTGATTTAAAAAAAAGTTTAATTGTCTTTACTTTCATTTATTCACTCAACATTTTGGGCAATTTTATCCCTGTTTATTTTAGAGCATATACATAAATTTAAATGGACCTATTGGTAAAAAGATGTTCTAAAGTGCAATAAAGTTACCAATACAATATTGTCTTAACAACATGTGCTTTTTATAAATTAATATATATTTTCTTGTTTCAGGTGAGTCTTCACATAAAAATACGAATTACAACATTATGTAAGTATAAAAATTATACCTACATTATAATTGTGAGGCCTAGTTTCAAAGTGTACAATCTCCATGCTCTATTTTATTTAATACAAATATAAAATGAATGCTTTAATGCTTGTATTTTTAGAGCTGAATGTATATAAATAAATTTTAGGCTATGAGAACATCTATAAGAGAGTTTTCAAACCTAAAAAGAATTTAAAAAAAAATTAATTTATACCTTCTTTGTTTATTTTTTATAAAATTTAGTATTACTGGGCCGTTGGAAATAGCCCCCTCAATTTTACCTTTATTTTTATGTTTTTGTTGTGTTTATTTTTAGTATATTGCTTATTATAACAACTAGGATGATTTATGCATATGTTAATGTCAATGATAATTAAAATTTAGGATAAAGACTTTAGGAACCTTAAAAATAAACAATCTGCTTCCCAAAACGTAGGCAGTCTTTTTTAGTAGTTTTTTTCATAATGCGGATTAATAAATTTTTTGACTATTTTTTGAATAAATTTATTGATCCAAACATAGTCCGAGAATATTTGTGTATCGTATGATATAAAATTGTCAATGCTTCTATTTGGATTTTCAAAGATATTTTAATAATATTAATTACTAAATTTTTGTCTGTTATTGTTGGATGTTAAATTAGCAAACAAGTACTAAAGAGTACCATATTGGTAGATTTCTCGGAATTTACAATTGCCATCTTGCGTGCTTTATCCCGTAAAATTTAAAAGAATAATTATAAAAAAATGAGTGTATCATACAAAATTTAAAACTAGCTTTTTTTAAATTATTTTTTAAAACTTACATTTTTTCAATGGTATTAAATAAAAATGTTTTTTATTTATTTATAATTAATAACAAAAAAGTTACTAATTTACATGTAAAATTTTACAATTCACCTTTAAAAATAACAGAAAATATTAATACTCATTATGCCACAACACAAATAGTCAATATTAAATATCAAAACAGTTAAAATTATATTACTAATATAATATAATAACATCATGTGTTTCATTTCTATTATTAGGTTTTAAAAGTATTAATAAATGCTAGAAAATAATTCTAAACACAATATCCTATACAAAATAGAGTAAATAACATTTTTTTATATTTGGGGGTATTTTTTCATATTTTGTAGTAAAGATTACACGATTTTTAACTGACTTCAAAAAAAAGGAGGAGGTTTTATGTTTGACACCTATGTTTTTTTTTAATGTATGTACACCGGTTATTTCTTCAATTGCGAACTAATTTTAAAAATTATGTTTTTATTCGAAAGAGTGCACTTCCGCGCTAGTCTCATAGGAAAATTAAGTCAGAATTGCGAAAGAAAAAGGTACTAAACTTATTTTTAGAGAAAGTTGCCTCTAGTAGATATATGCTACCTATATTGGATGCTTAAACAATCAAGATAGAAATGTAATGTCAAAATATTTTTATTTTTCAAGTCGTTGTCATTTAGCTAAAAGTATATATTTTTAATTTTTTTGTTGTGTGATTGCGTCGTGTATTTTATTTTTGTGGATCAGGTGTTTTCGTTTAACTCTTAATGCTACCCCAACCTATTTGGGGTAGCATTGAAGGTACTGGAACTGTTTTTTAGTGGATGGTCGTCCATTAAATGGTTATAATAAAAAACTAAAAAAGAACATGTGGTATTAAAGTATAAAAATATTTTTGTATATAATTTATAGCTAGTTATTAACATTTAGTAATTTAGAGGAAAGTTATTACCCGACTTCATTTCTTTCTTTTTTTCTATTTTTTTTTATTCGTTGATTTTAAATTTCTAGGGTGTTTTATTTTTTTTTTGAAGACGGATTATTTTTAAATAGTCCGCCTCCTACCAACTTATATACTAATATTTTTTTCTTTATGAAATTTAGGTTTGGATAATGGGAAGATATAAACTGCTTTTGACCTAAAAATGATGGTTGCCATAATCAAGATGGCGGATGGGCTCCATCTTATGAAAAAAAATAAATTAAAGAAGGGACTTGTGGCACATCATTTTAAAGCTCCTGACGAGTACATTATAAACCTAGAATACAAAGTCAATAACTTCACCTACTACAAAATAGCGGTACTTTAAAAATTAACTAAATACATGATTTGGATGGCCATATTTCCGAAACTAATAAAGTTAGGTATACTTATTGTTGTATTTTCTTTAGGCTCTTTTAAAGTTCTTTTTAATGGTGATATAATATACAGAGTTCTTTAATAAAAAAATATCCACTTTTTGTCCTACCCTGTATAATATTATCAGTATAACCATTAAAAACATCTTTTAAAGAGCTTTAAGAAAATACCACATTAAGTACATCTAACTCTGTTAGTTTCGGAAATATGGTCATTTGAGTCAGGTATTTGGGTAATTTTTAAAGTACCGCCATTTTGTAGTAGGTGAAGGTATTGAATTTATATTCTAGGTTTATAAAGTAGTCGTGAGAGGCTTTTAAATTGATGTGTCACATGAATCCCTTTCCATTTATTTTTTTCCCAAGATGGCGCCCATACGCCATCTTGATTATTGCAACCATCATTTTTACGTCGAAAAGTATTTTATATTCTCCCATTACTTATACCCAAATTTTATAAAGAAAAAAATAAGAAGAAAGTTAGCCAAAGGAGGGGGAATATTTACGTCAACACTGTATATACAAGCCAATGTAAGATAATAAAATATGTACTTTTAAAGAATGAAGAATTTAAAAAAATGTAATAATAATAGTTAGCTTAGTTAAAAATTTTCTACGCCTGTATTTTTTATAAAGGTAAAAGAAAATTAAAGTGATATATTAGTACTCTCATGTAGAATAAGAAAATTAAAATTTTAAGATATATCTTTTTTATTTATTTAATGTGGGTCCTAGACTTCAAGTTTTTGAGATATTTTTCCTTTGATAACATATCCGTATCTTGTATCAAAGGTATTAGCAAAGAATATGATAGCTACCGCAATAGAATTACGGACACGGGTAAAGAAATCGGCCCCCAAAATCAAAGCCCTCTCCCAAGCCGGCTTTTACAGACTCCAAAGCTGTCCATATAAGTGCGTGGTGATAAATCGTTTGTAATTCTGATTGGAACCGGACTTCTATTGCGATAGCTATATTATTCTTTGGTATTAGTCCATATGATAATAATAACCAAATCAAGTATCATGGAATTTTCTCTTTTCCTAGGTTGAAGTTATTGTAAGCCATTAAAAAAGAATAGTCACAATCTCATAAATAGTTTCGACAAAATGCTTGAACAAACATATAAACATACAAACAGCTTTGTATGTTAGTCTAAAATCAGTTATAAATATATGTACTTGTACGTATTAAATTAATGACTTTCTTGTTTTTAAACAGGTAAAAAAATTAAGTATATTTGATACTAATAAATTACCGTATGATACACATTTTTTAAGCCCAACTTAATTTTCATAATACCGAATACACAGTAACTTGGCGCAATCATCGCAAAAAGCCCTCTCTGTCTGGGCTTCGTTCATGGAACTGTAATCTTATTAAATTTACATATTAATCAACGGATTTTAATTATCCCCCGTTTCCCCCGCTTGCCCCTTCTCGGAGCACAACGCGTCGCCGTAATTTACATTAATCCAATAATTGCATGGAGGTTTGCTAATTAGAAATTCAAATGAGGCTGCGAGGGGCTGCAGGGGCAGAGCGGCGTAAGGGGGAAGGCTCAGGGCTGCTTCACCCTTTCGCCTGAGGAGCGAGTTGGTCGAGTCAGTCCGAATTCGATCGATTTGCTATTTTAGAATGGGAGATGAGATCGAACGGCGAACTTTGAGGTTAGATATGTATATGGGGGGCTGTTGTTTGTTATTATTCGTTTTATCTTTTACTTGGCAGATATAAAGATTAGGAAAGAAACTTAAATAGGTGTTATAGGTGTCAGGTTAAATAATTTATTATAAAAAAGGTAATATTTAGATAATGTATTTTTAGTAAACATATTAAATATTTTGCTATAAATGTTATTAATTTAAATAATGGGTACTTCTTTATGTGGTTTTTTGAAAAAAAAGAAAGATCTGGAGTACCCCTGAGGGAGGTAATATTAAAATAAGGTCGATATTTTCTAAATATCTTAAATATCCATAAACAGATTTGCTTAAACTTTGATACTGTTGGTTAAAGTGAAAATTCGCTTATTTACCCTGAATAAGTTTAAATTTATTGTATCCCGTGGCGTCTCAGTGGGCACCACAGTTTATATTATTGAGAAGAAAATACGTCACTCATTTTACTTGAAGTTTTGTATTTTTTCCAATGAAGTAGATGAAAATACAACTTTTTTGTCTTATGTTTTTTTGGTATTAAAATTTGTTTTCCAGAAAAAATAAAGTTACTTTAACTCATTCTAAAAAGTCTCCGGAGAAAATAAAATAGTAAATACAAATTAAAAATCAACAATTTTCACCATCAGTCTCATTTTGGTCATTTTGGTGCGTCAAAATTGCTTATCTTTTATCTTAGCATTTAATTGTAATTGGAAGTCGAACGGTTTACTGGCAATGCGAAGGAAAAGAAACGGTCTTAAACGCATGTAGAATACCAATAGGTAGATATTAAATAAATAATTTCGACATGTAAACAGGGTGACATATCGCACAGTGTGAAGATATGTGGACAAAAATGCCAAAATTACCAATTTCCTTAAAACATAAATGTATAATATGTGTAATAATGTGTTAAATATACAAAATCAGCTTAATACCATAACACATAGGCAATCTGAGGAAAAGAGACAATCTAACATGATTACCTGCATGTACATACATCCTTTTTGTTGCTTTACTCGTCGATATCCCAATATCTTTTGCTTAACCAGTATAATAATATTACAGTACCCTACTTGATTATTAATAACAAAACTATTTTAGTCTCGATTTTAGTGCAATAAAATGATTTTTGTCTCGAAATCCCTAAGGCTCAACACACTGTGCATCAATATTCATTCAATAATATTGGCTATGGTGTCCACGAAGACGCTACTGGTTCCAATAAATTTCATATTATCATTACTTTAAAAAACTTTACCAATTTTCAATTAAATCGGTTTAGGGATAATAAAAATTGTTAAATATTATAATCACAAAAATTTAATATTTTGACATTATCACAACCTCGAAATCACTTCCGGTTTAATCGGAAGTACCATCAACTTTCTTATTTTAAATAAAAGTAACTACTTAAGAAAAAATCTTTTTTTTAACTTTAGCGCCCTATATCTTAGAAATAAAGCAACTTCGGACATATGTTCATAAAAACTGTTTTTCATTAAACAACATAAGGAATCACCTTTTGAAGTTTTATACCGTAGTGAGGAAACACCTTGTAAATGAATATTTAAAAGTAGTAATAACGTTTTTTGAAGAGTTAGCAATAATATGCCTAATAACGATTTTTACAACACGACTTAATCGAAATAATATCCAATTAGCTGTTTTCAAGATTTACTGGGATTTTTGTTATTTTCCGAACACGTATGTTCCATTTGGGTATCATTCATGGGCTTTGTTCTTAGTCGTGCAGTTATTTTTAAAGATTTTAACAATATGTAAGCTCTAAATATTTAATAATTTTTAAATTGTTGTTTTTTTTTGTTTAGCAAGATTTAATCCTAGTGAAGGATCTGATCAATTTATGAACACTTAGAAATTGGCAGATGCTTTTTAAACGGGTTTTTATGGATCGGGTTAACCCAGGATGAATATTTAAAAATGCTATTAATTTCAGCCAAAATATTTGATTTAGGCAGTATTTATAGCGCTTTTAATGAAAAAAACGACCACTTGTGAAAAGGGCTCGAAACACAAACACAGTCTAATTTAAGTAATAAATTCCTTCGAAAGCGAATATGACGTCCAATTACGCTCAGTCGTATTATTCAAATGCCCCGTAAAAATATAATAGAGTATCACCCCTACTCGCAGCGAGAGGGCATTAGTCATCCGCATCCCACCGCTACTGTCCGACATAAATCACCATTATTGGCCGCTGGTCGGCTTTTTTCGCGGCGTCGTCTATTAAAAATGGCCGCTTCGCTATCTGGCCGCTAAGCCTCCGTTTTGTTTATGCTTATATGGTTCGGATTCCATTATTTTTCGAGATAGCGTCGCGATGGATGCACCGGCCGCCGGTTCATTTAAACGACGCCACTTTTTGAATTTTATTGGCACTATGTGTCGCTTGACGGACCGCTGCTCACCTGAGCTGAAATGCACTCATAATTGTCGCATGCGTTATTTTTATAGTCGGTTTTATTATGGTGCTTATAGCTGTCTTTTATAACTTATTCCAAGTAATATACAGCATT
Source organism: Listronotus bonariensis (assembly GCA_014170235.1). Taxonomy (NCBI): domain Eukaryota; kingdom Metazoa; phylum Arthropoda; class Insecta; order Coleoptera; family Curculionidae; genus Listronotus; species Listronotus bonariensis. The sequence continues at coordinate 136,498 of JACEGR010000226.1, read as the reverse complement.
TTATTTTCAATAAATATTTTTCACCGCAAAATACCCTGTAAAAGAAAACTCCAAAACCCCTCCTAAAAACTCAAACAAGCCAGCCTATAGTATTAAAACACAATTTTTAAAAATCGCCTCCGCTTATCCAGTAACTTAAAAATATACCGGGTGACACAGGATGTTGTTAAGTTAATTTTTAAAGTACCCCCACCAATTTTTTTTAAGTTTTTAAGAGAGACCAATAAAAATTGTACAGTATTATAATCACAAAAATTTAATATTTTGACATTATCACAACCTCGAAATCACTACCGGTTTAATCGGAAGTACCATCAACTTTCTTATTTTAAATAAACGTAACTACTTCTTTTCTTTATTTGTATTCTGTATAAAATTTCCTTTTAATAATATATCATACAGGGTGTTTCTTTTCAAATTGGCGCCCAGAGAAGATTTTTAAGTAAAATGTGCCGTCGTTATTTCTATGTTGAATATATTTTTTTGCTAAGTACGCTGTAAAAATAAAAGAATGACCTATTTTACTTTTACAGGTAGTGATATGTCCATTTTCTTTAATAAATTACTTAGATTTTGATATTTCAGTTTTTAATGTAATTAATAAGAGAAAATTCAAAATTTAACTAACACTTTAAATCAAAACACCCCTATTTTACTTCATTTTTAATTCCACATTAAAATCTCTTTCCAATGACTATCACAACATATTGTTAATTTTCAAGATGGCGGCATGGATCATGAATTAAAAAAATTCGTTATTCCAATAAATGATCTATGGCCGCCATCTTGAAAATAAACAGTATGCTGTGATACCTCATTACAAAGAGATTTTAGTGTAGAATTTAAAAATAAAATAAGGGTGTTTCCATTTAAAATGTTTGTAAAATTTTGAATTTTCTTTTATTAATTTCGTTAAAATCTGAAATTTCGAAATTTAGGTAATTTATTAAAGAAAATGAACATGTTACTACCTGTAAAAGCAAAAACTGTATTTAAAACAGAAATAATGGCGGCACTTGATTTTCTTTAAAAATCTTCTCTGGCCGACATTTTGAAAAGAAACACCCTGTATGATATATCATTGAAAAGGGAATTTTATACAGACTACAGATATATTAAAAAAGTAGGTACTTGTATTTAAAATAAGAAAGTTGATGGTAAAACCGGAAGTGATTTCGAGGTTGTGATACTGTCAAAAAATATCAATTTTTGTGATAATAATACAGTAAATTTTTATAAGTCGGTATATTGGCACTCCTTCCTTACTCCTTAGGTATTTACAATTTAATTTCAAATCGATGACAGACCTGATATTTTCGACCACTGCAATATAAAAACCGGCGTGATAGTATTTGTTAAGTTTTTGGTCTTCTGGCAATGAAAACGGCACCTTTTATAAGCACAAAGTAATAATGGACGTATTTTTAATCTTGAAAACTTGATTATCCTTTTTATAACAATGCACTTATATATAACGGAATACTTAGAAACAGGTCCGTACACAGAAATGGATTTGGGGGAGGGGGCGGGGGTGCAAGAAAGGTACAATAAACAATTTTATCAAACGAAAAAAATAAAGAGCAAAAACAAAGGAAATAAAATTCTCACCTAGAAACCCTCAAAAACCTACCAGAATAACGCTAATAAAAATATTGAAGAGCAAAAAACAAAGAGGTCCTTACATAGATAACCTACATTTAGATCCGCAGTGGCAAGAAGCATTATTCGGACTTTTACAACCTCGCGCATTGGGTCGACGAACATACGCACTTAAAAGCCGTGACATAATACAAACACCGGCACCCCATACCCTTCGTCCGCGGTCTGACCGTAACGCTCATTACCTACCGTACTTCGAACAGAAAACCAGGACGCCGTCAACAAATTTTTTCCTATAATGCGAATAGTTTGTTTGGGGCCGGGTGCGTTGACCCTCAACTGGCTTGCGCACAAACCGGTTTTTTCGCCCATGAAATGTAACTTTTGTTTCGCGCAGGTTATAACATTGGCAATCCATCGAGATCGGTGGGTCCTTACCTCTCTACTTTATACCTAAAAAAATGTTTTATTTTTTTCTTTGGGGAAATGGGAGAAAACACGCCAATAATGCTCTTTTACATTGTTAACACATATTTAAGCCTTACACAATCCCCACTTCCGCCGAAGAATCCAATTCAAACCACTCCTTGCGTACGTCTCTGCTTAGAAAATTGTATATACTAACTTTTTGTAAAAATAATACCAAAACAGTATTAGTCCCTTTTCAATTTCTGAGTCATCCAAATTCATGATCAGTATTAATTTTTTATATATATTTTTTTTAATTTATTCGCAAACTGTCAAATTCTTAATTTAGTGGCACAATATCTAAATATTAGAGTGAACTGTCAAATTGCATACGTATTTAAATAAACTGTAATAAGCATGGAAACAAAACACTAGTTTTAAGTTGAAAAAGAGTTAAACTGTTAAAAAAGTTAACACTTTATAAAATATACTAATATACAGACTTGTCCACGGATGGTGTATACAAGAGGATAAATTGATAAAAAAAATAATTTTTCGAAAAAATGTATTTTTCATAAAAATGTTTGCTTGCAAAAAAAAAATATTATTGACAAAGAAAAAATGTTGATTTTGTATACAGGGTTCGAACAAACTTGACAAACATATTTTTTCTCCAAGAGTAAACTACCTTTATTTTTCATTTTCAAGCAAAATATCATTTAGATAATGTATTTAGAGTAGCATTTTAAATAGCTTTATTAATGTTACAGTAGTATTAAAAAGTTTTACTAAATTTAAAAAATAATGTATTTTAAATTTTTAAAATAAAATTACTCTTATAATTTGTTTTTCAAACACCTGCTTTCTTCAAATCCCTACAGAACACAATTTTTCAGCTGTAAACAAATAATAGGTTTAAGGTGTTTTTTGGCCAAATTATGTTAAGTTCAATAAAATTTTGCTTAAGAATAAAAATTAAAGGCAGTTTACTCTTGGAAAAGAATATTGTTTTTTAAGATTTTGAAATACAAATTCAACATTTTCTCTTCTTAAATCACATATTTTTACGAGCAATTTTTTTTTTTTTTTGAATAATGACTTTTTTCGAAAAATAAAATTTTTGACTTATTTGTTCTCTTGTAAACCCTATCCGTGGACAGTCTGTAGATTACTTTATCTTTATGGTAACGATTAAAAAACAGCATTTTTTAATGGTCGAGGAAAAAAGAATTTTAACTAAATGTAAAACTACAACGTCAAACAATTCTTTAATATGCAGAACTAATAAGTATTGGCCGAGCTTTTTAATGACAGCAAATATGTTTTTGTTTTTAGCATTAAACTAAAGTAGGCAACTCCAGTCATTCAAATTTTAAATACTTTTCCGTAAAATATTTTTTTATAACAGTACCCGTGTATCAGGTAGTTATCATCTCGGAAATACTCCGATATTTACTTGTGAATTTCGCTGCACATAAAGTTACTTTATTCTTCCAAAATGCATGTTTTAGTAAACCTTGCCAATCCCCATATTTCTGGTTTAAAGTTCGCCCCAAATGCCCGGCGGTCATTTTAATAAAAATTCACTGTTGGAATATACGATATTCCGAAAGGCTATTTTGAATAGCTTACGACTCTATCATCACCTATTCGATTTCCATTGTGGTTGTGTATATACGCAGGAAAGCAAGTTATGTTTGTAGAGAATGGTTTAAGTAATTTATTTTTATATTGTAGTTTTTATGTGACAAACTATTTGGTTGTATATACTTTTATTCCGAAGTTTTTAAATTATGATTGGTATACACGGTGTTTTCAAAGTTACTTCATTAATTTAATGTTTAAATCCCTGTAGATCACTATGGTTAATAACATGTCTAATATTTTATATGAGACGTGTGGTAGCTTTATTGAACAAAACACACAAAATAAAAAATAAAACAGCACTATTGTACACTGTTCAAAGCAAAAATTACAATTTATAAAAACAAATTAAGAAAAAAAGGCATTGTCATCAATGGTAAAAAATAATTTAAAAAAATGCAAAAATTTCGCATTAGTTAATCCGTTTATTTCATATACTACTGCATCTTACTTAGGTTATAAACTTTAACAAATACAAATATACAGGGTTATTCTTAACCTATACGCATAAACTTAAAAATTATTGGTAACGACAAAGAATGAGTAATATTGAAAAAAGACAATTACTAAAAATAAACTTTTTTGTTTTATAAACAGTTTAGTATTGTTTATTCAGAGTTTTGTCCTTTTTTTTTTGATTTACCAATTAATAAAAGATGTTTGGTATTTCTAATAGTACACTTTACTCTTAGTTGTGATTTTTTTTACGCGATAGTAATTACAATTAGGGCTTGGTTTACAAGTGATACTATATAATTTCTAAAATAAAAAATTGGATGGTACTTTATTTTTTATTAATAATCATTATTTGCCTCTAAAATAATACTTGTTTTATTTAATTTAAAATATATTAGTTAACTCCCTTAAGTTAACTAACCAGAACTAACCAGAACTAAAGCATTTTACCTACTTTTTTTAATTTTCAGTCATTGTTGGTCTTTAGTAATAATTTCCCAAGTTTATGCGTATAGAATAAAAATCACTCGGCACATTTTTATCTTTACAATATTTAGAGGTACGACCTACATTTATTTATTTATGTTATTTCCCCTAATATGTTGAAGTACGACTTACATTTAGTCTCAGTTATATTTGAAATTATTCCATGATAAAATACTCTATGCAAAACATACAATAAAGCACCCCATCGCCATTTCATAAACTGAATTTTTATTAAAATGACCGTTCCGAATCAACATAAACCCAATATATAACGAGATATTGGGGATTTCATCTTTCCGAGGTCCATTTGAAAAATTTTATTTAGATGCTGCTGCGTCTTATACCGATATATTGAAATATTATGTGGCTGCGGCCGGTGTCCAGGGTTGCCAATGCATAACAAATAGGCTGGGATGATCGCACCCCTTCGGTCCAATAAGGGAGGCGTCCCTGAGGATAAATGAAGAAGGAAGTAGTTGAAAGACTTTAAATTTCAGTGGCGGCGTGTTATATATATGTATCTTATGAAGGTAATACATAAATTATATTTGTAGTTTTTTACGTAGATATACAACTGTTAAATAAATATATTTTAAAGTAAGACAGGACTGATAATATAATAAGATAGTTATTCTATGAAATCAAAATATTAAAGACTTTATTAAAAATTCAATTTTTTAACCACTGTGTGTATAAAAACATGCAATTATTTCTTTACTATTGATATTGAGTATACCTATAAAACACAGTTTTTGTATTATTTGAGCGGCGACCTTCGATTTAGGCAGTGGTAAATAGCTCCTACAAGAGCTTGTTAGTTTAAAAATATTTTTGAATTTTGGTTGGATGGTTTTTTATATTAAATGTGACACACCTTTGTAAAACCAATGAAATAGTGGACATACCAGAACTTTAATTGCTGAAGTGGCAAGAAAATGGGGCCGCAGGAAGTCATTTAATTTTGTTTTAAATAATAGGTAAAAACGGCTCTATTTGTAAACATAAATAATAATATTTTTTGGTAAATTAATCACTAACCAGAACATCCTGTATACAAGGTATTTTATTATTGTATTTTTGATGACATCAGAGAAGAGTTAGATTACATACAAGAATTGTTAAGTGCATCGTTTTGTATGCTCATAAATATACACGTTTAGCTAAATATAAACGTACACAGGCAATGTGTGAAAAGAAGACGGTCTAATGCGTGTAGAACACAATCAGGTAAAGATTAGACAAATAATGCCGGTATGCAAACATTTTGGGTTAGAATGACTAATCTTGTTCGCCTTGCTGTTGCTTTACTGACCGATTTACCTTTTAATTTAGCAAAATGTTTACATTCTGATTGTGTTTTAGAGTTTTATAATTTGTACAGGGTGGCGCTTTCTCGATGACCTTGCAGGGTATAGCTAAAACTGAAAAAGATAGAACAAATATAATTGCGCATTCTGAATTTCAATTTTTAAAACAAATTTAGTGGTAAAAGTAAATCATGGGTAACTGATTTCTTTAGTGTTTTTAAATTTTGTCAATTTGACCAGGCACTTGTAACTCGCTTAATATTAGAGATAAAAAAAAATGTAAATAGAAAAGTTTTGAGAATTTTTACGTAAAATTCAATGGCGTACCTATATTTTTCCATTTACTTTTATGTAAAAGTTATAACACAAAGTTGTTAATTTTTTTATTGAAACACCCTGTTAATTTTATCACCAATAGAAAGGTCTCCTTAAAAGCTATAAAAATACCACATTTTATAAATTTAATTTGTCATAGTTTCAGAAATATAGCCAATATCAGGAATTCAATAATAACATGGCATTTCTAAAATAAAACACCCTGTATATTTTATCACCATTAAAAATACATTTTAAAGACCTTTAAGAATTAACCACATTTAAAATTATTTTCTCTAACAGTTTCGGAACTATAAGCGTCCAAATCTTAATGCCTGTCTAAAACCAAATCTACCATTTTTTAGATTTATATAGTCATATTTCCAAAACTATAAGAGATAAATATACCAATTGTGGTATTTGGTTAAACCTTTTTAAAATATTTTTGCAACGGTATTATTATACAGGGTGTTTCGGGAGGAAAGGAAAATATTTTGGGAACACGTTTAGAAGGTCAAAATAAGAGAAATTAACTCATATGTTTTAATCCGATTCTTAACCGTCTCTGAAAAAATCAGTTCTAAAGTTTTTTGTAACTATTTTTTATTTTAAAAACAACATAAACAAATACTAGTAAAACAGAAAAATTCCACTAGTTCTGGTTAGTTTTTAAAAATACCCCCACCAACTTTATTACAAGCTGCAGCATACTTCCCATGAGTGAATGTGTGAGGCATTAAGTATGGAACCTTTTCTCTTTTCGAGTCGAAACGCTCAGAATCAATCAAACTGACAACGAAGCTTGTCAAAACTATCAGTCAATTAAATTAGGTTTTGACAATCAATAAAATACCTACAAACTGGAGAAATACAACACTTCCTAATTACTCCAAAACTTTACAAAAAAACTTTAGAACGGATTATTTCAGTGACGGTTCGGAATCGGATTAAAACATATGGGTTAATTTCTCTTATTTTGGCCTTCTAAACATTTTCCCAAAATATTTCCCTTTCCTCCTGAAACACCCTGTATGGAGGGTGTTTCGTTAAAAAAAATCTGATGATGACCGTATTTCCGAAACTATTAAAAATAAATATATTAAATGAGCCATTTCCTATAGCTTTTAAGAAGACCTTTTAACTGATGATAAAATAAACAGGATATTCCATTAAAAAAAAATAAGTGGTATAACTTTAAAATAAAAGTCAATGGAAAAAATATAAGTATGCCACTAAATTCTATGTAAAAATCCTTAAAACTTTTCTATATACATTTTTTTTCTTTCTCTAATATCAAGCAAGTTATAAGTGCCTGGCAAATTTGCAAAATTTGAAAAACACTCTGTATCTCAAAAACAATTCAAGTTAGCCATGATTTACTTTTTTCACTTAATTTGTTTTAAAAATCCAAATCAAGATTGGCCTATCAGATTTTTTCTATCCTTTTAGTTTTCCCTATACCCTGCAAAGGTTAACAAAATGGCGCCACCCTATACCATAATTAATTTCATAAATCAAAAAGATATAAAGTGTGCTAACAGAATAATTATGTGCTATTATATTATATTATATATATATGTATATATATATACTATATATATATATGCATATCACCTTATAATAGAACTGACCGAAAATACTTAGTAGTTGGAGAGTCACACTGTATAAATTATTAGCCAGCATTTATTTTCCCAATTTTGCTTAACTTTTGGATTTTGATATGAAACCAGTTTCTTCATATTTTTATTACTCCCGCCCACTGAATAGATATGTCAATATGCGGTGGTTCTTGACGTAAGTGGCCCTTGGTTGCAATAAGCCACTTTTCCTTATGCAGGACCCTTTCGATGCGTACAATGCACAAATCTCCGAGAACTCATAAGGGATTATATTTCCGGCTTGAACTGACTAGATTATGTTTGTCTGTAGGTTAATATTTTATTATTTTTATAATTATACTTTATTTTATTTAAGAGGTGCTTTACTACACTGAGAGAAATTTCTAGCAACCATAATTAAAGTTTTAATAATCAAAACTAAATTATCTCAGTTAAATAGGGGACAGATAAGATCAGTTAATGCCATAATTAAAGTTGACTTTCTACTTCCAAATTAGTTACTATAACTAAGTCGGCTTAATAACCGAAAAATATCTGATATGTTAGCGACCATTATTTGGCATTGGTAGTGTGGTTATTAAAGTCGTCTAGTTACCGCTGTTAGTCCATGACATTATGGTAATTAAGTCATTTACTTTTTACTGCTCAATGGACTTAGTTGTGACTGATATTCAATCTTATTATCAGTATTACTATATCAACATTATGATCAATATTGTAATGTTAATGGACTTAACTAAAGAGCTTTTGTATGGTTATAATTTTTAGGACTTAGGGTAATACCTAAGCTTTAATTAAAGTAGCAAAAAATGTAGCTTGCTGGAATATACAGGGTGTCCGGAAGGTGAGGTCAAAAATGATAGGGGTGGTAGAGTGAGCCAAATAATGTTAGTACTTCATATAAAAAGAAGTTCTATCGTGCTTCCTTAGGAGTTATTGAGGTTTAAAGTTAGAATATAAAAATAGTATTTCATTAATAACTTTTGAACGGTTGCCACAATAATAATGATATTTAGGCATTTAAATTAACTCGTACCAATGCTTTTTCCATAGGCAAATGATGCGCCGTAAGTCATAATTATACAGGGTGAGACGAATTTTTTTCGTTTATTTAATGCATTTCTTACAGAGGTAAAAATTACATTTTGGTTTGACCGTATATTTCTCTATCATTTTTGTACAAAAAGGTATACTTTATTTAAATTGATACCTTGGACCGTTTTTCATATAAACGCATTTTAAATCCAGACATACCCCCATTTTGTATGTAATAAAAATCAATTTTTGAGAAAATTATTAAAATATGGTAAAATTTTTAAAAAACAGTCTTTATTTGTGTTATAAAGTTTCAAAGGCCTTTAAACACCATTTTTAATTTTTTAAACCACATTTTAATATTTTCCTCAAAAATGGATTTTTTTGTTATATACAAAATAGGGGTATGTCTGGTTTTAAAATGCGATTTTATGAAGAATGGTCCAAGATATCGATTTACATAAGGTATACCTTTTTTGTACAAAAATGATGAAGGAATTAAACGGTCAAACCAAAATGTCAAATTTTTAATCTCTGTAAAATATGCATATAATAAACGAAAAAATTCGTCTTACCCTGTATAATTATGAATTGCTGCGCTATCATTTGCCTCTGGAAAAAACACTGGTATGAGTTTATTTAAATGCCCAAATATAATTATTATTGGGGCAACCGTTTAAAAGTTATAAATGAAATACATTTTTTTATTCTAACTTTAAACGTCAAAAACTCCCTAAGAAAGCGCGATAGAACTTTTTTTTATATGAAGTACTAACATTATTTTGGCTCACTCTATCACTTCTACCATTTTTGACCTTACCTTTCGAGACACCCTGTATAAGCCTTAGTTATTGTAGTATATGGCTTTAGTTGCTTCAGCAAATAAGCTCTAGTTCCTGTAGCAAATTAAATTTATAAAATATATATGGTCAAGGGAGTATATGGAGAAGTATTAGGAATTAAAATCTATAAATTTGTATGTATAGGTATGTATTACGAGATAAGTGTGATAAGTGGATGAGGTAGGTTTTTTTGGCTTATTATTTTTACCAAGCCATTTGACTGATAAACGAGTAAAAATATATTTTTAAAACCAAATATTTATTCGTTTTCATGTTTGTGGTTTGTTTTAGCGTTGTGCAGTTTAATAATGGCCAACAAACGTACTTTAACGGAATGGGGCTTTAATCAAAGTACTATAAAAGCTTTTAAAACTAAGCATTAAAAAGGATTTGCAACTTCCTCATTAATAATGGTAATTATTTATTCTTTCCGTAGCTGGGCGGGGTAAAACCATGGTAAAGTGAATGTCTAGAAATTAAAGTGGGTTCATTACGTTTTGCTTGACAAAATTTGAGCAGTTTCTGAAATTTTATTATAAAATAGGCATTCTAAATAGCACATAAAAAAGCGAAATATTCACGTTTTGCAAAAATATAACTGTTAAATAATTGCCATTTATGACTGAACATTTAAAATTTTAAAAACTTGTGTCCGCAAAACCTATTGAACCTGCTTTAATTTCTGGACATTCACTTTACATCGTCTTTTACCATGGACTTACCCCGCCCAGCCACGGAACAGGAAAAGGTTCGCCCAGCACACAATTCACTTCGCGGTCCCGAAAGTTTGTTGATTCATAAATAAATAAAAAAACGATATTTTCTTGCTCCCTTGAAGGGTTTATGTCAGTAACTGCCTCTAGAACAAGTGAGTATTTTTTTTAATCGAAAAAATAAAAGAATAAATAATTACCAATATTAATTAAGAAGTTGCAAATCTTTTTAATGCTTACCTTTAAAAGCTTCTATAACACTTTGTTTAAAGCCCCATTCCTGTAAAGTACGTTTTTAGGCCATTATAAAACTGCATAACGCTAAACCAAACCAAAAACATAGAAAAACGAAATAAAATATTTGGTTTTTAAATAAATTAAGATTTTTACACGCGCCATTTTGGAATCAGTCAAATGGCGTCCGTAAAAATAATACGCCAAGAAAAACCTACCCTACCCAAACCACACGAAGCACAAAACTGAAATACCAGCAACAACGTTGCGCCTCTCTGGAAGACTTTCCGTTGACGAGCGCTACCGAAGTATATCGATTTTTAACGATTCATATCTAGCTAAATGACTTTAGTTATGAATATTAAAGCGCCCACTTATAATACCTGAATATCTAATAGTATTAGGAAGGTCTTTTTCTGCCTTTATTAATGGAAACTTTATTTGATGCATTTAATAAACACAAATAATAAACTTAATTACCACAATTAAACCGCAACATAATAGTAAATCTGGTAAGATTTTATTAACACGTAAATGGATTGTAACTAAACCAACTAGTTAGTGTTATGCAGAAATTTATTAACAGTAATACCTTGATTTCAGAAAGACAACTTTAATAGTTCTCGAAAGATCAATCTAATATCATTATTAAAAAAATAGCTATGTTACCTAAAAATAAAGGAATGGTTATTAACGAAGCAACTGAAAGGTAGTTTAATTAACTGTTTTCTTTCAGTGTAAATCCTAAGCTGAAAATTAGCTTTAGTTTCCATAAAAATATCCCGTAAATTTTAATACTTGTTGTTTGGTGGTTAAATAACGGCGATGTTAAGTTTATTTATTTTATAACAGTAATACGATGTGTATATAAACTATTAATAACACCTAGATATCTGAGACATCCGTATGTGTTATAGGAACATTATTCTATATAAATATTTCTTATAGTATTTGTGTTGATAATAAATTAAGCTAAACAATAAAAAAGGTAACAATTAAAAATATACATGCAAAATATTCAAAAACAAGAAATTCAAAATTACAATTTGTACACACTAACCATTACAACAGTCTTTTTTAAAAGACATGTGAGGTTGGACCGATTTAAAAATATTAAGACTCACAGGTATCACATGGTAAATTATCACAATGTTATATATATATCACAATAGTAGCAAGATATTACATATAAAAATAGGAATTATAGATTAAGATTAACAATTAAAATTGCAGACAAAAATTTTAAATTAATATACAGAATGTACACTCGAACAATCAGTCTCATTATCACAGGTTTTACAAACTAAAAAGGTGGAGAAAAATAGTTATAAAGTGCCAAACATATCGGCGAAAGCTGATTCATAGGCATTGAAGATAAACTCGGAACACTTTTTATTAAAAGCAGAACCTTTGCAGATCTTTGAACTTCTTATACTATGAAGAATTTTGTTATATATTTTAGGTCCAAAATATAATATGGATTTTAAGCTTAAAGTAGTTTTATTTATTGGAAGACTTAAATTTTTATATTCCCTATTCCTTGTACCCAAATTGTGTTTAATTAGAGGTTTGCTTTCAGATTTTATCATAAATTTGGCAACAGACAATATATAAAGGCACCTAATGTTTAAGATATTTTTTGAAAAAAGCATCTTTGATGGATATAATCTATTTTTTTTGAAAATTATTTTTAAAATTGACTTTTGAATTATCTCAAGAGAATGTAATGCATTTTTATAAATTCCACCCCATACCAGAATTCCATAGGTGAGTACTGATTCAACCAGAGCCCTATACAATGACAACAATAGTTTTACCTCACACATCTCTCGAAGTACATGGAATTTATGTATTAAAAGTTTAATAGTTTGAGTGACTCTGGTAACATGTTCCTGCCATTTCAGATTCTGATCAACAATGATGCCAAGGTATCTGGTATGAGTAACCTCTCTAATACGGCACTGGTCTTCCTCATCTATATTGAGATAGTCATAGTTCGGTCTATTTTTTTGTTATTGAAAATGAAATATAATTAGTTTTTTTAATATTTAGAGAAAGACCAAATGAATCGAACCACCTTTTGGCAAGTCTGACACCCCTCTCAGCCCGCTCCCTGACATCCTGCCAACTTTCAGCATTAAATGTGATAACTGTATCATCCGCATATGACAAAATGGTACCACCAGTCTCAACCTCAGTCAGTAACATATTAATGTATATTATAAATAATAGAGGACCCAGAACCGTCCCCTGAGGAACACCCATTTCTATAACCCTTTGATCACTTCTAGCACCATTTACCTTAACGCACTGCTGCCTATTAGTCAAATATGACTTAAAGACATCCAACACAGGACCCCTGACACCATATCTGGATAAGATGTCCAGTAGGGCATCATGGGGCACTGTGTCAAATGCCTTCGCCAAGTCAAGAAAAACAGCTATCGTTTTTTTATTATTGTTAAGGTTATTTGTGATTTCAGTGACCAACTCATACATCGCATTACTGGTACTAACACCCTCAATGAACCCAAATTGCTTATGTGACAGAATGTTATGAGTATTCAGAAAATTTGTAAGCCTGGCTTTTAAAGCTTTTTCAAAGATTTTCCCAAAATTACTTATTAAGCTAATAGGCCGATAGTTGGTAATTTCATTCCTGTTTCCTGACTTAAAAATGGGTGTGACCACAGAAGTTTTAAAATGAGATGGTACAACACCGGTCTTAAATATAAGATTATAAATATAAACAAGAGGTTTTAGCAAATATAAAATATATAATAATAAAACTGTTTTTACGTTTATGTGTTGTGTGAGTGTAATTTTGTACAAAATCAATAATAAAATTGTACTTTTCCCTAAAAAGACCCAAATTCCTTCCAATTTTCCATAATTTCTTTTTCCAGTAATTTTAATTTAGGTTTCCTTTGGCAAATCGTGATTTTCCAATGTTTATTCAAGATTTGATGTTTTCACTGCATACATTTAAATGTCATCCGACCGAATCAAACTACTATCGTATGTTATCTTTTCATTATTGTCATCCCAAAAGGTTCTAATTCATTTTTTTAATAACCTGTTTACCTCTCCATGTTTAAAACCGGCGTGGTTTGAGTTTGGGTTACATTAGTTTCATTGAATTTGTTAGAAAATAAGGTCAATACTAGTTTTTTTTAAATCTACTAGCAAAAATGGTTCTTAATTAGTAATGAGTGGCATGTTAATTTCTTTGAACCAAACTATAGTTTATTAATATTCAGCAGTCACTCTCAGGGCGGCACTCTGGTAGAGGCTGAAAAATCAGCTACTCATTTTTCAATCATCAAACTTTATTTTATTTTGAACTTACTCTTATGACAACAGGAGGATGTACATTAGACTGAGCCAAAAATCGACTATTTTTTTAACTATATCAAAAATACTGTTTAAGGTGACAAAATAAATATTGTAAAGGTTTGAGCCCTTAATATTAATATCAACGCCATTATAACTTTTTGACAACAATCTTTTTTTATGCACAACTCACATATTGTTGATCTGAAAAACTTTACCAATACACATTCTTAAAAAAATCTTTACAAAAAAACTCTTTTCGTAAATTGTCGTCAAATAAGCAGTTTTCATGTAATCGGGCTTTGTACATTGAACTGTTTTTTCTATTTTGATTCTTGAGTTTAGATTTTTGTTACTACTACAAACATAAATATTTAAATAAATTCAATGAATATTTTTAAAGAAAATTTGATGCGCTACAGAAAAGGTCACAAAATGTTTTTAAACAAATTCACTCCTTTTAAAGTTACTTGACATTAAAGTTGAATCCAAAGTAATTTTAACTTCGAATACATTTTTTAAAGGAAAAAGACTAAATTTGAAAAATATAGAAAAGTATACAAGATGTTCCATTTAAAATAAGATAATAGACCTATATCGGAAAATCGACTATTTTGTAATTGTGCTAATAAAATTTGACACGCAAATGGCAAAGATATGATTTAAAAAATCTAAGGCTTTTTGCGAAAACCGCATCTTAATAACTTTATTTGTTCCAATGTTATTCGCGATCCAAAGGGTTCAACCTATATGAAGACGGTCACCCTGTATCGAAGATTTTAACCTAGTCTGAAGCAATAATTTGAGAATCGCCAAGGAACTCTAAAGGGGGCCACAGACGATCAATATCATTGCCCAAAATATTGCACAATTATATTGCTAGTCGTCCATAAACAGTTTTGCGCAATGACTATATTCAAGATATTTCACAATAAGTAGTTTTTGTTTGTAACTAATGGTTAAAACATGAATAAGAAAAACGTAAATATTTGAAATATGTTTAAATAGGAGGACCGAACCTTTACTATATCTTTTTTCGGTTTAAACCCATATTTGTTGATTTGTTTTTGTAAAACAAACACTTTTTCGTATTTAAAAACTGAAATAATTGTGCATTATTATCAACACACGACACAATAAAAAATCATGTTTTTGATTTACACAATGTATTGTCCAATCTCTTACTATAAATCACCAATGGTCAATATTATTGTACAATATAAAATATTGCGCTATAATATTGATCGTCTGTGGGCCGCTTAAGGACTTGTAAGATGGAGTATATACTGTGTATCAAGCATGACTTTTATTAAGTTTTTTGTTACCACTAAATTGACATCATCATTATCCTAACTTTTTAAAGAAAATATACAGCTTGTCCCAGGATAGGTTTTACAAGAAGACAAATGGACCAAAAATTTTAGAATTTTAAAAAGACATTTTGGGACAATTGATCGCATGGTCCAAAACTAATGAATACAAAATTTAACTCTAGTTGGTATTATACAGGGCGAGTTATAACTAAAAGTATGAAAAATGCGCCGGAATTTTTATATGTAAAAATAGAACAAAGTTGTATAAGTAAATGTTGTAGAGAATTGAATTTTATGTCAAAATTTAAAGTTAAAGCATAAGAGTAAAAGAAAATGTAATTGTCAAATTTTCATTACGCATTACAACCTAAATATTCGACAAGAGGAAGCAAAATTTAATATTTTTTCTTTTTTAATTCGACGCCTTAATTGTATTTTAAAAACTGTTAATGCATACTGTAAAAATTTACAGTTTTTTGAAACAATTCTTTAACCTTAAATTTTGACGTAAAATTTAATTCTCTACAACATTTACTCATAAAATATTGTCCTATATTTAAAAATAAAGGTACTTTACTCTTGGTCATTTTTCATATTTTTAGTTATAACTCGCCCTGTATATTACTTTTCGGAATAAAATTTTGTAATTATCAGTTTTGGACCATGCAACCAGTTTTCCCAAAAAGACGTCTTTTTATGTGGGTAATGTCAAAAATATGACTTTGTTCACTTCTTGTTAACTTCAATGACGCGTAGCAACATTCCCATTGTAAAATCAACACAAGACTCCAACTTCATCCAGTAAAGTCGTCGGAAACTTCCCAATAATAATATTATTTGCACTTAAGTTACTTATGCAATCTGGCGAAGCATAATGTCTTTTAGCCTGTTAATTAACAGCATTCATTTTATATAAAGGTTTCTAATTACAGAGAAAGGGGACTCACTGGCTCTTGCTAGCCTACATTGACGTAGAGTCACATTAATTAATTATAATTTAGTTTGAGTTCTGGTTTTAGTTGCTCTGGCCACCCATGGCCCCTCTAGAGCACCGTGTGCCACGTGATTTGAATTTTGCTTCTTGAAACTTGCGACGACGGATTTTCAATGGACCATTCTTTATGTTGTCTAAGAGAAGCAATTACACAGTATTTTAAGAATTAAAGTGCTCAAATTTACATTCAAACTGTTCAAGAACAATTTTAAATAGTTGGTACAATTATTGTTTTTTTACATGGTGTTTAAAAAAAAATAATGTCAAAAATATCACAGATATGGAAAAAACACGTAAAAATGATACTAAATAAAAATAAAGCCAACTTGGGCTGCGGTCCGAATTGTGCTCAAAGCATACATCACGTATAGACTGCCAACGTGCGGCCCGATTTAAGTGAGCGCGCCAACGTCTGTTTATAGAATTAATAATCCGGACCACTTGTAAGTGTGCTGTGCTTACGAATTTAACAAGTTCAACATAAACTAACAAAGTACTTTTTGATATAAACATGAGTGAAGTATGTGGTATAACTGATAAAAATGTGAAAATGCTATAGTATAGTATTTCAAGCATTTTTCGCAATTAAGGAAACTGCTAACGATCTAAGCCGTGAGTATTGTCAGCATTGGGGTGTGACGTCACATGTGACCTCATAGCTTCCACAACTCTAACGGTAAGCGTGAAAAGCACGAATTGGACCGCATGTTGGTACGCTATGAGCATAATTCGGACCGCGGTGTTGATATAGTCTGTTTTTTCTTTCCTTCATAGATATTAGCTCCTAGGGATTTCTAAGGGAATCAAGTTTTGAAAACATTTATTGGATTACCAGTTTTATTGTAATCAAAAATATTACTTCATTTATATAACTTGCTATCAAAGTGAGTGCCGTAAATTGCTCGCATCCATATGAACTGGCTTGACACTTATGACCTATTTTTAAGCTCTGTATTGATAAGAATTTGAGACGTCTTTTACAAAACTTTAGTTAATAACACAGATCCACAAAATGAAAAAGGTAGTCTGTGCTGGATATTGACGTGTATAGGCACACTAACTTAGTTTACACTTCATAACGGTTAGAGATTAGAATAAAGAAAATGGAAGTCCGAAATTTACAAAACAAACTGTTCAAATGATTTTTCCACTTGACTTTAGGGTTAACCAGTAAAACTACAATAGCATTTTATCTTACGGATAATTTCATTCCGAAACCTTTCAATAGGCATTCGCAATAAACAAAAGCAGCATTATCGACTTCTAATATTCTCAACCCCTCAAAATCGCGTATATTTGAGTATTTTAAAATTTCAAACACGCAAATACGGGTTTTTAAGTAGTGCTCATTGAAAATATTAAATAATTCCGGTAAAATCGGGCCTGCATTTAAAATTATCCATGCGGTTCGTTCAATACTTCCTGCCGCGAGTGCTTATTAGACTTAAAAACAAAGGGTTTTTAATTAAACACGCTTTCACACATCAATTGCGAATTCATTTAACAACAAACTGCTGCAGCCCGGCTCATAATTAAACTGATACGAGACATTGGAAATATATTTCCATTTTTATTCCTGTGGAGGTATTGTTCTGGTTTTACCCTACTTGCCCGATTTAGCTGCCGTTTCTTTAGGCACAAGTAAGTTTTTACTTACCTGATATTCCACTCTACTGAGTGGCGCACCACAACGCTTCGGTCTCTGTTACGAAAACAATGTTATACAGGATGTTTCTAAAAGGTGAAGCTACCACAATTCATGAGGTCAAAATATGACGGTCTACGACGTTCGGGCCACTTTTTTAGGTGAAAATTCTTATTCTTTAACATATTTTACCCAAAAAGTAATACGTGGGAAAAGTTGAGTTAGGCAGCTATTTTTGAGATATCAGGATTTAAAAAATTACTTTCTGTATGCATGGTCAGGTCTAAACTGTACAGGGTGTTCCAGGATAAGATGTTGATATTTGAGAGTGTAAATCTTAAGATGATTTAAGAAGAAAAGTTTAAATAAACCTATATTCTAATCTAAATCTAGTATAGCGGCTTAATTTTTCAGAAGCGGGGTGGCATAGTTTTTAAAAATAAGCTTTTTAACAATTTTGTATCTTGAAATTTAAGACATTTAAGATATAGACTAATTTGACTTTTAAATTTTTAATATTGCCCAATGATTTACACTTTAAAGATCTTAATTCTAAAACAAGTGAGTAATTTAAAAGATCTTATTCTAAAACCATTCTGTATAGCTTAGGACTGGTCATAAAGGAAGTTAATTTTTAAATCCAAATATCTCAGAAACAGCTACCCAAATTAACTTTTACCATATACACATTTAGCTAAGTGAAAAGGTATATGGCTAGTAAAGCAACAACAAAGTGGGACCGATGCAAGGTGCGTTAAGAGATATGAATTTCAAGCCAAAAATGATATCAGTCTTATTGCACTAAAATAACCTTTGTAATTAATATTTGAGTAGGGTACAATGCTTTGATAATACAGAAAGCAATACTGTAATAATTTTATACATTTAACGCATTTTTACACATAATATACATTAAAGTTCTTATGAAAATATTAATTTCGGCATTTATGTCCACTGTGCGGTGTATCCACTTGTTTATATGCCCGCATTATTTATTTAGTGTCTACCTGTTAGCATCCTACAGGCGTTAGACTGTCTATGCATTTTCTGATGTGAATCATTTGACTTAGCTGATACGGTATACCTTCGTTATATATAACATGTTAAAAAGTAAGATTTTTTTACCTAAAAGTTACACACAAAATGGCTCAACAAAGTTATTTTATTTTTAATACGTACAAAATAACGCAGGTAGCGCCCTTTAGAGTTTAAAATAAAATTGATATTAGATTCTTGTTTTTTATTTCTCACAACTTCTTGTAGTTAAATATTGTGGGACTTAAAAATAAGTTATTAACTGAAATTGCCTTATAAACCACTCGATCAACCCAAATCAAACTCCCTTACACCGACACACAAAAAAATGATTAGTACTTTTGACCAGACCAACTTTTTTATGTTTTTTGATGCCCTGAATTCGAATGAGTCCGTTTTCTGTTGGTCTGAATAAAGGTACTGATTACTTTTTTTGTGAGTCGGTGTTAATAAAACTATTTATAAGAGCAATAAATCAGATTGAATTTGTGAAACATTGTATCTCCTAATTTATTGACTTTTGAACTAAAGTAATTGAATTAGATCGTCATATTTTAGCTTAAAGGATTTGTGTTTTTTTCCGCATCTGTTAATTGTAATTAATCTACATACTTAATTATCACCCCGGATATTTTCTTTTGCTTTTGAAAGTACATAATTTTTTATGTTGTTAAACAGCACCATTTCTAGTAAGCAAGCGTCTTTCCGTACACAGTAACTTTGTTTCCCAAACGTATATATTCATTATTATCGGCACTTCCGCCCAAGTTTCTATCCCCAAACCCAGCTTATCCATCCCCATTCTGCGGGCTTTGTCTCAGCAGAATAAGCATAAACAGAAAAGGCCCTTACTCCTGCTCCATCCGCTGACCATGGACTGCTAATCGAGCCAATCAGCAGTGTGTACATATACCTCGTGGTTATATATTCACACGCTTTGCTGCTGCTGCTGTTGACAAAGTTAACATAAGCAGGATGCCTTCTGGCTCTTTGCAGTTGAATAATTTTGTCCGCAGGAATACATGAAGGTCCGTACGGGATAAATAGTATATTGTAAGAAAATGCAGCTGCCGAGTAGTTTTCGTTTTTGAATCAAAACACCAAAAAATAAAAAATAAAAATCGCAGGAGTAACCCGCACTTTTGTTGGAGTTTTTACCACTCTTAAATCGAAGGTCGCCGCTCAAATACTGAGAAAAAACTTTTTATATAAGGAGACTCGGTATAAATAGAAAACAAATAATTTCAACTTTTTATATACGGCGTCCTAGTTAGATTCTTTTAATTTAGTTTTAATGTGTTGAACACTAGTAGGTAGCAATTAGGCCAAGAACGAATACGTTCAAAGTCCGCTAATTGTCTAAAAGAAGTAAATAATAAAATTTTATTTTAGTATGTTCTCATCTGTTCGTGTATATATACGTATCGAGACAAACTTTAAATACAAAATAATAAACTTAGGGGGCGTCCATTTAGGGAGGAGAAGAGGATCGAGTTGAATCTAACCAAATCTTAACGTGAGGAAAGGCTGAATCTGTGCAAAAATCACGTAATTTTTTCTTCTGCTAGAAACTGAAAAAACTTAACGAGATTTGTACAGGTCCCTCCAGAAAAAATGTGTCCTGTGATGCAATGTCACTTTTTGGGTCAATGGCCTTTTTGCTCTTCAACATTATTTCGATGACAAAATCCATTTGGGTTTGAGAAATGGTGTCTTTTTACATTTACAATTATTTCGAGGCGTATTGTATTGCAATGCAACATACTTATTAACTTTTACAAAATCTCACGAAATATCAAGGTGTTGGGTACAAGAATTTAAAAAAAAACCGTACGTTATTTATGGACGCCATCTTAAGACAACACCCAAAAAAAACGTTGTCAGAGCAATTGTAATATTGAAATGTTGTCACATACCCTATACCATCTAAGTAAACCAGTAAACTCTTTTATACTTTTTTACACAAAAAAGTATACTCTGTAAGAATCGCTCTGAGCAACCGTTTTCGAGATATTTGCCTTAGAGTTATTTAGTGCAACTAAAAAGTATATGGGAAAATACATTAAACCATTCGTATTGATGTGGCAGTTGTAGTTATAGCTATTATAATACGCTTTCATTTAAACGTAAATATCTTGAAAAGGGTTGCTCAGAGTAATTCTTAAAAAGGGTACTTTTTTTGTGTAAAAAGCATAGAAGAGTTGACTGGTTTACTTTTTTATCTTTGAACAAGCCACGAAGGCTAAAAGCCTACATACTAACTTACCGTGGGTATCTTTAGCAAGGTAATAGGGAGTTTGTCAACACGGGATTTAAAACACCTGAAGATTTGAAGGGGAAGAGGAGACCTTCGCGGGCAGCAGGTTCCACAATCAAGAAATTCTGGGAATAAAAGAACGAACAAAGTTGGAAGTTCGGGGCCTGTCCAGTTGGACCGTATAGGGATGCATTTGTGCGGCACCACGAGTTTCTCTGTGGAGAACTCCAACTGGGGTAATTATACTAGACAATTCCTCGAAGAAGAAGCCGTGGAAGTGTCTATAAAAAGCGATAGATATTCTACAGCCTGACGATGGACAAGAGAAGGAAGCAAAGGATCGTTAATAAATCGAAGAGATCTTCTTTTAATGGAATCCAGAATGCTCAGTGTATGGGAGACGCCATTCCCCAGATATGAGACCAATATTCCAGAAGGGGTTAAATTTGGGATACATACAAGTGTATAAAATAGAATGGGTTAGATGGTACATACAGGATAGCATAAAAAAGTTGCGATGTTTTAGAGAAACTCAAAGTGGTGTAGGTGGCGCTCTTTAGATTGCACAAAAAGATAATATTAGATCTGAAAAGTTCATATCAAAAAACTCTTAGATACCAAGTTTTATTAAAAATAGTCTAGAAATACCAAAACCTATCGAACATTTTTTTTTACTTTGATACCCTGTATCTTCCTTATTATTAACTTATGGATAATGGATAAACCTTTTATTGGTATGTTCTGTATACTACACAAGAAATGTGTAGTTTCTCTGTGTACCATTCATTAGCAAACACCCTGTGTCTGTAGGTGTTGTGTGTTTGTACCAATGCACCCATAGAATTGACTTCTTTGGGTGCATTGGCTCCCGTGCACCCATGTACCCGCCGCCTCTGTTCTACTTCAGAAACCCTAACCTACTTTTTTCATGGCTTTTCATAAAACTACTCTGAACGCTCCGACTGTTACCTTTTCTTTGTCTTATTTAGGTTGTTGGACGATGATGTTATGGTGATGCCCAATTGTTTTCTGAAATGTAATGAGTTGTTTTTAAGGGTATAGGTTTCTATTGAAAATTAAAATTAAGCAAGTTGTCAACGTTGCAATTGCAAATTTAGTGCTATATTTCATAATAAAGTTTTGCTGGCTGTTGTTGCAGTTAATCATTTTTACAGAAAGGCGCCGCTATCCTCTACAGACCCGCGCCTAAAGAGACACTTGCCTCAAGCGGCAATCACAAAAGAAACTAAAAGACAAGCCTGCCCATTTAACTGCTTAAAAGTTTTTTTGTGATTTTTTTCTTTTCGAAGAGCACCAAATTTACCATTTAAAAATGTTCTTTCTATACGTTTTGTGACTTTATACAGGGTGTTATGGAAATACTTTAATATATTTAAACCCCAAAATCCTTGTGTAAAAATAAATTGAATAAAAATTATTAAAAATGGCGGACCACCATAAATAACAGTGATAATGAACCCCAAAATTTTACGACTAAAAAGCAAACCCGCTACTGACCAGCTCTTTAAATCCCTTTAAATACATATGTTTACCTTCTGTCGCTGTCAAAAACAGCTGAAAGCAGTTATAACACGTGGTTAAGTCAACAAGCTTGAGAAAAGTTGCCAAATTTATTTTGTTCTTTACCAGTTTATCTATGGGTTTTGCTGTTTCAATTCGATCAAACGAAAAACTTACATGATTACACAAATTATCCTTTATTACGCTACTAGGTTGTTTAAGCGTATAATGAATGTAAAGATTACTTTTTCACAAATCAAGTACACTTTTTAGGTGGTTAATTACTTTACAAACTTTTTAAACACTGCGACGCGACACGTATGCGCACAAAGAATTGAATTAAAATACACAAAACGGTATTTTTATTGCAAAACACTATTAAAACAAATTTTACTGCGTTTTTAAATAAAGTTTTTGTTACATTTCGCTTTTCTTTCATCAAAATTAAAAGTTGACAGACGACAGGTGGTTTACACAAGATCGTTTGACTAGGTAAGGTTGCCTCATTACGTCACATATGTACCGCACTGCTGGTTCCTTGGCGCCAACATAGCAAACAAAGAATAATCATTGTTAAATAATTTATTAATAGGAAATAAAGAAGTTACGGTAACAACTGGAATTAACAGTATTTAAAAGTATTTCTTTAATATTGACAAAAAACACAAACTACACTGTTAAAAACTTCATTAAATAATGAGCAAAATACATATGTGACGTATGGTCCGCCATGTTGCAAGGCTTACGAGGCAACCTTACCTAGTCAAACGATCTTGGTTCACACGAGAAAAGAGTACAAAAGATTATTGCCTATGAGACAAATGTACAAAAAAACTACGGTAATTGTACAGAAAGTGTCCGCAACTCCGATTTTAACCAAATTTGGTATGTTGGGTTTTTTGGGGCGCTGATCACGAATCTGAACGAAATTTTAGTCGGAAATGTTTGGTTTCAGAGATAATCATCATCAAAGTTGGCATTTAAACTAACCTTATTTTCACCATTATTCACCCCTCTTTTTGCACACAATTCTTGATTTAAAGCTAAAGTGGGCCACAATATTTGATTTTCACCTTTTAAAACCCCGTGTTTCTATGTTTTTTACACCTTTTATCAAATAAATTGGGAAGGGTACCTTTAAAAACGTTGCAACCGTGCATTCACTGCTCCACCGCCTCCACCATATTCTGCTACGATTAAAAACGATTGAAAGCGAAGCTATGCAATTTAATTCAAAAAAGTGTAAAATACGTAGAAGAATGAGGTTTTAAAAGGTGAAAATCAAATATTGTGTACCACTTTAACTTAAAAATCAAGAATTGTATGCCAAAAGAAGGGGGCATAAAGTGAAAATGAGGATAGTTCAAATGCCAACTTTAATGATGGATATCTCGGAAACAAATGTATCCGACTAAAAATTTTTCAGATCCGTGATCAGCGCCACAAACACAGGTGTTTTTACAGGTTAGATGTTTTTTGCAAGAAATTTATTGCAATTTATTCTAACATTTTTGCAGTTTGCACGTAACTGGGTTTATCAATTTACTGAAACTTGTAAGTTCAATTCTTTTTAAACCGTTTTCTTTGTCTCATGTTGTTCTGGTTATGGGCGATAAAATGATACTTACAGCGAATTCTTTTGGTTAAACTAGGTGCTTTCAATTTAATTAGGTTTTTTAATCAAAATTTTTACTACAAAATGCAGGGTTTGTTTTTTCTTTTGATAATTCATAAAAGCTTGATGTCTAGGAACTTATTACCGTGGGTATAAAAAGTAGACGGCATATTTAACATACCTTAGGGATAAAGGATTCGAAGTGGACATTTTGGGGCTTCTTCAGATGTACGGTTACAAAATGCATGAAACAATTACTTTGTGTTGCTATATTACTGTACATCTCATTGGTACGGAAGAGAAGGGAAGTTTATGGTGAAAGTGTAAAGAGTGTACTCGTGAAAATAAAAGTACTTTCCAGCCAAGAAAAAATCCTAGCCTTCTAAAAGCTGCTGTAGCTCTAAATGTTATTTAAGGTTATTATTTAATGTAACGCCTACGCCGCTCATAAGTAGATAATAAAAATTGGTTAACTTTTTTTATGCCGGTATATTATTGTCCTCTATTGTGTGCTTTGAAATCTACGATAAAATGGTGGTGCCCTCTGGATAACATTATTCAGTCGTTAAATGGGTTTAACATCTAAAAATCTGGCACCCACGGTACTTAGTACTTAGCTTTTGTGCTACTAACATGGACTGCCATAAACATAAAAAAAACTAAATATACTAAATGTACTAGATGTAGTACAATTGTACAGCTGAACATCGCAAATTCGCGTTGTTGTTGTCAAGGTAGCCCGCATGATTTAACTGACCAATAAGAAGGCTTCCTTATGCTATGCAAGGTTACAGAAAGACGAAATTCGCTTGCCCTGGTTTGCGTTTTAAATAATATTGCGAAGAATTTACCAAATTGTGCGTTTATTAAGTTTTGCATTTTGTTTTAATTTACGTAAAATGCAACGAAATTCAATCGAGTTGACTGACATGGTTTTGTGTTATGGGGAAGCTAGGCAAAATGCTCGGCAAGCCGGGGAACTATGAAAGAGTTTGTTTATAGTGAACCCATTAACAGTTTAGAACAGTTGCGAAATCGTGTGGAACTAGCGGCTCAGCAAATAAGAAACAATGAAAACATTTTTGCGCGTGTGAGAAACAGTATGCAGTGGAAAATAAATGCATGTTTGGAATCAAAATTTAGAACATATTCCGTATTGAAGGTAAATCGACCTTTATTTAAATATTTTTTTGTTACAGTTTATTTTGATATAAGGCTTTTAATAATTTTTTAAAGTAAATTTATAAAAAAATAGAATATAATAACATTTTACCTTTTTATTCTATTATGTATTTATATCGTTTATTGGGTATAAAATAGGACGTTTGGCAACATCGCAAACAAATAGGTCTACTGTCTGTGTTTATAGTGTTTACTTAACCAGGGACGTAGCAGATAGGTGAAAAGAAGGTATTTTTACAAATTTTAAAAAAAGTTTGAATTAAACAAAAAAAGTACTCAGTGTGTCTCTACACTGTCCCAGGAGTCACCCATTTCAATATATTAAAGTATTTCCATAACACCCTGTATAAAGTTTCTCGGAACGGTAACTATTATTCTACTTTGTGTTATTTAGGTCGTCAGGCAATGATGCTTAATATTTTTTGTGAAATTCAATGACTTATCAGGTAATTTCTGTAAATATTCTTCGCCAAATTTGATCTAGATACCCATTTTTATCAGCTGTTTGACCGAATAGCATAGTGTTGCTGCTTAATTTGAATCGTGAATCTGGGACACAAACCAAAAAAACGGGTTATTTTTGTAAATAGTCTCTTTCAAGTCGGATCCATTTTTACCAGCTGATTGACGAAATTGCAACACTCTTTCCTTACTTGGTCCACAGACAATCAATATTATTTTGCAATATGCCATATTGTACAATAATATTGACCGTTTATCAGTTATAATGAGAGGTTGTACAATATATTGTGTCAAGAAAAAAGTTTAATTCTTATTGTGCAATAGTGATTTATTGTGTCGTGTGTGAATAATATTGCACAATTATTTCAGTTTTCAAATACGAAAGAGTATTTGTTTTACAAAAACATGGGTTTGTGGGCCCCTTAGAATTGCGGATAATCAAAGAAGAAGAAGTATAGAGTAGCAGTAAAAAAATTCTACCCCAGCCTGGAATGGAAAACAAATCAATTTTTTTGCAAATAACTAAATTTAAATAGGTCCCTGCAATTTATTGGACCCAATCACGCATTTCTCGACTTGTATATTTCCTCCTCATATGATTAGTATGTACGACGTCGTTTTTCTCCGTCTTGCCCGTTGTTTACGGCTGCCTCCGCGCCTTCAGATAATAATGGCGGCCTGCTAATTTACCTTAATTACATCCATGGTAGCCTGGGCCTGATATATTATGCATAACCGGTACCTAGTACCATATGGGCGATTTATGGTGCTGCCTTTTGGTAGTACGGGTTAATAGGTATCAAAGGTGCACGTATATTGGTTTACATTATAATATAAATAAGTTAATTACATTTATAGTGTGAGGTTTTACTTATTTTTTTTTATTTTTTTAGCGTACCGAGTCGAGTGTCCTATTTGTGGGAACTTAGGTTCCTTAAGTTAAGCCTTAAGTTCTTTTACGCTTAAATTATGGATGGTGGACAGGAGGATAACCATCTTTTATGGCGAACAAGTTGAAAAAATGGCCATCGGAATGCAGCAAGTTGGGATGGCGCCACAGTATCCAGTGGAGGGATTTTGGTATTTCTTTCCTTTTTTATTTTGTATCTATCTGTCCTTTTTCATTTTGTATCTCACTCTAATAATTCATGCTCATTGGTTAAAAATCTCCTCTGGCTACTGTGGAGCCACCTTAAGTTGCTCCTTTCGTCGGACACTTTTTAAAACATTCAGATGGTTATCCTCCCCTCCACCATCCATAGCTTAAATAGAGGATGTCAATGTGAAAAGATACCACCCTTGATATGTCACCTTTTATGGAAGATCTCAAAAATGCAAAAACACATAAACCTTGTTTTTCAGGGGAACAATGTGTACGCTTGTTTTCACTCTTTAAAGGTGATTGCAGCAATCCCTAAAATCCTCAATGAAAAGAGGGGTTGAGTGATTAATACCTTGTTTTAAGTCATTTAATTGCCTTTTTAAATATATCATACACTTGACTTATTTGTTTAGTGCTTTTAGAAAAATTATAAAAAACAGGTACCTATTTAGACATCAATAGTTTTAGGCACTGGCTAAACGACCGCCATCAGCATTGCTCAATTATAAATAGAAAACCGCTGCTCGACGGCTTATTCTGTATAAAAGCCTCCAAAAATCTAAAATCATTTGTTTCTACTGGCGGTTTTTACTTATTTTATCGGTAGATGCTGCCGGCCGGCGGCTATACTGATAAAAACTAATAAACGCCACCGAATAATAGTTACCCTAACCTTAATATTTATTCTTTTTGCTGTGCCGTAAGCGATAACTTTTTTGTGGATATCTTGTTGTGTGTAATTTTTTTAAATTAAAATTTAAGTCGTCGCCTGCATATTTTAAAAGAGAATAATTTTGAAAAAACATACGGATATTAAAGAATCAGTCCAACATAACAATCTGTTTAATTTATTTATAAAAAAAATCTTAGGAGGTAAGTAACTAAGTAATATTAGATAGGAAATATAACTTCATACATAACATGCTGTAATAAAATAAACTTTTATTTATGAGATACATTGTTTTTTCTTTCTTTTTGCATTTAATTAATTTATGATATTTTTTTAAGCATTTGGACTACCTTAACTAACCTAAATTCGGCGGTTATAAATATGCATATATCTGATCACTTGGCACAAAAGTTAACTTTCAATTTAATTAAAAGTAATGAAATAAAATACATTTACAAGAGAGAGAGAGAGAAAGATTTTTCAATGAAGCTAATAAAAATAATTTTATTGAGCAGCTTAGACAACAAACTTGGGAGGATGTATTTTTTTATAGATCAGAAAGATGTAAATAGACAATGGCAAGTTTTTATGATATTTTTTTCAATATATTTAATCTTTGTTTTTCATTAACCATGGTATATAAAAATAAATAAATGAAAAAAAAATTGGTAAAAAAAATAACATGTTAATCTAAAACCAGTCAGTACTAACGAATTATTATTGCTCTCCCAAAAACTAAAAAAGAAAAACTGTAGTGGCTATGTTAGCATCCCAGCAAAGCTAAGCTTTCCATAACATTACTGTCATTTATATTGTGTTATATCATAAACAATTCTATGAAAAATTCAACTTTTCCAGACCAACTAAAATTAGCCTTAATAAAACCCTTGTATAAAAAAGGTGAACCAGGAGATTTTGACAGTTACAGACCAATAAGTTTAGTCCCTGCATTTTCAAAGATTTTTGAACTAGTTGTGTGTTCGCGATTGTTAGATTCTGTATATGAAAGCAATTTATTTTTCAGCATGGATATTTGAGAGACAGATCAACAATTACTGCCATATATCAATTTGTAAATGCAATCTTAGATTATTTCGAAGAAAAAACATTAGCTTTAGGTATCTTTCTGGACCTAAGTCAAGCCTATGGCTTTGTTAATCATGAACTTCTTCTTTTAAAGCTACAAAAATATGGTATAAGAGGTAATGCAAGCGATTGAATTAGATCATATCACTCAAATAAACAGCAACAGGTTATTGTCAAAGACAATGATGTCATTGTAAAATCAAATATTAAAGTAAGTAACACAGGTATGGCACAGGAAGGTATAGTCGGACCACTCTTATTTATATTATATATTAATGACCTTAAAACAAGCTTAAGTAGCCACCTGTTAACAAATTATGCGGGTGTCACCAATCTATTAACATCTGGAAAGGATTTACCAGAAGGCATTGAATGGTTTGCTCAGAACCAGTTAGTTGTTAATAATTCGAAAACAAATGTTATTTTTTTCGTACAAAACTGTCTGAAATACCACCATTTGATAATATTAACCTCTGAAATAATGTTATAACACCAGTAACTAGTGCCAAATTTCTGGGAATCCACATTGATAAGCTTTTAGATTGGAGTACTCACATAAATAAAACATGTTTAAAACTAGAAAGTGTCGGAAATAAAAGTGTAGCCCAATATATGAATTTAGAGACTTTAAAAATTTTATACAACACTAACTTCGATTCAATTTTAAGGTACGGCATAATTTTTTGTGGTTGTAATTCTAACATACAACGTTTGTTTGTTGTACAAAAAAAACATTAAAAAGATAAAATTTAGAGATTCTTGTCGAGGTGTATTTAAAGTGATGAATATTTTTACTGTTTATGGGTTATACATATATGAATGTTTGTTATTTGTATTTAAGCATAGATATAAATTTGAGTCAGAAAATGTTAATGGGTACAACACGGGAACACATAATTTAGTCTATCCAATTCATAGATTGACTCTAACAGAAAAAGGGCCATATTATATGTGTATAAAAATGTATAATAACTTGCCAAATAGTACTAAATTGTTAAATAGCTTAAGTAGATTTAATTTTTTTTTAAAAAGGTTATGGTTAAATTAGAGCCTTATACATTAGGTGACTATTTGAACAATAATACTTTATACAATATTTTTAAAAAAGTAAAAATGTTTCTCTGTTGACGTCATTTTACTTTATCTTTATGTATATATGTATGTATTATGTAGAGATGATTTGAAATAAAGAAGCTTTATTATTATTATAATTATTACCCCTTTTCCTTATGGCCAATGGTAATTTAATATCCCCTATATTATTATCTGTAAAATAATAAAAATAATAAAAGATCCTTCTTTTGTATTGGACTTTTATTAACAATCTTCTCTACCTTATAACTTGTTTTCTTTTTTGTGCAGATTTAAATTTTCTTTTCTCCTAAATAACTGCATACTTTAATTGGTAATGCTTTAGTGTTGGTTCTATGAAACGATCAGTTTTTTTCCAATAAAATACTCCTTTCTTCTCATTCTTAAATAGATACGTACAATAATATAAGTAAAAACCGCCGGTAATAACACGTTTTAGATTTTTGGCGGCTTTTATACACGTAAATAGATTAAACCGTTGAACAGCGGTTTTCTTCTTGGAATTGAGCAATACCAAAACCGCCGGCGGTTGTATAGCCAGCGCCATAATTTTAATACAAAACATAATAATTATAAATAAAATAATTTAGTTTAAAAAGTTTCATAATCTTTATTATTTTAAAAGACAGTAATACACATTGTTCTGAAATGATGCTTAATGTGAGAACTTTCATAATTTGGAAACATTTGATTCACAGCATTATTTAATTTTTCGTAAAATGATTTAGCGTTTTTTAACGATTTTTATTATAAATTTATGCTGTGTTACTCTCCACAAAATAATTAACAGTATTTTTAAATTAAAGTATTATCTTATAATTAATGTGTCTGAATAATAATGATAATAATAATAATATTTAACGTCTTTAATTGGGTGACAAGTTTACAATTAGTACAAATATAAACCTATAAAGGCATACAAAATAATTATTTAAAAAAATTAACCTTATCACAGCCTACCATATTAGGACGATGTTTAGTCAATAAACAATTGACTACTCCGCCATATAACCCCAAGAGGGTAAAATTTCTGCAAGACTTGATAAATGTATTTTTTTAATTTAAATGTGAATATTTATAAATGTTACTATAAACTACATATAATAAATGCCTAATTCACACACACATCCATAAAACATTGCAACTATTAATATCATAAATAACCTTTTTTCCGATTTTTTAAAAAGTGTTTACCACATTTTTGGTAAACTATTTACCACATTTTTGAGACGCAATCATTAGCCCAGTTTTCGTCTGGCGTCTTGTCAAGATTTTATTTTATTGGATTAAAATAATTTTTAACCAAAACCTAATGAACCTTTGTATCGTAAGTAACTTTTTATTAAATATTTCATTATTTTATTTCTTTTAAAGTAATCCTTACTTTTATTATATTGTGCAAGGACAGAATAGTTCTTCATAGTATATAAAAGTTTTTATTTTATTCTGGAAAAAAGCTAAAGAATATTTTGTTTAAACGTAATCTCCCAGAAAACAAATAAATCATAAAATTCTCTATTTATAGCCGCGCATCTTGCGTCGAGACAATTCGATGACGTTTGACATCTTTCGCGTAACATCCTCCTCCGCACCAAGCACATATGACTGTACTAGCTGGATATACAGTGTTACCTAATCTAATTTTAATGTCCCGGGTTGACTTTTTAATTCTCGCCATACAACCGGTGGCGCAAAATTGTTTGAAATAAAATGGGGAGGCGTTAAGTAGGAGAGTTTAAATACCGCTGGTTTACCATATTTCCAAAACTATTAAAGACATATCTTTTATCTTCCTTGTATCCCTTAAAAGATAATTAAAATGGTATTACCGATTTAGAAACTACATAATTTACCACGCAAATTATTATTTTTAATTATTTTACACCACAAAAATAAAATTGTTAGGGAGGGTTTAAATTTATAACCTGACACCCGATACAATTATTTTTTAAAGACTCTGTATACTAGTATCTCCCAGTGCCTAAACTGAAATTATCACTATTTGAAAATTGAAGCAAACATCGAACTGCCTTTAGGAAAAAGAAAAAAACAACTAGGCAATCGGCAATGTTAGTCGACCGCTATCGCCAATCGGGACATCGAATAATTTTGTCGGAAAGTCCAAACGGTTGCAACATCAAAAAATCGCATTTGAGCGCATTTTTCGAGAAAAAAAACCCAACACAGAATAATTAAACAGCCGCCCAATTTGATTTGCATATTTTCACGCGCTGGATTCGTTAGTCATTACTCATTAGGGCCGGGGGATGAATGTCCACCCCCAGCCGCTTTCTATTTAATTTTCGGACGAAAATTTTAGGTTGGATGGGACAGTGGTGGAGATGATCGTTCAGAAAGGGGCTTAAAATAATATTTAGAAAGTTGGTTGGTTTAGAATGCCATACGCGACTTTTGCACTGCAGCAGTTTCGTAGCTACTATGGGCTAGGCGAGGCAGTGCCCCTTAGCCCTCAAGCCCAGGGGGACCCCTTGGAGTTGAGAGGGGTCCCCAGACTTAGTAGTACATAAAATATAAATGTAAGTGAAAAGACCTTAAAACTTTTTGTTACTTTTGTTGGGCCTCGTTTAAGAAAATAATAAGGCAGAACAAGAGAAATTTATGCTGAATGTAGGTGCAAAGAGAGAAGACTTTTTTTAATTGTCTTTTTTTTTTTTGGCCAAATTTGTCAATTAGTCAACAATAAGTCAATGTATTTCATTGCCTTGCCATTGTGTTTGGGGCCCACTTTAGTTTTTGCATTAGGTCCCCTGCTGACCTAGCTACGCCACTGCACTGCAGAGTGTTGGTTTACTGTGCTCCCCACTTTAGGTGGGGGTGGGTGGTGCAAGTGGTGCAAGGCACCAGGGCGCGGAATTTTGAAAAAAGAACAGAAATGCTTGAAATAAAGAGGCGATAATTTAGTAAAATATTGAAAAACAATGTAATTTAAAAGTGGGAATCTTTTTTTTTGCCTTCAAAAACATTTGATTGGATTGGAAAAAAGCACTGTTGAATTAAGGACACAGTATTTTGGAAAGTGAGGCCGATTTTTTTTGCTCTTAACATATTTTGCTTTTAACAATTTAAATTCCTCAATTTACCAAAAGAAATTCTCTTCTAGGGGCGGTAAAAAATTTTACACCAGGGCGCAATTCATCTTAGGAACGGCCCTGGTCTTTGATCAAGGAAATTTTAAAATTTTAAAAATATGAACTTCTTAAGTTGTGAGAATCAAAAATCCGATTCAAGAGAACGATTTTGGCGAATGTCAAGTGCCAATATCTTAAGAACCAATGAGCAGAGCTCTTACTACCGGCCCTGAGTGCGCCCTAAAAGAGGTTCTAAAGTATTAGTTTCTTAAAAGAGTCACCTACAGGCCCCAAAGCCATAGAGTATAGTAAAAATAATATCTGCCATTCTTCAGATGGAAATTATATGTGTAGCACAAAATTGGAAAATCTGGCAACAGTGCCGATATGACAATTTATTTTCACGTGTCCAAAACACCTTAGATGCCAAATTTGGTAACTGTAACTTAGGCGGTTTTAAAGGTATTTAACAGTTGCGGTACTTTTTACTAACCCAGTTTATGGCACGCATCAAGTGAGTATCGTCGTTACTATCGGTGTCCTCCGTGGCGTAGCCAGGATTTTGTTTAGAAAGAGGGGCACTCAGAGAAAAACTAATAATACCCGGGTGTTTCTCAGTGATAATTTCCATCATAATTTTTTAAACTTTTAAGATAGAAAAATAAAATTTGGTATATGGATCTTTATCACATATGTGCATTCGGGTGATTTATTTCTGGTGTTGTGTGGTGTGGTCTCTGATAATTTTGTGCTCAAGCCATGACCATATTTTCAAAACTATTAAAGATAGGTATTTTTGAAAGCTCTTTAAAAGACCATTTTAATAGTGACATAATATAAAGGGTGTTACATTAAAAAAAAAAGTATTTTTAATGTTAATTTGTTTATTTTCTTATACTTAAAAGATAATAGATAAAAAAACATGAAACTTTAGAAGTTTGTTCTATCCTTTTTAGCTATCAGTGTAGCAAGGCGCGAAGTAAAATGGTAGGCAAGTGACGTGGCGGCCAGATGGTGTATCAGTGTGAGATGAAATATTTAAAACCTGCGTATATAAATACAGAAGCGAGCATTAGAGTAAAGTGAGGATAAAATGTTATTTGGCAAGTGTATGGCGTCAGTTGGGTATCACTAGTTTCCAAAATATTTAATTTTGGGTGACTTTAGAGGTTATATTTGCTACTAGCTCACCACCTCGCCGCCAATTCACTTGCTTGCCATTGCAGTGCGCGCCTTGCCTAAGGGCTTAAAACAGATGGAACTGGATGTATATGGTAATACCATAAAGGGATTGCGGGGTCGGCTCACCGGGCGAAGGAAATTTCGACACCTATCAGGTAGTGACTAAAATTTAGTGGCAAATTTCGACACCAGGCCCAAAAGTCTGTTTTTATCTTACAGGTATATTTGATACCAAATAAATACCCTTTTTCGATATATGCAACATATTATTTAAGAATTAATATACAATAGTTTATTTGTTTGGTACCCTAAAGTTAGGAATAGAATTCTTAAGTGGATTTAAAAAGTGTGTATTAGTCTTGTGTGAAATTAAGGAATTAAGAAATAAAGGATTTGCCATAATTTCCTAAAACTGTTTTAATAACCCTGTCGGGCGTCGTACCTACCTGCTTTATACGGCGCGGTGTCGAAATGTCTTCTAACATAATTTGATACTTCGATTACTCCAGGTACAAACACAATTTGGTGTCAAAAGTTCGCCCGCCCGCCTCGCCAACTTGTGTGTTTTGCACCGCTTCGTAGACTCGTCCACCGACTCCGTCTGTTTTAAGCCTTAATGGATGGGAAAATATAAATGAACTGGCTAAATAAATAATCCATTTTTAGCTCAATTTACAAAATTGATCAAATATATTACAAGCTTTAAATATAGGTGAAACCTAAAAATCAAAAAAAAAAAAATTGTGTTTATTGAGTTTCATCAATCCATCATCATAAAATCCATTAAACACTCGATACCAGTTAATTTTGCAAATTTTTTAATCGATATCAAACTTAAATCAGCTTTTCACCGCGCCGTCTATGACATTATCCACCGATGACCAACTGTCACAGCGGGGGCGCGAAACAAAATGTAAAAAAAAGAAAAACGCCAAAAACAAATGATTGGTGGATCGGTCGCAGTCAGCCATGTCCACTCTGGACGGACCCGTCGGCTTTTTCGCCGCTTGCTGCGATGGACAATTCTTTGACCGTTTTTTGTTTTTGGTCGATAGCCAGAGCGGGGAACTGGAAGAGGGGCAGGAGTAACTATTAAATTGTTTCGAATCTCAGTTGTCTTTTTTCCAAAGTTGTCCTAGAGGGAATCGTCAAGTTTAGGTTATGACTGGCCAGTATAAAGTAATAAATATACAGTTAGACTTAGTTTAAGTTATAAATTATTATTGTGAGTTTACATTAGTTTTATTAAATCAATGTTTAACACTTGACATTTTTTTTTAATTTTTATATTGGTCCAAAATAAAAATTATGCTACGCTGTGTTGACAAATTTGCAAATAGTTTTGTACTCTATTTTATTCTAAAAATGGTTCCAAGATATTATAAGACTTCTAGATATTAACTGTTTTTACATGTACTAGTGAACTCAAACTTTTTAAAATTATTTTTTTGGGCACCTTTGTTTATTCTAAAAAAAATCCTGATAAAAGTTTTTCATAAAGTGTCACTGTTAAAGCACTCCTTATATTAGTGAAATATGGTAAAAATGTCATGACACAATCACTAGCGTAGGGAGAGAAGGGGCCCGTTTGGAAGTGAGGAACTTTTTTTTGCTACAAGCAACAAGTAAAGAAAGGAGGCCCCGACCCTAATAAACTATATCATGTTACAGTGGGAGGGCCCCGTTTTGGAGGTGAGGACCCTTTTTTAGTATGGGGCCCTACTTTACTTTTCGCCCCGGGCCGCGATACTTCTCGCTAACCAACTGGACACAATCTTGTGAAAACTCATTATACAACAAATGTCTCATAAAGTGTATACCTTTATTGTTTCTAATAGAACATTTAATAAAAAGTTTTTCTAGAACCAATACTTTTTTGAAGTGATGAACCATTTAAAGTGGAAAAAAATACGTTTTTCTCCCATCTTATGAAAATCTACATATTTCCAATACTTTTTCTTATACCTCCAAAATGCATATTTCCTGTAGGTAGAAGGCGTCGCTAGGCGATGTACTTTTCCGGCCATGGCCGAAAATATTTTTTCGGCCGTTCACTTTTTTCCTGTGCTTTCAATATTCACTAAATACGTTTGTACATTGAAAGGAGCAGATGATTCAGTTTACAAAAAATACATTAGATTAACCATTATGAGCCTTTAAATATGGCGAAACTTTTGTGTGTTTTGATTCAACACTAAAAAAATCAGGCTTTTATTGTTAATTTTATATTAAATTATAGTAAAACTAACAAAATTACGGTTTTAAATTTAAAACTAACCAACCTAAATGTTTGTAAGAACAAAATATAATTAACATTATTTTGATGTACAGCCTTTCCATCTTTTCACAGTTGTAAATAATGTTTTGTTGATATAAGAAAAAAATGTCAAGCGTCTACAAATTGACACTTCAAAATTTGTTAAGTTAACCATTTCATTTTTCTCGGTGTAGAAGTCAATCAACAATACAGGACAATGTGATACTACAGTAACGTATTATACCATGTTGTTTTTGCAATTTCATTAGGCTATAAAAAAATATTAAAAGTATGTTTGCAGTTTTTGCTATTTTGTAGCAAATTAGGGATATTCTAGTTAAAATTGCAAATATTTCCAAATCTTTTAAACACAGATCGTTTTTACTTTGCAAGAGTTACCAACGGTGACTGTTTTAAAGCTTTGGTTTCGGTACTTAGGCAAGAAATAAAAGTTGTAATAGAGCTAATTATAAATGCTTTTAACATTAAAGATTCTGATGATTCAATAGTATTTAGCACAATTTGTGAAATATAAAATTTGTTTAAAGTTTTTCTATGTCAGGTATCGGGAGTCCAGTTATAAATTTACACCCCCTTAACTTCTTTATTTTTTATCATACAAAATTAACAAAATTATCATTTTTGGGTTAACTGTAATTGTGTAATATACTTTTCAAGTTGGTTATCATCATCCATCTCTTAAGATATACAGGAAAGAACAAAAAATACATATAATATTTTTTTAATGGAATACCCTGTAT
Organism: Listronotus bonariensis; assembly: GCA_014170235.1. Taxonomy (NCBI): domain Eukaryota; kingdom Metazoa; phylum Arthropoda; class Insecta; order Coleoptera; family Curculionidae; genus Listronotus; species Listronotus bonariensis. Next base: position 99,244 of record JACEGR010000226.1, on the reverse strand, counting down.
TATTATTATAAAGATCGGCTATAGAGCTTTATAAAAATACCACATTTAAAAAGTCTCTTTATTAGTTTTGGAATTATTAATTTTGTCGTAACAGTCGCAGTGTGCGACATCCACGTTTCCTCCAGTGGATAAAATATTTGGTTTTTTGTGACCACTATAGAGGCGCACTTACAGCCTTGCCGCCCGTAGACTTAAAATCTTGATAGACTGTCAAAAACATAAACGAAAACAAGGCTATGGCTACTAAAACCGATTACAAGGTATTAACAATAATATTAGAGTAATAATAATAACAAAATTATTAACCTGATTGACCGAAAGGCGGCTACCGCGACCAAACCATCATCTCCTGCCATTGGGTGTGCCCCAGCTGCCGTTACACCCAAGCGTACAGCATTCCTGGGCGCGAGACTCATTCATGAAGTATCGCAAAGGCGATGCTTTATGGCTACTGGCTTTCAAAAGTCATTAAGCGACGCTCATAACTAATGCTAATGGCTCGAGCGCGAGCTAAAATGAGATACCGAATCATTTCTTATTGCAAGCCAATGCATTTCTTATTACTGTTCGTTGCATTTTAATAACGAAATAAATACTGCTGCCTAGATTGATAACTTCGTGGAAAAAGTTCCTACCAATTTGAATATCTTACGATGAGGTTGATTGTAAACAACTCGGTTATTTAGTCCGCGTTTCGTATCTACAGGGTGTTTCGAAATCGACTTAAAATGTACAAGATTTTTTGAAATACAGAATTGGGTGTATTCGAGTTGCTAGACGGTGATAATATAATAACAAAATTATGAATTTGGGATTGTTCAGTTGCAAAGATGCAGGACTCGCTAGAAACACATTTTTGGGTTCCTTGACGGTAAAAAGCGAATGCTTTATACCATTTTTTTTGGTATAATTTGCTGTTAAAACCCGTTTATTTTAATAAGGGAGTGACTCCTTCACGGTGCGACCTTGTTAATTTGTTTTATACCTGCACTGTCTGATTCTATTTATGAATGAACGAAAGAAAAAATTGACACAATTCTTAGGTGGATTTATAAAGTGTGTATAAGTCTTGGGTTTAATTAAGGATTAAACAAAAAAATTCTAACCAGAACTAACCATGACCCCCGACCTATACTCTGTCTTCGGTAAAAAATATTCGAGTAATATCAAGTAATAAAACACCGAAGACTATCTTTTACGTTATAATATATTAACCGTATGGGGGATACTTAATAAAATTTGTAATGTTGGGTTTTTACCTGTCTGTAATTAGGTCACGTCTAGGAACTCAATCATCTCCCGTCTAGCAACTCAACTATGTCAGTCTAGCACTATTAATCTGTATTATCTGCGTACGTCTAGCAACTCGAATTAACCGACAGAATTAGATTGGAGTAAACCACCAGGTAACAATAGTTGATAGCTCTACAAGACGAGATGAAAGGCATGTTTATGTTTACCTACATTGTGGTAAAATTTTTTAGTTAACATATGTCTAGAATATTTTCCCAAAATGTTAAGTCATTTGGGGTAAATATGTAGGAAATACAGCCTTGAAAATTTTTATCGCCCGGTTATGTCGCCCTAACTGTGGTCAAAAAATATGCAATTAAGTTTTTTTTCTCTTAAACAAAACCAGATTCAAAAATAAAAAGACATAGCTGTATTTTTATTTGCCTAATCTAAAGGGAGCACAAAAGTTTTACACACATACAGGTTGAGCTAAATAACATAATAAAAAGGCAATGTGAGGAAAAGAGACAATCTAACTAAATCCTGGCATGTAAACATGCGTGACTAATACTGCTTGTTTTGTTATTCTATTACTTGCCGATGTACCAAAGTTGCTTGCTCAAGCAGTATACAGAGCCAGTGGTGTACTGTTTTTTTTTGTTAGAAATATTCCTCCAGTTGCCGCTCGAGACGCCACAGGACTTATTAAATGTAATTAAGTTAGTGATAAACTACCCCCTATTGCCATAAATAAAATTGCAAAATTAAAAGAAAATTGGGAAAGGTTATTTAAAAGAAAAACAATTTTTGTACAAGTTTTACACCGTTAATCTTGAGGACGAGGAATTTGCGGGCCCATGTTTATATGAACTTTTTAATATTTTCAATAGTAGAATCTGCCCTTATTTTTTTATAACAAGATTCTGTAACACCCTGTATGAACATTCAAACATGAAAAAGAAATTTTTATTAAAAGTTATATACGTTTTGTTCGTGTGTATGTATTTTTAATTAATCCAAGCGATCCTTCGTCCCGATGATTAACATAGAGATCTAAGCGCTCGCTAAATATGGGGGACTGAAAGCGTCGAGGGCTTGAGGGGCTAAGAGAGGCTAAAAGGGGCCAAGGGGCTTTTCTATGAATAAACATAGCGCGACCCTTCGCATTATGCATCGCGCCGAATTACCCGTTCTGGCCAATTCAATTAGGTAGCGGCACACATCCAGTCAGATCGCTCTGGTCGTAACTAAATTTCCCTGCATTTCAAACTTCCAATCAGTCGAGGCATGTTTGTCTGGAATTACTACTAATTTTTATCAAAAACCCATTATTATTGTTGTGTTTTCCTTCAAATTTAAACTTTAATGTATTACAAGGTGTATCCTTACTCCTAACTATGATACGAAACTTAAGGGGGTGATTTTCTATGTCTTTTTATTAAAAAAGAAATGTCCGATCTTGCTTTATTTCTGAGATACAGAGCGGTATTTTTTAATATAACACCATTTAGCCGAGTTAGATAAAATTTGGTACACTCATTTAATGTAATAAAGCGCTTGTAGCTCTTACTAGATAGGGTTATTGGGTCCAGTGGCGTCTCAGTTGGCACCTTGGGTACCTTATTATTGGGAAAAAAAAGTTCCCCACCAACTTTTTATATATTTTTTTAATTTTCTTTCGACTAGGCAATTAAAAGTGCAGCTTTTTAGTCCCATGTATTTTTTCGTTTCTTTTATTTTCTCTTTTCTCTGTTTTCGACAAATATAACTTACGAAATTTTCACTCATTCTAAAAAGTATCAAACAACATAATATAAAATCCAAAATTAAAAGATTAAAAGTTTTGATTTTACCAAATTCCCAATAAATTAAACGACTGCTTATTTAGTTTAAAGCAAATTATAGTTTATTGTTAATTTTTTTTATTTCATGTTGTCTATGGGTACTCTTTAAAAGAAATGAAAGTAGTAAAAATAAAAATTTAATTAAAAGTCAGTGGCGTACTTTTTTTCTCAATAATATTAGCTCTAGTGCCCACTGAGACGCCACTGGACCCAAGAATCCTAATCTAGGTAAAGCTTTACAAGCACCTTATTACAATAAATAAATTTATCAAATTTCATCTAAATTGGTTAATTCGATATTTCGAATTATTTAATTCGAGATTCGTGAGATAGTGAGATAAAGGGTAAAAGGTCTGCAGTAGGTCTTCTGTCACAAAATCTATACTTTTTGTCATGAAAAATTTTGTGTTTTTAATACTATGTAACAGTTAAAAGCTTCATATTGACATTGTTTAAGAAAGGGATTTAAACAACGATATTAAGCAACTATAAACTTGAGGTAAAGAAATATCAAGGGAAGGTAGCGGGAAGCTATTAGTATTACCAATGGTTGTCCTTTTCTTAATTAATTGTCATTATATACAAAATAAGATGCTAATTCTTAAGTATGTAAATGTTTAGGTCCACGAAAAAGTTATTTAACGCTGCCCATACACGCTCAGGTGTACCCACGGTCTACCCACGGTAGACCTGTACAGTTTTTTTCAGGTAGACCTGAGACCTGAGCGTGTGTGGGGCAATCAGGTATAACTGTACAGTTTTAACTGCACAGTTTTTTTCTCCGGTCGGCCAAAACACCACTCGGGTAGACCTGAGACCTGAGCGTGTGTGGGGCAATGAGGTTTAACTGCACAGTTTTTTTCCTTCGGTCGGCCGTAAACAGATTTCTCTTTAATGAATAATAAAGTTTAGCAGGTAAAGGATATAATAATTAAAAATTATATAATTTCAATAAACGTTTAGGTTAAATGACAAATACGGTATTGCTGTGCCACAATATATGTAAATAGTTTCGTTTTATTTTATTGTTTTTTTATGATTTTTTTTTAAGAATAAAATATTTCCTATTGAGGCCTTTAAATACTTTCCTTCTTAGATAAAATGTATTATACAGGGTATACTATTTTCGATGGTTAGTACAGTGATCTTGAAAACCACTGCCGCTACAGAGATGGTTAAATGGGACTGTATTTTTAGTGCTTAGTTTAAATCGCTTTTTATTTCGTTCAAAATAATCATGGCTTACTAGATGTTTCCGTTTTGTCCACTTTTTTTCGTCCGTAGCTCAGTTAATATTTAAAATAGAAAAAAAGTGTAAATAGGGAACTTGTAGATAACTATAAATTAAGATATATTTTAAATAAGAAAATAACGATGTTGAAGAAAATAAAAAATCGCTGCAGGATTACAAGGTGGTTTTAAATTGCGAAATATTACTTTTAAAAAAAAATGAAAAAAAATATGTTTTTCATACCTACTATTCTAATAGTAATTTCTAATAGTAATTAATAATAATTAAAAATAAAAAAAAGTAATTAAAAGTTTAAAATAATTTTTTTCCATTGATTATGGTTTCTGGAAAAACTTAAGGTTAACGTAAAAAGAACAATTTAAAAAATATTTTTTTATTACGTAGAAAGAAAAGAGAATTTTTTAAAATAAAAGCGTTATAAACAATCGCCTTATGATATACAGGGAGATTCGAAAATGATATTTCGCCAATATAAAAAAATCTGTTATTAATATTTTTGTAAGTACTTACTTATTTAAATACTAACACTTAATAAAAATTTTATTTTTTGTTAAATAAATTGTTACCCTTCGGATAATATTTACATGCATTTTAACTTAACTTAATAGTGTTTGCATATGTGAAGATTATTTTAGTTAACAAATAATTTTCCCGAGTAATCATAAATGATAAACAATGTATAAAACTAACTTTTTAATGCTTTTGTATTAAGTAGTTTCCAAATATATTTTTTTTTATTTTTTTTTATTTTTAAAAGTTTATTTTTGTGATTTTGAACCAATCTGTATATCATAGGGCATATCTTAGCTTTTTAGACAAAGATTTTTTGTTTCGTAATAATAAAAATAAAAAATTATAGTGGTAAAGTTCATAAGTCCATTCGCGGACAAAGTGTAAAGGCCCAAAATAACATTATTTTCAAAATACAGGGTGTTGAAAATTTTAAAAATATTTAGAGTTTTATTATTATCTTACATATTCCTCATTCGGTTTCGATTAGGCTGTCTTCTATATTCATATTTTCTTTGCTTAAAAAAAATAGTTTTGTCATTAAGTTTTTTTGATCTCACTTACTTTTTAAGAAAACAAAAATAAAATTAACCTAATTAGTTGCCTCTGGACACCCAAATACATTGAAAAAATTAAAAAGACACCTGATTCATTAAAAGTCGTTAGTTTAAATGTTAATGTTATTTTCTTTAAAATTTGTTATTACTTTCACATAGTGATATGCAATTAGTCTAAGATCCGAATAAGAAGCTACCTTTCCCCATCTGTTGTCGTTCAAACACTTTTTTATATATTTGAAACAAAAAACCGCTATTGGTTGGCTTATGGTAAAGTCTATAATTAATAAAAAAATAATAACTTTTACCTTTTTAAGTATAGGTCCGACTTGGGAGTATAATCTCAACTTTCAATTTTATTATCTTACAACGCACAACCTTTAATTTTTTACCGTAAATTGGGAAACACCCTATATGCACTCCGGACTACCGGACAGTTATTTCTCTCCGGTTGACCGGAAAAGAAATCTTTAGTTTGTTTTTCTCCGCATGAAAAACTCTCAGCCACATTAAGATTTCTAGCAACCGGTAGGAGTTATGAGGATTTGAAATTCTCCTTAATAATTTCACCCCAAGCACTTGTAAAAGGTAAGTAATAAAACAAACAGTTATTCTACCTAATGTTTATTAAAAAAATAGCAAAATTTAACGTTTACAACTATTGAAAGAGTTACTGAATTAAGTTGTCCGTTACTTTGTGATAGTACATTTCAAATTAAAAGAGACAAATAGTTATATTTTCTATCACTGTATTTATTGACATTTTGACTGCAGTCTTAAAGCTTTGCTACATTTTCGGTTTGAAAATGTAGCAAGCAGTCAAAATATCAATAAATGCATTAATAAGAAAACAAAGTTATTTGTCTCATTTTAATTTGACTAAAGAATTTATGGTTATAGTACAGTATAGTCATAGTCAAGCTTTTATTTAATGGGACACCTTGTATATTACATTTATTTAATTTTAGTATTTTTTATGACATTTAAGTTATATTTATAATCATATAATTTATTCTTTTTAATTAAAAAAAAACAACCCAAAAAATGTTTTGCATTGTTTAAAAAATTCTGTTGCCATAATCAATTACTATGTATTTTTTTAAATTACAAATAAACCAGTTCACGCTCGAGCTCACAAAGGATGCCGGCTTCAGTCGCCTTTTAAAATAAACGGGTTGAAAAAACGTTACAACCTCTACGGTCGACCTGAATGTCTGTGGCGGGTACCAATAGCATATTTTTGATTTTACTCCGGTCGCCTGAACAGGTTAAAAAACTGTACAGTTTTGCCCACACACACTCAGGTCTACCTGAATAAAAAACTGTACAGTTCTTTCGATCAGGTAGACCGTGGGTAGACCTGAGCGTCTGTGGGGGTGTAGGTAAATATACTATTATGTAATTCGGTGGCAAAGTCCCACGTGACTGCAAATTTTACCTCTTATCAAGGAGATAATTTTAGAACGTAGTGTAAGTAGGATAGACATATTTATCCTTAAAAACAGTGCCTGTTGTCTGCTCAGTATTCCGAATGTTGCCGCGGTGAGATTAGAAAAGTAGATTTTCGAATTTGAGAAATGATGCGGCGCTCTTTAGTATTCGGCCAGTGCTGTTGGAGCTTTGAGGGTGTTAATAAACGAAGATAAATGCCCATGGGCGGCAAAGAAATGAAAAACGGGGGAAATTGACCGTATAGACAATTGGCTCGGGTAAAATAAATGCGGAATTTCCAGTGTTCTGTGTATTAATGATGTATTAAGAGAATAAATAAATTGTTCTTTTCAACATTGTTCCTTGCAGTTTAAAGTTTAATTTTAGAGAATTTATTAAAAATGTGGGAAAAGTAAAAAAATATGCCATTTTCCTCTATATATACCCTGTACATCCTTAGGTGATTTAAAAAAGACAAGTTTTGGGAGTGTAAAAAATAAAGAAAAGTAAAGTGTGGTAATAAAGTGAGGTAAAATATTTAAAGGAGCAAGCGTCCTTTAAAACATCTTTTACAAGGGAAAAAAACCAAAAGAGCATCTTCTATCACTTATTTTATTGGTGATCACATATACACACAGTCTACGGATGGGGTTTACAATAGGGCACATGAACCATAAATTTCATTTTTGGAAAAGTAGTAATTCTTTATGAAAATTTTCGCTTTTAAAAAAATATGATTTACGGAGAGAACATACAGGGTTCGCAAAAATTTTACAATCATGATTTTTCTCCAAGAGTAAACTACCTTTATTTTTCTTTTTAAGCAAAATAATACTGGGAAAATGTATTTAAAATAAAGTGTGTAATCGATAAAAACATTAAAATAAAATTTTATTAAACTTCATAATTTGGCAAAAATGCGTTGATCACATTCATTTTCAGCTCAAAAATTGTGTTGGAGGAGCCGGTGTTTAAAATGCAAATGATAAGAGTTTTTAGGGTATTTTATTGGAAAAATTTAAAATAATTAATTTTTTATAATTCCAAAATCAGTTTCATAAAACTTTTTGATACCCCTGTAACATTAATAAAGTCATTTAAAATGGTATTTTTAATACATTTTCTAACTGACATTTTGCCTTAAATGGAAAAATAAAGGTAGTTAACTCTTGAAGAAAAATAAAAATTTTAATGTTTTTGCGAATCTTGTATACAAAATTATCATTGTCTCTTCGTGAATTATATTTTTTTCACAAGCAAAAATTTTTACCAAGAATAACTTTTAGTCGAAAAATATTTTTTATCCATTTGTCCACTTGTAAACCCCATCCGTGGACAGTCTGTACATAAAAAAATAATAATAAGACATGTGGGACATTTGAACTTTTTTCTTAAAATTCCCTTCCAGCCTTTAAGATCATTATGCTATTTTTCTCTTTCTATAATGGGAATTTCATCCTTCCAATAAACATATTTCAGTTTTTTTTGTACAAAAACAAATCAGTTAACAGATCAATATGAAACTTTACAACGTGATTATTCAAAAGCACTACCATTTTAAGAAAAACTAAACGACGAACCTAACAACACAATCTATATCGAACGTAATAAACCCAACCAATTAGGTTTCATATTAATTTCTTTTATAAAATACCCAACGGTTTCTCTAATGACTTTTAGCAAAATAAATTTAACAAGAAACACTCTTGACCCCAAAAGTATTCCGCCGGCGAACACACTTTAATTCGAGATTAAAAGATAGACCCTAATTGTGTTTACCCAGTTTTTAAACGGGGCTAAATTACCTACCCCAAATGAAAAAATCCCAACTACCCGCTTCAAGTTAATTAGGGTCGATATTTTCACGCAAAACACTTATCTTTGTAATCGGGGGAGTGCCCCCGTTTCTGAAAAACAAGCCGGTGGCAAGTAGCAATTAAGGCGTTTATTTGTGCCCTCCTTTCCCCTGTTTTGTTTAAGTTTCATGGGTCAAGTCAAACTGGCTGTAGTCCGAAAGGGTTTGCGACGTTGTCGATTTTGCGAATTTTCTTGTGAAGATGTTGCAAAATGGTTTTCAACGTTGCCTACGCGGAGGGCCGTCGCTACGGTTTACAATTTTTGAGGAGTGGCATTGTGGTGAATAATTAATTTATAGGAGGCATCATAAGTATATCCTCTACAGTGGCGTTGCATGAGCAAAATCAGGCGTAGGCGAAGTCGTATCCGCGAGGCCTATTTCGTCGACAAATAATCGTGGGAAAAAAATTAAGGACCAAAAAAGTACTCACCCCTCTAAACACTATCTTTTTGTCTTTTTCATACATTATACAATGATGCGGGGCCCCTTTCCATGACATGATTTCCAGATTACAATTACAAGCCAAAAAAGTCCACACCCTTTCCTTTTCTTTATTTCTATCTTATGTCCGTATGTCACATTTTATACCTTCACCTTGCCGCGAGGCCCCTCCAGGCGCGAGAACGTAGGCGACCGCCTACGCCTAGCTATACTACTGATCCTCTAAAACTCCTCTACATATTTTAATAATTTTGTATGTTTAATAAATGTTTAAAAGGATATTATTTTGGCCACCTTATGAATTATTAATTATCACTGACTTATATTAGTAATAAAATCTTTTTTGTTTTTTTGTATCTACTACAAGCCTATTGTTTCGGAAAGCAATGTGTTTCTGTTACCAAAAGCTAAACTCAAAAAAACTCCTCTGGAGAATTCAGGTTACGCGCCTTTTGAAACTCTTTTGGGGAACGATGACATTTTTTTTGTCATATTTTGCTTACTGTTGTTGAAATTAGAAACGTATTTTTGTTTAATAGATTTTATGATTTATGGAATGAATGCAAAAAAAGAGGTAAAAAATTAATCCACAACTTGTGTTAAGTAATTTAGTGGTTGTCATCATGGATTTCGTTAAATATTCGACAATAAAGAAAAATGTACAAAGTCGGTTTTGTTGTGTCTGCAGTTTAAGTTTTGCTGCTTTATAAAAAAATATATTATAAATAATATTAATAAATTACTTGGAATGCTGTCAACTATTTTTTGATTTATTTAAGTATTTAGACAATAATGCGTTATACAGGGTGTCCGACTATATTTTGACACATTTTGATCACGAATAACGTTAAAACAAATAAAGATATGGAAATGCGGTTTTCGCAGAAAGCCTTTGATTTTTGTAAAGTTTTTTTATTATATCCTCGCCATTTGGTTGTGACATTCCGTTAATACAAAAACAAAATTGCCGACTTTTCCAATATAGGGAAACTTTGTTATTTTAAATGCAACATCACGTATATTATTTTACCGTCTTAAAATTTAATATTTTCCTTTAAAAAATGTTACATTAACTATGGTATTATTATAATGGAATTATTAATCTTTAAAAAATGACTACAAAGATTAGGATTACTATTTGACAATAAAAATTTTCTACATACAAGGTTAAAGAAAAAAATCGGCAACAAAGCTATAGATTTTTCGCAATATTACCAAAAGTTCTAAAGAAAGTAATCTAGCCTTACTGCAATTATTATTTTGTAAACAGCGTAAAGCTTTGTTGACGTATTTTTTTTGTAACCTTGTATGTAGCAAATTTTCATTGTCAAAAAATACTTTTAATTGGCAAGCAGTAATTTTTTAGGAGATCAATAATTCCATTATTTTTGAAAATAGCCATAGCTTATGTTACATTTTTTAAGGAAAAAATATTGAATTTTAGGACGGTAAAAAATATACCTGGTGTTTCATTTAAAATAACAAAGTTGCCCTATATCGGAAAAATCGGCCATTTTGTTGCAATCAAATGACGAGGAGATGATAAAAAACTCAAGTCTTTCAGCATAAACTGCATTTTGATATCTTTATTTCTTCTAAAGTTATTAGCGATCAAAATGGGTCAAAATATAGTCGGACACCCTGTATTTTTTCTGAAAGGTATTGCCTTGTTTTGAAAAGTGCTTGTTTTCAGCCAAGACACAAGTCAAAAATGAGGTAGTTTCTGAAAATATTTTTCGTCATTTACGATCAAGATACCCATTTTTATCAGCTGATTGAGCATGCTCTAACATTGTGTTTCTTAATCTAAATCGCGAAAAATACATTGTCGTAAATAAAAAAAAAAACATGTTATAAATTAAACACATTTTAGTTTCGTTATACATGAGACGTACGAACGCCCTTCACAGCACGCCTGACAAACAATTTTGCATTGAAAGTATAATGTAATCTGACGCGGACGTGCTGCGCCTTCATGTGAAAGGTTACAATACCTTTAGTGCATCAGGTGCAGGGCGTAAGGCGTGTGTACGTCTCATGTGTAACAGGACTTATATTTTTAGTATTAAATACGCTGGTAATTGCGATTGCTCATTTTTTAAAAACTAAAAATCAAAATGTAATAAAATACACGTATTCGCGTTTCAAACAAAGAAACACAAAATAATGCAACACAGTCAATCATCTGATAAAAATTTGTATCTAGATCAAAAATAGTGAAAAATATTTACCATATCCACAGAAATTTTTGGTTTGTGTGACGGCTAGAAGCAAATACTTTTGAAAATTAGACATTACATTTTAGAAAAAATATTAGGCGTTATTGTTTTAAAACCTAGATAAAACAAATAATGGTATATAGTCAGCGTTCCGAAAATTTTTATATAGAGCCACAAAAAGTAAGTTCTTTATTTGAACTCGAACGGTAGACACAAAAAACAAATTGTACCTACATTCCTTAATTTAGAGCGGTATCACAAATATTACAAAGAAAAGATAATTTTCTCCGATAGAAGGAAAATCTACATATTTTTAATACGTTTCCTTTCCTCCAAAATGCATGATTTCTGTAGGTAGAAGGCGTTGCTAGGTAATGAACTTTTCCGGCCGTAGCCGGGAATATTTTTCCGGACGCTCACATTTTCCTATGCTTTCATTATTTATTAATGACGTTTGTCAAAGTCAATCAGCAATACATGACAATGTGATACCAGTATGATATTATACCTAGATCAAATTATTCAAATTTTTATATTTATTAACTTACCAGAAATAACATAATTAATATTTTATGCTATCTAAAATGAAAATTAAAACATTAGTTTGATTGGAAAAAATATTCTATGTGCAACTCGTAGGAAAAACATATTTCCGGACCCTTCGTGGTTGCTGGACTCGGCTAAAGCGCCATCCAACAAACTCCACCATGAAAAATATTCTTTAATTAAAAGCAATTCAGATATAGTATAACAATGTCATAGTTTTTGGACTTCAAAATAGCACGATTTAATCTTATGACAATAGCGTCGATGGAATCAAACGTCGTCAGTCCGACAACGCGGCCTCTCACCCCTTTGCCACCCCGAACGGGTCGCCCTCTCGGTCGGGGATGGGAAACATTAATATTACGAAATGAAGCTCATTTGCATTTAAATAAGGTAGCCGGTACGGGCCCGGCTCTAATTACACTAACTACACAAAGAGCTCTCGGCTCGGACCGACCGGCCCCCTCCTCCTCCTCAACTACCCTTGTTAGGGGTGCCCCGGCCCCCATTATGCGGCGGGGCTCGCCTGATTATCATTATAACGGAATAGATTATGTAGAGTTGGCTCTGACTCTCTGAGACTGCACGGAGATGTTTTGTTTCTATGGCGGGACGGTTGACGTGGAGGAAACAGTCGATGGTCGGAGAGGAAAAATCAATTATCGAGAATATCGAAAAATAACAATTAAGGGTCTCAATGGAAAAATGGTACAAGTAACAAATAGAAAATATTGAAAAATACAGGCAAAAGTAAACTGCTAATAATAAATCCCTAAAAAATATAAAATATAACAAACGTTAATAAATATAAAGTCCTAGGTAATATAAATAAAATACAGTGAGGATATTAAAGTTCTCGCCCCCTTTATCTTTTAAATGGAACAAGATATCGGGATCGAGTAAAATTTGGGTAAAAAGAAGTCACTAGCTTTTTTGGCATGAAAATAATTTTGGTCACTAACTACTTGTTTTAATAGAAAGGGAGGTCTGCAGCACTATGTTTTAAAGTCCCTTTGATTTTTTACCTAAGGCTACTTAGTTTTTGAAAATCGGCCCAGTCGTTCAAGATTCACAAGCCAATGGCATGGAAACTGCACTGTTTGTATATTTTTAAATTTGAATAAAGAAATCCACTACAACTCTTTTTTAAAATATTTAATTTATATTTTACAAAAATGAGATATTTTTAAGTATTCCAAATGAAGGGTCCAGTGCAAGAACCGGCTAAGTCCAATTTTTAGGCAAATTTAGTTTACAATTACATTACCTGATAACTTAGTATCAAATTATCTTTCGACCTGTGCAAAAACAGGATCTATAACTTAAAAAAGCGAGTTATAGACGTATTGGTGATTTTTTAATTTTCCAAAATTTGCAGAAACAAGCGAAATAAAAAAAAATCAACCTTCAATATTTACTGCAAGGGTCACCACTACCAAACAAATACAATAAAAATCTTAAAAGTATTTAATAATATACATTCCTCAAATAATAGTATATTTCCTAACGAGTGCTGAAAGTACCACAAGTGCGGAAAAGACACTTTCGGCACGTGTTAGGAACGCTACCTTTTCTACGACTGTGTGGATAAAGTCAAACTAAACAACCATTTGATATTATTTATTTTTACCATTACTGCTTATTATTATTCCCAACATTAACCGTAAAAGAACAGTGGGTAGCATTTTGCAAATGAATCGCAGAGGCAAGTTATTGTGGGTAAGTTGCGGAGTTGGAGATTGCCGTTGAGGTCCAATAGGTGCAATTGAACCGATCGTCGTTACAGGTAACAGAGACACATTGTTGCTTGCTAGAAGACGGTACAATGGGCCTTGAGTGCGTTTTGCTGTTTTCAAAGGTAGATGAATTTTGGGATAATATTTTGTTTGATAAGTCCGTCTTGAAACTTGTAGAGCTTTCTAGGTAGCCTTCTACAACAGATGATGACTTCTCCAAGTCTTTTAATATAATTTAGACCTTCACGAGAATTAGCTAACATTGTAGCTGAGGAACGGCGAAAGCTATGTCCCGTGTAAAGTTCTAAGTTTGGAAGACGTAAATAGGCAGCTATTTCAGAGGGCATTTTGCCAAAAGAATGTATTCCTATGCACTGAACAGTACAAGCCAATTTTTTGTAATTAACAAAAACATTTCTGTGTGGTGTTTCGGGCTTTCGTAAACTAAAATACTTTCTATACAAAGGTAGATATTTTCCATTTTCAATTTCCTCGAAAATGGCAAAACTTCGGCTAGAATCGGCTCCAAAAGTCTGGAATATTTACAATTAAAAGATTCCCCTTATCGTTAATATCATCAATACTAATTTTCATTAATTCTTCTCGACGACACGCACCAGCTAGTCCTATAGTATAGCTACCTTCATCGCTAGATAGACATCATTTGGAGCATCATTAATAAATTTTAATATTTCATCTTTCGAGAAAATGTTGGCCTTCTTGGGTCTAAATTCCACATTTTGCTTCTTCAAAAACGTTTTTCGGTTATCCTGTAAAATTATTAAAAAATGGACCTGGCCGGTTCTTAAATTAGACCCTTCAAATGGATTCTTTTATATTTTTAATTTTTGTCTTTATGAATCAGAAGTAGCCGGACGATCTATAAATATTGTGACTAGTACAAAATAAATAAAAATATCAGTTTGTAGGGTAAATTCTATCGTCGTACAAGGTCCATTCATTTAATTGAGTTTCATTGTGTTGAACAGCTTGTATCAGGTAGTGATAAAACAAAGAACGACTACATTTAAAACCCGCTGACTAATTGGATAAAAGCACTGATCTACGAGCTACGATTAACCTTGTACCATTGGTAAAAATAAACAAAGGTTGTCTCGCTTTCGACCGTCCCCTTTCCACGCATTGGCAAAAATTGCCTATGAAGGTTTTTAAGTAGCACGACGTGTATACAATAAAAAAATGTGGCTTAAGGCCACCAACAATTGCTGGCTAGCTGCGCTTCTAAACCACTCTTTATAGTCTAAATTCCGAATAGAAAGCGACCCATCTGTTTACCGGATAAAAACTATTTTATATTAGATATAGTATTTAAACGAAGGTATTATTACAGGGCTGCTTAAAAAATATGATCAAGGCTGTATTTAAATAAAAAAATAACCTTAAATTTTTAAACATAACTGTATAATGGCAACCCTTATTTTTTAAATACTTTCTAAGGCTATTTTTGAAGGTGGTAGACAATGTTATGTTTTCAATATTACTGCTTTCATGGAGTTGCATTGTCTTTATTTAAACTGATTTACGACGTTTCGGATGGTGTCTATCTCCATCCGTTTTCAAAACATTAAAACAGTATTTAAATCCCAGACCACTTTGAGAAGCATTCTGACAAAGACGACAACAACATATCAAATAACAACTGTATCTACCAGGTTCCTTATGTATGTGGTGAACTATACGTTGGAGAAACAAAAAGACCACTAGACATCAGAATAAAAGAACATAAAAAACCTACGGAACAAGGTAAAACGTCTAGATTGGGGTTGGCTGAACATGCTTAGTCAAAACATCACCACATACAGGCCAAAATTGTTCACATAAAAGAACACTAGAAAAAGAGGAAATTTAAACAGCAAGAACGTATTTAGCAAGCCTAGTATTAACATACCAATATCTAGCAGCCGTTGCTGAACGGTGAAAAATCGGTCAAGGTTCGGTGAACAACGGATAGTATATAAATCGTAGTTTTTTAATATTAGTATTAGTTATCACTTGAAAACATGAAAACGGTTGGATATAGACACCAACAGAAATGTCGTGTATCAGTTAAAATAAAGACGATGGAAGTCCAAAAAAGTAGTATTATTGATTTTTAGGCTAGTTAATAAAATATGTATGTTTAAATAATACAGGGTGTACCAAACAATTTTAATAATCCGTCGTATGAATAAAGTGAAGCAAATGCTTTCACTTGAACTCCGTCTCTTTTTGCTGCATTAAAACTAAATGTGTTTATCTTCAAAAACTTAAGTAAAAACAAATATATTTATATGAGCAAATCTTTACCAAAATTTTAAATTTTAACACGGCTTTTTTCTCTAAAATTGGAGAGGAAAAATTGCCATTATACAGGATATGTCAAAAAATTTGAGGTTATTTTTTTATTTAAATATGGCCTTGGTCATAATTTTTAGGCAACCCTGTCGGAATACCTTTGTTTAAATACTATATTTATTATAAAATAGTTTTTATTCGGTAAACAGATGGCTGCAGATAGCTTCCTATTTGGATCTTAGACTATTAGCCTTAAAGTTAGAAATTATAATATAAAAAGTATTAAGTAAAGATGAGTCGTTAAAACTCCGGGCGTTTATTTTTTGGCGTATTGAAAAAGCATTACTTGGGAGCATATTTTATCAGGAGTATTCGCTGAAGTTAAAAATTATGTTGTTTATGTCAGCAATGTAAACGCTAGTTTGGCAGCATCGTCCATAAATCGTTTTAAAATAAAATATTTGAGGTTAATGTTTGTTGTTATGAGTCCCTGATGCCATCAAGTAATGAAATCTGTTTACTTGTAGATGTAGGTAGTTACTTATATTTTGCGGCATTTTCAGTTCAAATATAGAAACATATAGTATGATTCAAGAGCAATAGGGTTTGCGCCGGGAGCAATCAAAGACCAATCGAATACTCCCGGCGGAAACCCATCTCTAGTAATTAAAATAAGGATAACTTATACACCATTACAACTTAAGTAAAAAACGTTAACATAAATTATTTCGTTCTTCATGATGCCAGGATACTAAAGCTCTAGATATTTTAGTGCTTCTGCTCAACCCAATCTCTAAATAATCCACGATTTCCAAAGATAACACTGCCATGTAATGTGGAGCTGGACAAATAGCATCTAATTCTATTCTACTGAAATACACGGCTAAAGCGATGGATGGACAGCCAGAATAATAGATGGCAGACTGAAGGCTCGATTAATTAGTTAAGGGACGAAAAGGTTACTCGTAAGAGAAAGATAGAGAAAGAAAAAGAGAAAGAGAAGGAAGCTATGTATTTGATTATGCTAATGAATATTTAGAGTTTTTGGTTGTCTTTAAAAAATCTACAAAGGCTAACAGCCTAAATACTTACGTAACGTGGATGTCTTAAAAAAAATAGGATGGAGTTTGTTAACAAGGACATAAATAATTTAAGATTTGGAGGAAAAGGACATATGCGGGTAGTAGGTTCTACATTCTAAAAACCGTAGGGATAAAAGAATGAACAAAATGAGAAATTCGGGATTTGTCCAGTTGAGCCGTATAGGACTAACCAGAACCACATTAGACATCTTAATAATATTTGGCAGTGGTATTTATTGTAATCAAAGGTTAATCAGGCCCTTACTTGTTAGCAATTATGAAACAACAAATACAAATTCCTAAATACATAATGCTTATATCTTGTCTAACAAATTTAGGTAAAAAAAGTGTATTGGATATTTTAAGGTTTTTTAAAAGTTTAACACCCTGTATCACGAGAATAAAAAAATTGTGGATCCATGTTTATATAAACTTTTTTATATAAAATTGGCTTAGAAATACGCCTTAAATTTTCTTATCGCAATTAGGAAACACCCTATATATATTTTTTAAATTTGTTTATGTGGTAGTTATTTAAAAATAACGTCCTGGTGCCACCACTCTGTTGTCTAAAAAGTACTGTGAAATGCATAAACTGTATAGTCTAAGATCCCACTGCAAAATAACTACGTTCATAATGTACAGAATTAAATCTACATTTTTACATACGTTTAGCAAGAGGAGAATATATTGACACTAGGGTGCCAATCGAAAAGTGGCCGCCAGTAATTTTAATTAAATAAATAAAAAAAATTTTGGAGCAGAATTTCGTTCACTTGTTTTTTAAATAAAACCTCATCCACATCATAGGAATGTATGTAAAGAATTCAAAAATCCATGGCTGCCTATGAAAAAATGGCCGCAAGTACTGGGCAGTCAGGTATAAACAGGTAATATTTTGGTGCATGTATTATGTTCATAACATACACGCATGTTTCTTCTTTCTTTCTATTCTATCAAATTAAAGATGTTTTTGTTTTTTTTTTAATATGATGATGTATGGCTGCCTATAAAAAAATGGCAGCGCAACGCCACTTCTTAGACGAAAAAGTTATTCTTATAAAAATTTTTACTTGTAAAAAAATATGATTCACGTGGACAAAATGTTGATTTTGTATACAGGAACCAATTGCAACGAATTCCGGACACCCTGTACAGGGTTCACAAAAACCTAAAACACATGATTTTTCTATAAGGCTAAACTACCTTTGTTTTTCATTTTTAAGCAAAATGTAAAAACAATGTATAGAATAAAGTTTGCAATCAATAAAAATAATAAAACAAAATTTTATTGAACTTCATAATTTGGCGAAAACACCTTGATCATATTTGTTTACAGCTGAAAATTGTATTGTGTAGCCATTTGGAGGATGCAGGTGTTTGAAAACGAAATTATGAGACTTTTTAAGGTCATTTTGTTATAAAAATTTAATTTAATTTAATTATTAATTTTTGGATGACTCCAAAATCAGTTTTATGAAACTTTTTGATACCCCTCTATAATTAATATGTCATTTAAAAATGTTATTATAAATACATTTTCTAAATGAAATTTTGCTTGAAAATGCAAAATAAAGGTAGTTTACTCTTAAAGAAAAATCATGTTTTTTAAGTTTTTGAGTACCCTGTATACAAAATCAACATTTTCTCCTCGTAAATCATGTTTTGCGGTCATTTTTTCATGGGCAGCCATACATAATCATATTAAAAAAAAATCTTTAATTGATATACGAAACATGCGTGTGTTATAAACGTAATACATGCACCAAAATATTACCTGTTTATACCTGGCTGCCCAGTACTTGCGGCCATTTTTTCATAGGCAGCCATGGATTTTCGAATTCTTTACATACATTCCTATGATGTGGATGAGGTTTTATTTAAAAAACAAGGGAACGAAATTTTGCTCCAAAATTAATTTTTATCTATTTAATTTAATTTACTTGCGGCCACTTTTTGACTGGCACCCTATCGTCAATATATTCTCCTATTCCTAAACGTATGTAAAAATGTAGATTGAATTCTGTAAATTATGAATGTAGCAATTTTGCAGTGGGATCTCGTACTAGTATGTTTTAGAGATTGGGTAAACACCTAATAACCCGACATTTACGGTACTCCGGTACTGAGGCATATGCCTCCGTGGGCTGTCACAAAAATTAAAAAAGTAGTAGGTAGCACAATTTCTATCATGACTCTATTGCTTTTAATTTCAAACAGCATCTTAAACGGTTCACAGACTATGCAACTTGTTAAATAACAGGTTGTATAGACTGTATTACAGACAATTGGAGCAAAAATTGCATAGACATTTGCCCACAGACACTGCCAATCTGAACATCAATCAATCGTAACGATTTGCAGTACGATTTTATTGTCATTTGGTGAAATAATACAATTCCATTTTTATAAAGTTTTATCCTGGCACCGATTATTAGAAAAAATAATTGTAATTTGTAATCAACTATAACATTAGATAACAAAAAATAGAAAATGGTGCTAAAATTGGTTATTGCAATAATTTTACATTACATTCACATGAACTTTTTACAAAAGTTATGTACCAAAAAACCTTGAAATAAAACTGAATTTGTTACTAAAAGTCAATACAAAATACAGACGCACCCACACATTATACAACAACAATTTTTTAGCCGTCTAAACTTTGATGCCGTGTCGCACAACTTGTTGAACGACAACGCCAGAAATTATGCTTATCGTTTTGACAGTCAGAATTTACTTTGGTACAAGTTGTACAACCTATCGTCCAACCAGTTGCATAGTATGTGTGCCGTTTTACTTTTGCTTAATTATTATGCTGATTGAAACTGAGCTTTAAAAACTAAACAGCGGACATAAATAATTCCATGATGGCCTATTACAATGGGAATATCTAAGTGTTACTGCTTTACCTCTATGTAAATTAAACACGATCGGCAAGAATAACAGAGCCTGTAATTTACAGCTGGACAAATAGCGTCTAATTCTGTTCTAATGAAATACATGGCTAAAGCGATGGATGGATGGACGGAATAATCGATGGCAGAATGAAGGCTCCATTAATTAGTTAAGGGACCAAAGGGTAAGTCAGTCGAGGAAGAATGAAACTATAGATTCGACTGGCTATACATGATCGGATCGGCAAGTTTGTTAGAACAATTTTATTCTTAGTAATATTTATTTGAAAATAATATTTTTAAAAATTATATTGTTAAAAAAATAAAATGTAACTCGCAATCAAAAATAGAGCAAAATACCCACTGGAAGTAATAAAAAATGTTTGAATGTAGTAGAACAATGATTCTTCATTGGTGATACTAAAAGAATTTCAGACTTCCATTGTCTTTATTCTTAACTATTTACACCACGTTTCGTGTAGTCCTATTTCTGTCTGTTTTAAAGAGGAAAACTAAAGTAATTTCATTGGTACGACCACTTAAGTAAGATACTTTCTCTCTCTCTTAACGGTTCCATATAATAAAGGTACATCTGAAAAGATTAAAAGAATAGCCATACAATACGGAATCAAAACGATTTTTAAATCCGGAACAACTCTTAGAAACATCTTGACGAAAACCAATACTAAAACATCTAAACGGGAGGAAAAGTGTATCTACCAGGTACGTTGTAAATGTGGGGCGTCGTCATCGGTGAAACAAAACGCCCGCAAGATGTAAGAATTTTAGAACATAAACATTATACACAGAAAGCCGAAACATCCAAGTCGGGAATCACTGACCTTATTTTGTCTAACGAATATGTAATGACCACTTAATCACATGTTCGTCAGACCAACCATGGTCAGCGATTCCAGTAAGACTTAAATGTTTTGCCTTTCTGTGTATGAAGTTTATGTTCTAAAATTCCTACATTTAATGAACGTTCACAGAAATATTTATTGGAAACAGCGCAAATTTAGGGAAGCTGGTTTTATTGAAAATAACGAAAATATTTTGAGTAAACCAAGTGTGAAGATACCTACTATTTGGAACCCATTTCTAAAGCTATGGCGTCCTAGGTGAACAACCTCACGCTTGATCGCACTTAACTCCGTCACGGGTAGAGGCTCTACCAGAGTATATAAACTTATAATAGTAGGAATTACTTAGTTTAAATTATTAATGTATACACTTGAAAACTGACAAAGATAGGACCCTTCGAAAGGTTATACGAATAGTTAAAGATAATGACAATGGATGTCTGAAACTCTTTTAGTATCACTAATTCAAATAATCTTGTGCATTAAAATATGTCAATTAGTTCATTGGGACTGTGATTTGCGTATGTGATAATAAAAAAAAAAAGAATATATTTTTAAGCTCTACCACCACGTATCTTAAAAATTGGGATATTTAGTTTATAAGATTAACTTGAACTTTTCTTCTTAAAATCACCTTAGAATTCACATCCTTAGAAATAGCATTATTCTCAAACACTCTGTATATTTAGGTTTGTTGTAATAACATTTTAATTTATTTTTTCCTTTTACATAAGTGATTCTTATTCCACAAAAAACAGAACTACGCCCCTGTTTAATAAGTAGACGATTCTATTAGGGGCGGCCATGACGATCACGTGATTTTCCATCACGTTTATCCATCAGCAGTCTTCCTGGACATAATATGCATAATCCCTGCCGAAGCGGCCAGATATTAACGATGCTGCTGCCCCGCTGCAAATAATACAAATTCATGCATAATTCAGGTCATCGTTAGTTCGGCCATCATGGAAGCACTCGTTTTAATGTTCTTATTTACCATCTATATCCTTCCATGCAAATCTAGTAAATAATTATTATTAACTGGAGAAGTTTAACTTACACAAATTACCCTAACCTAAATTTAAATATTTTTGGAAAATAAAAAAAAAGTGTTTGCATGAAGCAATGAATCCTTTCATTAGGATTTTTCATATCATTTACCTGGATCCTCTCTACTGACTCCTTATGGGACTTACCAAAGTAAGGCAAGCGAAACTAGTCAGTAAAGAGGGTCCTGGTGAATAACATTAAGCAGGAGTTTTTTTCTGAACTATCAAAAGAGGGAGATTTCTTTTTCGTATAATAAAACGACAGTAGGGAACGATTTGCAATTCTTTTCTTATAAGTAGTTATTTAATTACACAAAAGAATAATTTGTTTAACTTTCATATGGATTTTTTTTTTGAACTTTAAAATTACTGCAACTTTGTTAAGAATTACTATGGAGAAAGAAAAATAAACTGTTCTTTCAATGATCTCTATTGAATAAGTTATCATTAATGACATTTTAAACTTGAATGAAAACGTGAATTAAAAGCTTATGGCCTACAAAAATTATCAAAAAATTAACTTGGTAAACTAAACAAATGAGACATGCACTCATTTAAATCATCAGTATGATTAACGTTATGTTTTCTTAAACTCAGAATTAATAAAATTCACGTGGGCTTATTTAAAATTGACCTTTTTTATTTCTCCGGTCGCGGTTGAATATAGGCAGCTGTATTTATTAATATCTTTGGATTTTTTCAGATCGTAAAGAATTTCATCTTAAATTAAGAATAGTTTTTTTCTAGATGGATATCCTAATAAATCCAAAAATCTATTTTGCTTCCACTATTACCATGCACGATGAAAGAACTTTTCTATGCCACTGTTATAATAAGATTTCCCTCGATATTCAATCTGATTATATTTGTACTGGATCCCGTATTACCCGTGGGCAGCGAAAGGGGGAACGTGGCCCCCTGATTCCCTTTGAATTGGGATGCTGGGGGAGAGGGTGGGTCTGAGACGGTCATCTTAGAATAGAGAGCGGTGGTCTGCAGCGGCAGCCTCTAATAGAACTCTATATGTAAGCTATTGATTAAAACGTCTCCCTTGCGCTAAATTAGAACAGAATTAGAGGGTATTTAGATCAGTGGCGTCGACAACTACTTCAAATTTAAATTGGTGTTAAAATTTATGAAAAATAAAAATGTATACTAAATTATGTTAGACAAAGTTGAAGTTTTATTTATTTATTTTTTATTTCTTGAGGATACCTTGTAAATCTTCTATATATACAGCCTACTTCTGTTTCCTTTACGTCACTTTTAAATTGTCAGATTAGTGGAATATACACTGTTTAGCATGTAATTAACTTACCTTATCTAATTCTGACGCGCTCGACAATTTCTGATGGATATATTTTTGGTTTTTATGATCGGCCCTGTATACGGGGCTCATATTTGGTAAAGGTGCTTAACCGGGTACAAGGTATGCTTCGGTATATTAATCTGCCACTCTGTAGTAAATCCCGAAATCCCCTACCACTGTGTATACTAAAGTAGCCCTCTTTCTATTTTGCATATATTTCCCAGTTTCATACAAAAAATCATATCTTACCACTTGTTAGTCACATAGCAAAGCTGTAAAAAGTTTTTTGTAAAAATTTAACGCTCTACAATACGCTCTTCTATACTTTTTTGATAATTCTAACCATTAAAAGATATTTAAGGTCAAAATTTAAACAATTTTAAGAAAAATACCTTTCCTGTTTTAAATTTTTCTTAACTTAGGTATACTTAAAAGTTTAAGAGCCCTTTGTAGGCCGTTTAATTTCCGATATAAATAGTAGAAACTCAATTGTAAAAATTATTTTTCAGTAAGTTACAAAATTAAAAAATATATATTTTTCTTTAAATTCTTGAATATTTGACCCTAAATATCTTTTTAATGGTTAGATTTATCAAAAAGTATAAGAAACCTTTTTGTAAAGCATTCGATTTCAAGTTTTCTACAAAAAAACTCTCTAGAATTTTGCTGTATGAATAACAAATGGTGATATACAGTGCATTTCTTTAATGCCCCCTTTTTATTTTTCGAACGGATCAATTTAAAAAGTTAAAATTTTGGTATATAAAATTGATGCATAAATACTATGTTTTAAAGTGAATTTGACAGATAAAAATTTTAAGAAAGCGGCTGGACGCCATCTTGGGAAAAAAATATATAGAAAGGGTGGTCTTGTGGCACATCATTTAAGAGTTTTTAACGAGTACTTTATAGCCCTGGATCATAAAATTATTAACTTCACCTAATACAAACTGGCGGTATTTTAAAAAGTACCTAAGTACCTGATTTGGATGGCCATATTACCAAAACTAATTAGGTTAGATGTACTAAATGTGATATTTTCTTTAAGCATTTTTAAAGATCTTTTAATTGGTAATATAATATACAGTATGCTTCAATAAGAAAATAAGTACTTTTTTGCTACCCTGTATATTGTTACAAGTATGACCATTGATAAGATCTTCTAAAGAGCTTAAAGAAAACAACACATTAGGTACATCTAACTTTATTAGTTTCGGAAATATGGCCATCCAAATCAAGTATTTAGATAATTGTTAAAGTACCGCCTTTTATATTAGATGAAAGTATTGACTTTATATTCTAGGGTTGTAAAGTACTCATTGGGAGCTTTTAAATGATGTGCCCCAAGATCTCCCATGACATTTACCTTTTTTCCAATATGGCGCCCAGCCGCCATCTTGAAATTATCATCAGTCAGTTTTACTCTAAAATATAGTATTTATGCATCATTTTCACATCGCAAAGTTTTACTTTTTTAAAGTAATCAGTTCTGAAAATAAAAGTGGGCGACATTAAAGAAATGTACAGTATGATTTTTTTCTATGGGACTGGGAAAATATGCAAAGCTGTAATCGAATATTCATATAAAAATTAAAAGCTCATTGTTGCCAAGCATTTTCTGGCGGTGCCTAGGAACCCATTTGTCAGAAGTCAAAATAAAATTAGTCGATTTTTTTTACCCCTCCCACTGTATACAAAATAAACACTAAATTTATTAAAAAATAGACAGTAGGTAGTTTTAAAATTCACATATTTTGAACAGTGACTTTTTTTTACTTAATATTACGATAAAAATGATAACACAAGACCACCCTTTCTATTTATTTTTTTCCCAAGATGGCGTCCAGCCGCTTTCTTAAAATTTTTATCTGTCAATTTCACTTTAAAACATAGTACTTATGCATCAATTTTATATACCAAAATTTTAACTTTTTAATTTGATCCGTTCGAAAAATAAAAAGGGGGCATTAAAGAAATGCACTGTATATCACCATTTGTTATTCATACAGCAAAACTCTAGAGAGGTTTTTGTAGAAAACTTGAAATCGAATGCTTTACAAAAAAGGTTTCTTATACTTTTTTGATAAATCTAACCATTAAAAAAATATTTAGGGTCAAATAATAAAAAAGAATTTAAAGAAAAATATATATTTTTTTAATTTTGTAACTTACTAAAAATATTTTTTTACAATTAAGTTTCTACTATTTATATCGGAAATTAAACGCCCTACAAAGGGCTCTTAAACTTTTAAGTATACCTAAGTTAAGAAAAATTTAAAACAGGAAAGTTATTTTTCTTAAAATTGTTTAAATTTTGACCTTAAATATCTTTTAATGGTTAGAATTATCAAAAAAGTATAGGCCTTTTTGTAGAGCGTTAAATTTTTACAAAAATGTTTTTACAGTTTTGCTATGTGACTAACAAGTGGTAAGATATGATTTTTTTGTATGGAACTGAGAAATATATGCAAAATAGAAAGAGGGCTACTTTAGTATACACAGTGGTAGTGGATTTCGGGATTTACTACATAGTGGCAGATTAATATACCGAAGCGTACCTTGTACCCGGTTAAGCACCTCCACCAAATATGAGTCCCGTATATAGGGCGGATCATAAAAAACAAAAATATATCCATCAGAAATTGTCGAGCGCGTCAGACTTAGATAAGGTAAGTTAATTACATGCTAAACGGTGTATATTCCACTAATCTGACAATTTAAGAGTGAAGTAAAGGAAACAGAGGGCTACAAAAAAATCAGTTTCAAGCGTGGTGATTCTTTTTTTATTTTGAAGAAAATAATTCAAGGATATCGAAATATATATATTCCGATACGATCCGAACGATTTTTACAAGCCAAAATAATATTAGTATTTTTTTGAGATATCTAAAATCTATAGCCGCTTCCCCCACCGATGAAAAGATATGCATTATATAACATGTTTTTCTTCTTATCATAGAAGCTTTGCAACCCAATAGGTCTCTATGACGTTTGAAAAATTACCCATATAGCATCGTGGGCTCCCCTACTACAACCCTCCTTGTCAACATCAATTTTAACTATTGTTCTTCTGTTCCAGGAAAGTGATTGTTCGGAAACCTCCAGTGTAGGCTCTCCATCTCCAGCCACAGAAGCTGGAGGCTGCACGGACCTATCGGTTGGATCCCTACGCCCCCAATGCCGCCCCAAGTACGACAAGATGAGCCGTCCAATGGGGACAACAAGATGTCTAGTCCAGGACCTCTTCTACATAACAATGCCCAGCAGCAATTAAATGGAACTAGTGCGTATGAAAACTTTAATTTTTGTTTTTTATAAGCACCAAATTGTTTAAATAGGATCGAGACATAATACATTTTTATGTGATAATCCCACAACACAAATACATAAAAAAAATATGTGTAGTACCCGTTCCTAATTTTAAAAAATTTAATAAATTAACAAGCTATTAAAAAAATCCTCGCGCCACTTTCATGAAAAAATCTTTATATAAAATGTCCCAAATTTAAAATGGCAACATCGGTATCCATATACAATGTGTCTACCTAAGTTGGCGTCATATGGTAAACTTTTAGTTATTAATTTTACGAAAAAAAATATTCTTTTTAAGAAGTTTTGCATGGCCAAAACTTAAAAAGCAACCATCAGATATGAAAGTGTATAAGTCATCTGCGAGGTTTTTTTTGCAATAATGGTGAAAATTTAGTTTTGTACATTAAATAGATTACTATTTCATGATTATAAATTTTATTGGACTATTTAAAATAGACTTTTTAAATTTAGTGTTATTAAAACAAGAAAAATGTACCATGCACTAATGCACAAACTTAAAGTTCCTCGATTCTTTGAGACAAAAAAAATTATAAAAACATCTAAAAGAACAAAAGTGCATATTTAGAAGTTATTTTAAATTCTAGATATCTTTTCTTTATAATAATTTTCGATATTAGCAAAAATACAGGTACTTTTACTGTTGAGCAAAAATGTATTTTTGGACAAACCTCGTAGATAACTAACACAATTTAAAATCTGATGATTGTTTTTTATATTTTGTACTAAGAGGAACATTTTATAGGCAATAACTTTTTGCCTAAAATTAATAATAAAAATGTTTTCCAAATGACGCCAACTTACGTAAAGCCACTATATATATTTTTTTATTCTAACACAAGTTTTTTAAGATACTTAAATGCATATCAAAATATAAATTTATTTTTCAAGTAAAATAATTTAGTAAGTCACAATTACTATACAGGGTGTTCGAAAAAATGTAGAAATAAAAAACGGCAAAAGATACTACAATTCCTATCAACTATTTCCTTACAGACCTCATCGTTGAAGATAAATACTCCCAAAGGGCACCAATGCAATTAAGTTTTTAGACATATTTATTGAACCACCAAGTGTATCCCAATTTAAATTAAATTAATTAAATTACATATATAACACATCTAACTATAAAAAGTATAGTTTTGTGAAACTTTTGTCAATTGGCCTATAGGCCAAACAAATTTTAGTACTTCGAAGTGTTACTAATTTATTTATTTTTGTAGGGGAAAAATGATTGACAAATATTTAATTAATAAATATTGCGTTGAACATGAACATGAAAAATTGCAAATAAAATTACAAGATTTTAGTATCACAAAATAGGCAATTTTACAATTGACCCAATTGTTGATTGATTATGTATAACGTTTTTACAAGTCTTTAACTATTGACTAAAAATTAAGTATCTATTTTTTTTATGTCACTATCATTAATTTAAGAATTTTCATTTTATTTGCAGTTACAATACAATATATTTTGTTGTCTTTTATAGTGGCAAGTTTAGCGACTCTACAGAATCTTCAAAACTTAGCATCGCTGCAACAAAGTCTACCGCAAGTAGCGACACTGGCAGCAAACCTTTCCAACATGGCAAATCTTCACTCTGTCCAAGCTGGAAACCACAACTCGCATAATATGGTTAATGGACCGCTAAATCTTAGCGTTAACGCTGCATCTGGTAAGTAGTTGTAAAAATAAAAATCCATGAAATCTGATTCAGCATTTATCTCCAAAAATTAAGAGAGAACCTATTGTGTTTCTTAAAATATTACAGACATTAAGAAAAACAGTGTAAATGTATTTTATGTGCACGTTTAAAAACTTTACCACTGTAAAGAATGTTTTACACGATCACATTTTAATGGAAGTTTAAGGCGCAAAAATTTCTGGTTGCAAAGATAATTCGGTATAGGGGTTTTTTAAAGTAAGTAATCGAAAGCTACCTTTAATATTGCTGATGTAGAGGAAGCCACCAGCAGTGCTTTGCTTTTGTTCAAAGTGGCATTACTTTTTTTTGCCTCACTATATTATGATTCTAGTGAATAATTTAATTTTTCCATATTTTTGCACAAAAAGGTATACTTGATAAATGTCGCTACTAGCAAACAATTTTAAGATATTTTAGATTAAAAGTTTTGTTTTACATAAAAAAATTCCTTCGCATTGCTTTACGCTCTATTTAGGTCATCTGGGTTTCTTTAAAAGTTCTGTACAAATAGTTACTACAGTTAAATCCAATTTGCCTTTATTTAAAAGATAATCGTTTGCGAGATACAGGGTGTCCAAGAAAAAAATAAATGGAAAATTTGCACCATGTATCTTGCAAACCAGCTTTCTTTTGACTCAGGTAAATTGCATTAGATCGTTGTACTTTCGCCCTAAAAATCTGTGGTAGCATTTTTTACAGACCTTTTGGACGGCCTAAATTAAGCGTAAATTAATGCAATGGCCAACTTTAGTATGAAATAACATATTTAATTTGAAATATCTCAAAAACGGTTGCCCGCAGCGGTATTTATGTATACCTTTTGTGCAAAAAATATGGAAAAATAAAAAATCTGTGTGTGACTGCAGCGCCAACAAAATATAACATACATACATCGCCGTCAAGAGTATGTTTTTTTCGTATGTCAGCAATAGCAAAACACATAAATTACAATATAATAGAATCTGATTATTGATGTATTCCTTTTAGCAATCAGAAAATCTGCTGGCATTTTGACAATTTATAACACATAAACTCTTGTGTCTCATTTTGTTTAAATTTATTAAAATCAAAACAAAATAAATGCCCAATGTAACGCCGAAAGTAACCACTGCGAGCGCGCCAGTCGATTTAATTTTCCCTACCATGGCTTCACTCGAAGCGAATACTTAAATAATAATAAACCAAGGCAAAAAACTTTGAACGTAAGCAAAGGACTGCAGGTGCCTTCTCCTACATTTTACGAAATAATAGCATATTTCTATTCCCCACCCTGAAAGACCTTTTAATATTACATTTTGTGGGAAAATTTCTTATAATAAATAAAATATTTATAAATAACTTTTTAAAAACAAACAAAACAAAATAAAAATTTGACACCCTGTATTTTGCAAACTATCAACTTTTTACTAAGGTATGTATATTAAGTTAGATCGTTGTATTTTGGTACACAAAATTTTTAGTATATTAAATACAACTATGGAACTTGTTGTATATTCAGTTTACAGACAGATAGTATTACAGACAATTAATGCAATAAATTGTATAGACTTTTGCCCACAAACACATTAAATCTAAACATCAATAGGGCGAAAATATTTAAAGCATTATTTTATTTGTCATTTGGGAAATAATACAGTTTTATATGTATAAAGTTTTTATTATGGTACCTACTACTAAGAAAAAATTATAGCGTAGGTATTGACTATGAAGAAAGAAGTTAAGAGAAAGAAAAGAAAGTGGTCCTAAAATTGGTTATTGCAACGACCTATATATAAATGTTCTACAATAAATGTACCAATAAAACGGAATAAAACTGAATTTGTTTCTAAAAGTTTATACAAAACAATGATGCGCGCGACTGCGATTATCATTCGACGGTCGACTCTACTTGAGTTGTACAACTTGTCGTACAACCAGTCCCATAGTCTATGAACAGTTTTAAAATTGTAACTGGTCTAAATACAAAATTTAATACTGAAGATAAAAAATTGATAATTTAAAAACAGTAAATCCATCACATTTTTTTTACCTCCGTGAATATTACTTAATATGTATGTAATTATTGTGTCTCATAATTATCGGTATCGCAATAAAACATAAACTTAACTGCACAATCCTTTTAATTTTGTTATTAAAATTCTTATAAAAACACCTTTTAACAGGCTTACTGCCCACGTACGATTTCTTATTTTTCTAATTTCCCAGAATGCAATAATATCTGCGGTAATTAACTACCGCTCCTAACCTAATGTAAATAACATAATTAAGTTTATAAGTAAGTAGGTAATTGGTAAATCCCATTATTATTTAAAAAATATTTAAATGTTGTATATATTACATCAAAACATGGGCGTCCAATATAAGTTTTTTTTCCATTTTACTTTAATTTATACCATACCGACCATACTTTAATAGACAACCACGATGAGTAGGCTCGAATGCATTTCTGCAAGTAAATGTCTGTACACACATGTCCGGATCAAGGACGCACCGAGCCCGGATCCACAATTATAAAGGAAAGTGGGCCAGATTAATTCGGAAAAATTCAAAGGTACTTTTGATGTCCTCAAAAATATAAAAGAATTTTTGTTCAAGCGGAGTCTATTGTATGTATTATTAATGTATGTATAACTCCTTGATTAAAAAAATCAGATTTGCCTACTTATTTCTGTTCCTTTTATCCAAAATCTGAGAGTAGTATAGGTAAAACTGTGTTAACTTATTTGTTGAGGTTTATGTTACGATCAGGTGTAATTTAAAGCGTAGTATAACAGACTCATATTACCAATTTTATTAAATACAAAACTTTTTGCACCGCATCCCCCTACATTTTACCAGCAGACACACGGCTGCGGGCTCGTTGCGGTTATGTGTGATCAGACCTTAAGACTAATACTATGATTTTGCGTAGGAAAGCGCCGTAAATTCAGTATACACATACACGTCTCGAACTTTCCTTTCAGTTTAGATAGTCTTGAAGGCCTTGTGTGTGTATGCCCATTTAGACAAGATCTTATGTAATTTTAATTGGATGTAAGAGGCCGGCGCGGCTCGTCCATAAGGTCATTTGATCAATGGCCTACCTACATAATTCATTTTTTTAAAACCAAAATATAAAAGTAATTATTTCTTTAAAAAAACTACAAATCTATTGCTATGCAAAACCTCCCATAATAAAGAATTGGGCTAATTCACTCGGTTGCATTTTAAATTGACCTTATGGGTTTCCATGGCAATGCAAGATACAATAAAATCAAGAACCAGAACAACGTCGACGGCCGACCACTTGTTTCTCCGTAGCAGGCGGTGGTTAACGGAGGTTATTTAGGAAAATTCGCTTATATCGCTCAGTAAAATATAGGACTGCAAAACCAGCGAATTAGAAAAATAATACTAACTGACTTAAAGGCAAATATACGCGTTTTTTTGTTTTTAAATTTGTTTTATCGAATATTGCAAATTGTATTGACAATGGATTCAACTGTGTAAGATTTTTTTATCTTTGGACAATCCATGAAGGCTAAAAGCCTAAATCCTAACGTTGGACTTAAATACTTAAAGATTTGGGGGAGGGAAGACCTCCACGGGCAGCAGGTTCCACATTCTAGAGACTCTAGGGATAAAAGAACGTGGGAAGTTCGGTGCTTGTCCAGTTGGACCGTAAAGGGATGCATACGTGCAGCACCACAAATTTCTTTGTTGAGAACCGTGAGTGGACAATTCTTCAGAGCCATGGAAGTACCTATAAAAAGCGATAAATCCCCCACAGCCCGACGATGGGCAAGAGGGGGAAGCCTTTCTGTAAGTGAAGGATCATTAATGAGGCAAACAGCTCTTCTTTGAATGGAATCAAGAATGCTAAGGCTTGTGGGGGACGCCATGCCCCAGATATGAGAACAATATTCCAAGTTAGGTCTGATTTGGGATTCATACAAAGTGTATACGTTAGAAGGAGAAACATACTTTTTGGCTTGAAAGAGAAATCCAAGCTTTTTTAAATCTTTCCTGGCTATAGATACAATGTGTTTATGCCAGTTAAGGTTTTTCTAAAATGTGACGCCCACAAGGTTGAAGGTGTCTTTGCTCTGCAAAACTTGGCTGCTCATAAGTAAGGGAAATAATATACAAGACGTCTCTAAGAGGTGAAAAACCACTACCACAAATTTCTAAGGCTAAAATAAGACGATCCAACCCAACTTACCTTATTCCAAAAGTGGATAATTTCTGAGATATAGGGTGTTACAAGTTTAATCTAGTTTTAGTCTGTTATTAATAAATTTGTTAATAATAGGTGTATTGTCCCAATGTTCAGCTAGGAAGGTGAAAAATTTAGGGGCGCCACCTAGGATATCTTTCAGACATTTAAAATGAAATAACTTTTTTGAGCCACTCTACATTTAACTTTTAGATAAAAATTATTACTCTTTAACATATTTTACATTAAAAAGCAATTTAAAAAAATAAATAAATAAGATTATGCTAGCTTAACTTTTAAGATATAGGGTGTTGAAGTTAAAAAAATGAATTGAGCATTTTCTTACTGATGAGGGCAGGGGCGGTCACAGGGGGAGGAGGGCATGGGGGCCATGCCCCCCTTGGATGTGACATCCTTTCTATTTTATTGTATTTCATGTTTCAATACATGTCTAATGGCAAATATGGGCATTTATTGAGGGTCCCCCTCCTCCAAGGTTGGTCCGAGGGGTGCGGCTGATGATAGAATTGAAGAGGAGGCTTTGTGTAATTTTAATATAAAGAGGTTAGAGGACCTTTTTTTTGCTCTTCAAAAAATAAATTTTTGTTTTTTGCCACCTCACACACTTCTCCTCGGCCCATGCCCCCCTCAGAAAGTCGATATGAAGTGTGCTGGGTTGACAAACTTAATAGTTTTCGTGACTTGTGTAGTTAAGAAATATGCAGTACCTATTTAAAATACGAACTATGTACGTAGGTAGTTAAATGAAATTTTTAGTAAATATAACCTACAAAACTCTCGAATTATGGTCTTAATGTTGAATATGAATTCATGGCGCTGTTTTTAAAATCTTTCTAGTTGCTAATAGGGCGCCACTTTAATTTGTTCCCTTCCGCTGGACACTTTTTAATACATTCAGGTAGTTTTCCTTCCTTTTACCCTCCATACAAAATATGCCCATAGGGACGCTAACAGTTGATACTGCGACGTTGCCGATGGCTAACTTAAATTTCCCTTGCTAATAAAAAAATATTTCGCGAAAGTAGAAAAACTATCAATTTGAAGGCGTTACGCTCCTGGTTTAATCACATTACATAAAACGGTGTAAACTACTTAGAATGTCCAGACAGCATGCAAATTACACACTAAAAGTAATTTTCTTAAAGCGGGTAAATTTTTTCCTCATAATTTAAGAACATGATTAAAACGGGTGACTTACCGGAAAAAAATCTAACTCGGTTAGGTAAATCTGAAATTTAAATTATACATTAAATAGTTAGAGTGTAA
The DNA here is from genome assembly GCA_014170235.1 of Listronotus bonariensis. NCBI lineage: Eukaryota > Metazoa > Arthropoda > Insecta > Coleoptera > Curculionidae > Listronotus > Listronotus bonariensis. The sequence continues at coordinate 65,602 of JACEGR010000226.1, read as the reverse complement.
TTAAATGTATTGAATAACCATTTTGATGTAAATAAATTAGTTTTTCTTTTAAATTGAAGAAATATTTTATTAATTATTGCTTATTAGTTTAAAGTAATTAAACACATTTTATTTGTAAAGGTTGTTAGGGAGATTGGGTAATATTTAAGGAAGTTGGTTAAAAATATGTATATTAATTAGAACAGTAATCGTCTAAATTAAAAATATCGAGGATAATACAAGGGAAGTTTTTGGAACTAAAGAAATGTACTGATTTGCAATTCAGATTGCTCTTGGCTCTCCAGTTATCTTTCTAATCAACGTATATCAGTCATTGTTGATGGCCACTCTTCAAGCTTTCACGAAATTAATGCTGGAGTGCCTCAGGGTTCAGTACTAGCACCAACTTTGTTTCTTCTTCACATCAACGACCTTCTTTCTTCCACAACCAATCCCATTCATAGTTATGCTGACGATAGTACCCTTCACTCCACTTTTCAGGTTCCCAAGCCAATCTCTCAACCCGACTTGGAAGGCAAACGCAGGGCGATGCAGATATCTCTTTCACAGGATCTCAATTTAATATTGATTTGGGGTGCCAAAAATCTCGTTCAATTTAATGCATCTAAAACACAATCATGTTCCTTGTCGCGAAAAAATCATCAAACACTCACCCTTTGCTTATGAGTGGCCAGGTTTTGCAGAGCGGGGACACATTTAACCTTGTGGGCGTCACATTTGAAAATAAACTTAACTGGCATAAACACATTGTATCTATAGCCACCGCGGCGTCAAAAAAGCTTGGATTTCTTTTCCCAGCCAAAAAGTATTTTTCCCCTTCCAATTTATACACTTTGTATGAGTCCCAAATTCGACCCTCTCTGGAATATTGTTCTCATGTCTGGGAATGGCATCCCCTACAACCCTCAGCATTCTTGATGCCATTCAAAGAAGGGCTGTTCGTCTTATTAATGATCCTTTACTTACTCAAAGACTTCCTTCTCTTGCCCATCGTTGAGCTGTGGGAGATCTATCGCTCTTCTATAGATACTTTTACGGCTTCTGCTCGGACGAATTATCCAGTATAGTCCCTCCTCTTGCAGCTCCCAACAGAGAAACTCGTGGTGCCGCACGTATGCATCCCTATACGGTCCAATTGGACAGGCCCCGAACTTCCCATTTCGTTCGTTCTTTTATCCCTAGAGTTTCTACACTGTGGAACCTACTGCCAGCGGAGGTCTTTCCTTCCCCCAAATCTTCAAGTTTTTAAGTCCCGTGTTAACAAACTTCCTCTTACCCTGCTTAAGACACCCACGGTACATCAGTATTTAGGCTTTCAGCCTTCGTGGATTGTCCAAAGATAAAAAAAAGATTAAGGAGCTTAGTGTTGCACTTGCGTTAATTAGCTGACAAAAATGTGTATTTGGATCCGGCATGGAAAAAAATATTCACAAATTACCCGATTTTCGGTTTGTGGCTTGGCTAGAAACAGGCACTTTCAAAAACAACAGAATATATTTACAACATTTTAATTGATGATTTTTTTTCAGCTTCAACACCTCGTTCACAAGCAAGCACCTTACCATGCGATCCTTCCACAAACAGTATGGCCCCCTACTCCCAACCTCCCCCAGCCCCATCGTTGCCGCCACCCAATCCGTTGCTGCAATCTCCTCAACCGGCGCCAATGCCCCAATTTATTTTAGCATCAGGACAGCTAGTACAGGGAATACAGGGAGCGCAACTACTAATACCCACATCACAAGGTAAGAAACAAACACTGACTTCTACAAACCTGACACCTGGTGACAATATTTTAAAAAAGTAAAGACAAAATGGAGTATTTTTTTAAATTACGATTTAAGTATTTTTCTTAATTTTTGTAGGTCTGGCAACCCAGACAATTCTAACAATACCAGTTAATCATGTAAATAGCACAGATCAAATGGTTAATCTTGCCTTAAACAACGGACAAGTGATGCAGACATCTCTGGCCAATCTGCAAGCCATGGCTCAAAGCAACTTGTTAGCAAATAACCCTAATAATCAAGGTAATTTATTTATTTATTTTTTAATAATTGGATTTTTGGCAAGTTACCCGCTTAGAAAGTGTTGTTTTAAACATAAAAACTATTACTTTTAACACTACATTTTTTTTTCAGTTCCACCAGCTAACGGTACAATCACCCCTCAAAACCTCCTAAACCCCACAACTCTTACCCACCTACTCTCAGCGCCGAACTCTGCCCAACAGCTTCTCCAATCACTCCCTCAAATGATCTCCAATCCCCACGCGAACCAACAACCCAATCCTTTGCTTAATACACTTGCTCCACCCCTTTTAAACCAAGCCGCACCTCTTTTGAGTCAAGCCTCGCCCTATGTTAGCCAATCGGCCCCGATGTTTTCGCAAGCCCAACCTCTTCTTAGTCAGAGCACGCCTCCGAGCTCACAAACTCCACCTTCAAGAGGTTCAATGGGTAACGGACACTATGGGGACATCAAATCGATGTCAAACTATCAACCGCAGACGATATCCAGGAATTCTTCGCCTCCTGGAATGAATGGTGGGGGAAGAAGTAGTGCGGGAGCTTCAGATGTGAGCGTACCCACAAGTTTAGGAGGCGGGAGTATACCAAATGTTAAGAGGAGTCCTAGTTCGCTGAGTCCTGGGTGCAATGATAGTTCGACGGCAGATTTGTTGATCGATTCTCCAAGTAAGTAGTAGATATGGATAAAAAATAGTGCTTTTAGATGCAACATACAATTTTTTAAATACAAACTGGTCGTTTTTTAGGAGGGGTATAAAGTTTTGTGTGGATTTATTAACTTATTCATATACAGTACAAACGCCAAAGAATGTTTTTAATGTTTTGCATCAAAAAATACGTCAATATGCATAGTGTTTGTAAACCAAATTAAAAAAATAATAATAAAATGTAGAGTGGTACAGATATTAAAAAAAGATTAATTTTTAAAACTTTACCGCCTTGTATTTCAAAAGTTAAGCCACTAGGACATTTGTTTGATTTTTCTTTCTTAAATCACTTAAGGGTTCACACCCTTAAGAATCAACATCTGTTTCTGAAACAAGTCCTCAAAAATGATCCCATAGGTGCTATATTAAAAAAAAATTCATGCCGACAACTCAACTGTTTTGTTTCAATTTATAATTTTTTAAAGATATTTATTTAGGTTCTCCGGAAAAAAAATACATAAGAAACTGTTTTGTCATGCTCCCTCTAGTTACACTAATGTCGATTATCAAATAATATAACTTAATTACCCCTTTACGATCCATCAAATAGCGATTCGAACGAAACTAAGAATTGGAAATAAAAGTTTTGGTATTAATTTAATCGCATCTAAATTAAATTACATAAAAAACATTAATAATAATTAAATAGCAATTTCGTTTTCGAAATAATAACGGTCCGCCGTTCTGAAATTAATCATTTTATCATAAAATTCACCTCGGTCTTTATTGTCTTCTAATTAAACCAATGACTGCCCTGCTCGTTAATACCGACCAAGACATATTAAAATTCATTGTTTGTATAATTTTTTCGGTTATACAGGGTGGTCCCTTAGTAATGGGCCAAAATTTATAGGAGAATTGTAAAGATAAAATATTGCGAAAACTAAACTTATCCTAGTACAAAAGTTGATATTAACTGAGATACAGGGTTTCAAAGTTCAAAAATATTTTTAAATAATTTCGATTATATTTGATACGTTTTGAATATTGCAATAAAACTCGGTATCTAGGGGTCTTCTGACATGAGCTCCTCATATATGATGGTAATTTTTAGGTGTTAATTAGAGGACGGTACCTACACTACTTTGAATTTCTCTGAAACGTCGCAACTTTTTGTGTTACATAAAAATTATACTTTGTAAGAATCGATCTAAACAACCGCTTAAGTCGTTCAGTTCAACCGAAAAATGCCTTTAAAAACAGCGTATTAGCCATACTACAACTGCCTTATCATAAACGAATGATTTAGCCACTTAAATACAAATATTTTAAAAACAGTGGCTCAGAGCCATTCTTACAAAGAACACCTTTTTTGTGTACAAAGCATAGGAGAATTTATTGGTTTACTTGGATGGTACATACAGAGTAGCACAAAAAAGTTGGGACGTTTTAGAGAAATTTAGAGTAGTGCAGGTGGTGTTTCTAGTTAACCATTAAAAATTAACATGAGATATAAATAGGCCATTTTAGAAAACCTCCAGATACCGAGCTTTATTACAATATTCAAAACGTTATCGAGATAATTTAAAAATATTTTTTTAACTTTGACACCCTGTTTCTCAATTAATATCAACTTTTTACTGAGATTAGTTAGTAGTTTAATCGCAATATTTTGACTTCACAATTTTCCAGTTTAATTTTGGCCCATTACTTAGGGTATAGATTATACAACGAACTGCGACAGTTAATTTCTAAAAAGATTTTGGCAACTTTGTAAGGCAGTTGTATTCTTAATTGTATTCGGTAAAAAAATGTCCACACTTTAGTACTTATTTTTTTATTTTTTTTATCTTTGAACAATGTACGAAGGCTAAAAACCTAAATACTTACGTACTGTGGATGTCTTAAGCGAGGTAAGAAGGAGTTTGTTGACACGGGACTTAAATACTTGAAGATTTGGGGGGAAGGAAAGACCCCCGCGGACAGCAAGTTCCAAATTCTAGAAACTCTATGGATAAAAGAACGAACAAAGTGGGAAGATAGGGTCCTATCTAGTTGGACCGTATAAGGATGCATACGTGCGACACCACGAGTTTTTCTGTGGGGAACCGTGAGTGAAGGAATTATACTGGACAGTTCATCAGAGCAAAAGCCATGGAAGTACCTATAAAAAGCGATAAATCCCCCACAGCCCGACGATGGGCAAGAGAGGGAAGCATTTCTGTAAGTAAAGGATCATTAATGAGGCGAATAGCTCTTTTTGAATGGAGTCAAGAATGCTAAGGGTTGTAGGGGACGCCATTCCCCAGATATGAGAACAATATTCCAAGGGAGGTCGGATTTGGGACACATACAAGGTGTATAAATTAGAAGGGAAAAATACTTTTTGGCTAGAAAGAGATATCCAAGCTGTTTTAAAACTCTCGTGGCTATAGATACAATGTGTTTATGCCAGTTAAGGTTATTTTCAAATGTAGCGCCCACAAGATTAAAAGTGCCTTTGCTCTGCAAAACTTGGCCTCCCATAAGTAAAGGATGGGTTTTTGATTACTCTTTTCGCGACAAGGAACAAGATTGAGTTTTGGGTGCATTAAAATGGACGAGATTGAGAGTGGTGATGGCCATCCACAATAACTGATATACGTCGATCGGAGAGATAGCTAGAGAGATTGTGCAGAGTTTAGTTAATCTTTCAAGGTTAGTGAAGCAGTGGCGTTGCGTGACCAAAATTAGGCGTAGGCGATTTTGTGGGGCCCCTGATTCAGTATTTTCTTGCTTCATTGCTAGCCAGTCGGTTTTCTGGACTGAGATTCTGTAGAAACTTCTTGTGAGCTTGAAGTTTTAGAAGTCTAGCTTTATCACAAGATTTGAAAAACCAGGGTTTGCTATTGGATGGTTTGGAGTTGTTGGTGGTGTGTGAAATATAGGTTTTTATTCCCCATTGAATTGATTTAGTTAGTTGTCTGCAGTATTCGGAAGGATCATGAGAAGAAAATCAGATGGAATTCCAGGGGTAAGTGGCGAAGAAGTCCCTCAGGCCATTCCAGAATCCCAGTCGGCCGAGTTGTAGTGCCACATGCTGCGTGGTGGCATGCATTCATTTACCTCGGGATTTGCAGAGTACGATACAGTAACTAAGCCATGATCTGAGCGACCTGGGAGCTGTGACAGATGCTTAATTGGAGGTAAGAAAGAGATCTAGGGGACTTGAACTATAATTCGGGACTCTAGGAAAGTAGATGGGTTTTATAATAAGGGTAAAAGAGTTACTGACGACGAAGATTTCGGCTGCTCTGCCTTGAGGGTCAGTTTTTGAAGAGCCCAGCCAATCCTTATTATGGACATTGAAGTCGCCAAGTACGATTACTTCAGCGGATGGAAATTGAGAAATTATGCTGTTGATCTTTGTTGACAGGAAGTCAAAGAATTCTACATAGGAATTATTAGATGGGGACCGGTACAAACAGCAGATTGATTTGGTAGAAAACCTAAGGAAAGTTAAAGTCAAAGAATAACGGGCCTACCCGATTCAAGATTGGAAACTCAAGCACAAGCCAGATCGTTGCGAACGTAAGCACATACGCCACCATGTGGGCGAAAAGATAAAATAGGTTCGTAGCCTGGGAACAGAAAGTAGCTGGTTGAAGTTTTAGAACTTATTTGAGTGTCCGTTAGAAACAGTATGTTGGGCTTAGATGTCTGACGCTGTTGGTAAACGGAGTTTATATTGGTGTAAAGCCCCCATAATATTTGCAAAGGAAATTAAACTTCTCGATGATGGCTTCCCGGATGCACCCCTTGCACGCAGATCCGAATGGGGGGGTATTTTACCTCCGGAACATTTTACTTCCGGGTGTGCCGCCATCATTTTTACATAATTCGGGGGTAAAAAGAAAAAAAAGAAGAAGAAGGAAGTAGGAAAACTGACTCACACACCCAGAACCCGTTGAGACTTCGCGGGTCCTTTAAAGGGTGAGTGGGGTGGTACCTCCTCAGGCGAGGAAAGCTCCTCTACCACCTACACGTATGAAAATTTTCTTATTTTTTTACCTTCTTTATTTTGATATTTGAATGTATATCTTATATTTTAGATCAACCGACAATCAATCAAACAAGCAGCAACGTCGTTGACGGAATAAACCTAGACGAAATCAAGGATTTTGCCAAGGCCTTTAAACTTCGAAGGCTGTCCCTTGGTCTAACTCAGACTCAAGTGGGCCAGGCGCTAAGTGTGACAGAGGGACCTGCGTATAGTCAAAGCGCGATTTGTAGGTAAGTTTTGGTAAAAAGTAATAACAAATTACGATTATTTTAATACTATAAACTAATAACTAATTGGTGAGTAACCTTTTTTTTAATAAAAGATGCGCTTTTGTTTTTTTTTAATGAAAGAACTTTTTTATGAACATGTGTAAAGTTTCATGTAGATCCGTCAACTAATTTATATATTTACTGTTTAAAGTGCCGTGTCACAATCTTTTTAAAATAGTGAGAATTATATATTGTGTTATAAAAAAATTCTTATTTTTAAAGGCACCAAAAAAATTATAAAGGATTGTTAAAAAGAGAATAAGAGTTTCAATTTATTTAAAAAATCTTGAGATTTTTCTAACTATAAATATTTTTACACATTTTTTTCCTAGAGTTATATTGGCTGACATTTCACACCTAGATTGCGTCGCAAAAAATATGTAGCGTAAAAATAGGTCTGGATAGGTTTACAAGGGGCAACATAAAAGTATTTTAATTTACATTAAAAATATACAAGTTGTGTTAAAAACTAAAAAAATTGTTTATTATGGCTTAAAGGGCTATCAAATTTATTTCTTCAACATAGTGAAAATGACTAAAAATATAATTTTGTTCCCAGTGCCCTGGCGTCCCAGATGGTTGCAGCTGCCCAACAGCAAGCAATGTACGTCTTTTTTACATTTTAACTTTACAAAAATTTCCGAGAAAATATTTTTATACTTTACAATCAAAAGAAAGTTTTTGCCCAAACGTAACACTTAAATGATTTTAAATTTTTGGAAAAGTAAGGGATCTGGGTTCACATTTTTGTAAGGGCAAAACCATATTGTTAAATTTTATTTTTCTCGAATGCAAGACTAATCTTTTCTTTTCACATCTATGTCTTTTCTCGGAAATTTTCACTTACGATAGTTCTAGTTCGTCTCTGTTTTTAGATGTAGTTTCTGATATTTCTGCGCCAGGGCACTGGCATATCTTTTCGTTTTTCTTTATTTTTTATTTATATTTTTTATAGTATATGCTAGTGTCCTGTGCCAAAAATATCGCTTGTTAACAGGATAATAATAAAAATAATTTATATACAGGGTATATATTTATATTTTGCCACTAACTTTAAACTATAACCAAGAAAAATAGAAACAAACGTTTTGTATAAAAGTGTCTTACTCATTCACGTATTTATTTTGAGCATAAAAAGGAAACAAATGAACATCAAAAAGTCAAAAATGAATGGGTAAGCTTTTTTAACTGGAACACCCTGAATATTATTTCGCCATTAAAAAGGTCTTTTAAAAGGATTTTAAAAATGCAATATTTGATATACTGGGTTAGTAAAAAGTACGGCATATTTTAAATATCTTTAAAACCGCGAAAGATACATTTACCAAATTTATGGTGTTTTGGACATGTGAAATAAAACAGTGATATCGGCACTGTTGCCAGATTTCTCAGTTTTTTGCTACACATATTTTTTCAGTTTTTAAGATGGAATGCCCCATTTATTTTTATTGCATTAAATTGGATAGATTAAATTTAGTAAGTTTCTAAATTTTCCAATTTTTGTCTCCATTACTTATTAGGATATGATACACTACACCAGGGATGGCGAACCAATGGAGTGCGTGCTACAAATAACTCGCGAGGTAAAATTTTGGGCACGCTCGTGTGTTGATTTTTTTAGTGAAAATTATACAGCGGCCGGAAGGTGCAAGGATGGAAGTTTTAAGTAGAAGACCATTTTTTTTGTTTGGTTTTCAATTTTTACCTCACTCTAAAAAGTATTTCATGGCTTCATGGGACGCCTAGGACATAATTCAAAAGTTTCAAGTTGAGGACTTTGTTTTTTGCTCTTCAAAATGTTTTACTTACTGACCTAAAAATATTTCGTGGCACGCATCATTTTACATTTTTGTACAAAAATGGCACGTTGATTCGCCACGTAGGTTCGCCATTCCTGCACTACACTTTCAACAAAAAGCAATTTAGAGCCTAAATATCTTTAAAACCGCTAAAGCTTTGTTTACAAAACTTGGTATTTAGGGTTTTTGGTATGCCCAATTGATCAGTGATATCGGCATTGTTGCCAAACTTTAATAGAATTGCGGTGTTGTCGATAACTGGTAAAGATTAAATTTTGAAAATTGGGAATCTTATTAAAGTTGGCACGCTCCTTTTATTGCCATTAAAATAAATTTGGCTTTTCATTTAAAATACCAAAAATATTACCTGTAGTGCAAAAGTGGAAAATCCGGCAAGAATGACAGTGTCACTGTTTAATTCTACTTACCCAAAATCCTTTAACGCCTAAATTTGGAACGCAGCTTAAGTAGTTTTGGAGAAATTTAAGCGCATCTAAACTTTTTACCTAAAATGTGGTGTTGTCATTTCTTAGCAGCTATAAAATGAAATTTTCAAAATTTGTGGACTTGTTAAATTTAGCCTACGCAATTAATTGCAATAAAAATAAATGGGACATTCCATTTTAAAAAATGAAAAAGATACGTGTAGCACAAAAAGGAAAATCTGGCAACTTCATGCCCGATACCATCCAGGTAACAAATTTGGTAAGTGTAGATTTAGCGGTTTTAAAGATTTTTAAGAGTTTTGAAATATGACCACCTAAATCTAAAAATAGCAGATATAATTTCCATGATACCTACCTACGCTACGGCACCAGACCGTAAATGTATTAAAAATTATATCTAGATTTAAATGACCATATTTCCGAAACTATTAAAGATAGATATATCAAATGTGGTATTGTTTTATCCTTTTTGGTTATAGTTAAAAGTGGGTGGCAAAATATAAATGTCAACCCTGTAAAGTATGGGCAACAAATGAAAAACTTTTTTATTTGCAATTTGTTAGAAAATTGTATTCTTTATAACAATAAGTTAGTGAATGGTCCCAAACTATAATAGTAGTAGTTACTAGTCGGTTTTATTAAAAATACAGATGTGACAGAAACTGTAAATTTTCTTTTGACTATTATTTTTTTTGTATAGGTTTGAAAAATTAGACATCACACCAAAAAGTGCACAGAAAATCAAACCAGTATTAGAGAGGTGGATGAAAGAAGCAGAAGAGAGGTAAAAATATACAATTTTTATTCTTACCAAGTAGCTTTTAAAATTATGATTTCTAGAATTCGGTAGATTTATGATAAACAATTATTTTCCCAATGAGTCAATCCAAGAATGGTGTGTAAAAATTTGAGATCAATCGGGAGAAAATTACCAAAGATACAGTGTTTTAAACAGTGATTATTATTACTATCTGATACCCTCAGCAGCCCACTCCTGTAGGCCCCCGTAGCGCTAGAGCCCTTACACAAAAAAATGCGTTTAAAATTTTTGAGGGCCAAAAAAATATCCTTACTTTTTGAAACAGAAACAAAATTCATTTATCATTTAACATTTCCACACAAAAAAACACAAAAAGGTCCTCATATTTATAAAACAACACATAATGAAGTTTCTTTCTTTTCTACTTCTTATGGTGTCCCCCACAACGTAATGCCCTAAGCAATTGCTTAATTTGCTTATAGGTTAATCCGGAACTGGATAAAAATAAGTAATCCGATAAAACTCGCTAATAAACGTTTCATTCCAAATTTTTTAGTGTTCCGAACTTTCACGCGCTGTCCCCAGAACTTATCTTTAAAAGTCGGTGACCACACAGTCCTTTAGTTCTTTTATGAGTGCCGTGGTTGGCCATCATAACTTCAAAACTGCTGCACTGATCCTTTTAAAATTTTACCACTATTTCTTGACGAAAAAATATTTTTTAATTTGTCAATATTTTGGTTTTTTTAAACAAACAAGAATAGAGAAGAATATTTTTTTCTATTAAAGTGTGTCAAAAAGTAAATAATTGAGTTACTTGGAGAGAACGATTATCTAACAAACAAACATTTGTTTTCCTGTGATTAAAATTGTACACAAAATTTTTAAATGTTATATTTTAATGTACAATTGAGATTAATAAAAAAAATTTGAGTGTGGCCTCAAAAAAATATATAAAAATGTAACATCGAAAAATTGTTTTACTTAATTTTTATTTACTGAATTATAATCCAAAAAAGTTATTCCAGATACAAGAGCGGCCAAAACCACCTGACGGACTTCATAGGAATCGAACCGTCAAAAAAAAGAAAAAGAAGGACATCGTTTACACCGCAAGCTTTAGAACTACTCAATGCTCATTTTGAGAGAAACACTCATCCCTCAGGTAAAAGGAGTTTAACCTATAGCATTTTTCGCCATAAAAAAAATGAATACAGGTTTTTTTTTTTATCTTTGGACAAACCACGAAGGCTAAAAGCCTAAATACTAACGTACCGTGGGTGTCTTAAGCGAGGTAAGAGGGATTTTGTTGACACGGGACTTAAATACTTGAAGATTTGGGGGAAGGAAAGACCTCCGCGGGCAGCAGGTTCCACAATCTAGAAACTCTAGGGATAAAAGAACGAACAAAGTGAGAAGTTCGGGGCCTGTCCAGTCGGACCGTATAGGGATGCATACGCGCGGAACCACGAGTTTCTCTGTTGGGAACCGTGAGTGGAGGAACTATACTGGTCAATTCTTCAGAGCAGAAGCCATGGAAGTACCTATAAAAAAGCGATAAATCGCCCACAGCCCGACGATGGGCAAGAGAGGGAAGCCTTTCTGTAAGTGAAGGATCATTAATGAGACGAATAGCTCTTCTTTGAATAGAATCAAGAATGCTCAGGGTTGTTGGGCACGCCATGCCCCAGATATGAGAACAATATTATGGTCGTTTATATTTCGACCCATTTTGATTGCGAATTACTTACTGATAAAGCAGGTAGCGGTTTTCGCAAACAGCTTTAGATAGGTTTTTTGTCATATATCTTCGCTATTTTGTTGTAACATTCCATTAGCATAAAAACAAAATGGCCGATTTTTCGATGTAAGACACCTTTGTTCTTTTAAAAGGAACACTCTGTATGGTGTTCTATGCTCTAAAAATTCTATCTTTTCCCTTTAAAACAATGTAACGAAAGTTATGGTTATTTCAAAAATATAATGAATTTATTGATTTCTAAAAATTGACTACATTGCATACTCATTATTTTGCAATAAAAATTTGCTATATATAAGGTTACAGGAAAAAAATAAGGCAACAAATCTATATGTTAATAACAAAATATTTGTTACACTAAGGCTAGATTACTTTTTAAAAAGCTTTTGTTAATATTGTAAATAACCTATAGCTTTGTTGTCGTTTTTTTTTTGACACCTTGTAAGTAGCAAACTTTCATTGAATCAGGTAAATAAAGTTAGGCAGGAGCTATAATTATATTTGCTTGTTTTCTGGCATTTATGTATACTTTATTTTATGTTTTTATATTTTAAGTAAAAGCCTTTGATTTGCTTAATTCACATGGTCCATTGTGAAATAATACTCATTATTACCGTGCAGAAAATATTTTGGAGGTCAACAAATCCGATATTTTTGAAATAACCATAGCTTATATTACATTTTTTAAAGAGGAAAGATCGAATTTCAAAAATGTAACAATATATACAGGATGTTTTATTTAAAATAACAAAGTTGTCCTATATCGGCCATTTAGTTTTTGTGCTAATGGATTGTCACAAGAAAATGGCGAAGATTTCGAAGATAGGTAGTAAAAAAAACTTTTAATAAATAGGCTTTCTGCGAAAACCGCATCTTGATAACTTTATTTGTTCTAAAGTAGTTCGCGCTGAAAATAGGCCAAATTGTGGACAACCACCTGTAATACCTAGTAAGTAACTTTAAATAGTTTTAAACCAATAAAATACATTTTTTTATTTAACTAGGGTTACTGACTTTTAAAACCAAAGAATTACATTTTTGTTCAGGTGTTTTTCTCAGTTTATAGTAAACAGAATATAATATCAAATAATTTTTAAATCATCCTTTTTTGTTTTTGTAGGTACTGAAATTACTGGTCTAGCCCACCAATTGGGATACGAGAGAGAAGTCATAAGGATATGGTTCTGCAACAAGAGACAAGCACTGAAAAACACAGTGCGGATGATGTCAAAAGGAATGGTGTAAAAAACAATAAAACAAAAAACCTAAAATGATAAAAGCAAAATTCCCTTGGTGAACTTAGATCAATTCATTGCTGTAATTCTCTTGACGAAAGATGTATCAAGGGTAAATGCCAAAATAGGGCGTTTAATTTTAGTTGCAAGAATCATCTTCATGCTTTATTTACCATTTTTCTTCATAATACATACGTCTTTTTAAGTATAGAATTATTTTTATTTTTTAGTTATATCCGACGTCATTTGACATTTCGTCGGCAATATCACGAAGTTGCGTATTTCAAAAATAGAAAAATTGACGAGAGCCGATATTATTGCCTAAAACAAATTGCTCCTTAATATCACGAATTGTCACAAGTTTGATTTTGATAGTTTAAAAGTTATGAAAATATTATAATTAACTAATTTTAATGTACTAAGAAAAAAGTTGCTCAAAAAAATACTTTAAAAGTCCTCTTATGAAATTGAAAAAAATTATATACGCCACTTTGTGATATTGACGACGATTTTTGAAACGCCTTTATTGCTTCTAACTGAAAAATAGAAAATAAAAATGTTGTTTAATACAACGGAAATATTTAATACAGAGAAAACATCATAAAAACCGATGAATCCCAAAAGAAGTAGATTACCGATTTGTGTAATTTTTTTCTACCACCAACTATCCCAATAAATTTAGGTCTTAAGCCAAAATGCTCTCAATTTATTGTAGAATTGATTTTGACATATGTACAGTGTCGGCCAAATTAAACTTGTACACTTTTTTACTAATGATAACTTTTGATCTGTTGCGCCTATCTTTTTTATTTTTACAGGGCTAAAGGTAGATATGTTTTCTCTAGGTTTGTCAATTTTGGTCGATCAGATTTGGTCAGGACCGGATTTACGGGACTTTTTCTAATATGATGCATTTATCTTCGTTGCAAAATAAATCCAATTTATCTACAATTAGGCTAATACGTTTAATTTTAGTTAATCTACTGTTAAGTTGTGTCAGCATTCAACTCAGGAACCATGATAACCTCACATTTTTGATTTTCAAAGCACACTAAAAAAGTTTCCTGTTAAAATCGAGAGACATTTTTGGGGAGCATCATTTATCAAGACAAATTATTGACAGATTCGCTTTAACTGAATCATGTCCCATAGTTTATCTACAAGAAAAACGTATTAGCTCAATTGTAGCTAAATCCGATTTCTTTTGCAACGAGGTTAAATGCATCATTTTCGAAAAAGTCCCGTAAGTCCTGACTAAATCTGTTCGACCAAATTTAAAAACCTAGAGAAAATATATCTACCTATTAGCCCTGTAAAAATAAAATAGATAGGCCCATCAGATAAAAAGTTATTGTTACTTAAAAAGTGTGCAAGTTTAATTTGGCCCACCCTGTATACCTTTAAAAGCTAAAAATATTACCTTTACGAAAAAAGTGCCTCTTCTAAAAAGTCATGCTTGATGAGAAAATAAATTTTCACAAAAATGTGTTGTTTCCTAAACTCGGTACATAACTTTAAAGTGTAATTTCTTACGTTATTTAAAAAAAAAGTACCTACCTATAAACAAAACATATCTCCGAAGTTTTGTTTCTAAGTAATAGGGCGTTAATTTTTTTTTACTCGGTATTTTATAAATATCTTAACAACGAAGCTAGATACGAAAAAATTGTACGACACTAAAAAGTTGTATTTTTAATTGCTTTGTAGAAAAAAAGTATAAAACTTTACAAAAAGTCAGTGGCGTTCGTGAGTATTGGCTGTGGTGCCCACTGAGACGCCACTGGATCCAATAAAGTCAATCTAGTTAGAGATTTACAATTGCTTTATTACATCAAACAAACTTATCAAATTTCAATCAAATCGGTTTAAGGGTATTTAAGATATTTATAAAATATCGACTTTATAAAGAAATACTTTAAGGCACTGTATCTCAGAAACGAAGCAACTCCGCCCATATGTTTAGAGAAACTTTTCTTTATAAAATCAAGAAATCACTTAATAAGTTTCGAACCGTAGTTAAAAAATAGCCTGTATATTAATTTGGAAACAAGTCTTTTTAAACCACCTTGTACATCCAACAAATTTTTTTTATCAATCGGGACTTTTTATGAAGAGGCACTTTTTTGTAAAGTCAATAATTTAAAAGTATTCCATTTGGTAAAAACTTCCGAAGACCGCTATATTGATACTCGATGATCAAAAACTTTTATTCAAAACCATATATTCACATGATTTTTCCTGGGGCTCAATTCCACTATTCATAAGCGCCTTTTTGTTTGCGTTTTATTAGTTTTTTCTTTATTTCCTCTAGGCTCTTATGAAAACAAAAAGTTCTTCGTTCGTGCATAGCCAACTTCACAAATTGGCGGACAACACTGCATTAAAATATGACACATTTGTCAAAGTCAAGTATACTTTTTATCTCATTCAAACACATAAATATTAAAACTTGCTACACAATTAAGATTTGAACTCTAAAGTTAAAACTAAAATAAACTGATCCACTAATGGTGTAAATCTAACGGTAGAAACTAGGTGAAATTTGCAAAAGAGACAACCCACAATACACCAAAGAATTGCCAAAGTAAATAGTGAACATGTGATTCCACTTAACCTTACTTTACAGTTTAAAAAAGTATATTATATTATTTCTATTTTATTATCAATATTAAAATAATATTTTGCTTTGTAAACAACATGTTGAACATGATGTGGAATATTACCTAGTAACTGTGTTCTTTATCAAGAAGTAAGGTACCAAAAAGGTATGTTCAAATAACCCTATAGGTATTTATATTGTTTTGGTTCCAATTTTTTGTTATTTTTAGCTTTTATCAGAGACTGGTAGAAAGATCCAGTCATATAAACAGCATGATTTGTTACTACAACTAACTAACTACAAATGACACGGCAGGTAACCCTAGAAAGACATGAAATGATTGATCAAACTTAAGACCATGTTCAGATAACAGACAAAGTAAGTCCTATAAAAATAACTTATAACATTTGGGTTAAACAATAAATTTTGTTGCCACACTGATTAATAACTTGCTATTTAAGTTAATTTTAACATGAGTGCACTTTTTAAAATGGGAGAATAAAAGCAACTGTGAATAAAATTTGCATTAAAAGTATACTAATATTTTCCTTAAATCATTACAATTATACATATGATACTGTCCAAGTTTCTTACGTACTTCTCAAGTACCTTAACTTGTGTATTCATGTCTTTTCTTGCTTTTACTAGTTCATTGTTCGAAAATCCTTACGTAACCTAACCGAAACCAATGATCTTTTCACAGGAGCAATATTTTCTTTTACTTAATGGCTTTTACTCTTTCTATTATAATTTTTATAGGTACTCTACAATGTCCTAAGTTAATCCTAATAAGTTAAATGTTGTTTTTTATATTTTGTTCTATTTTATAGAAAAACCTACATTTGCTTATTTAAACCTGAAATTTGTATGTTTTTATTTTAGGTGACCAGATTGTAAAATCATTTGTATTATATGGAACTTACTATGAAGTGTCTGGATTTAATTGCTTTTTCAAGCGGGAGAAGTGAATTAAGAATATATTCTATATAAACTGGGAATATTTTCAGGAGCCCATGCACCTTTTGCTAACCTACTTGTTTATAATGCAAAAATATTCTGGCACAAAAACAATGTTTATTTACTATAATATACCTTTTTATTGTAAGCTTAATAATTAAAATAAACTAAACACGACAAAATATTATTGATTGTTTTTATTATTTTTTACAAATTACAGAAGCTTTATAATTTATAATGTTAGTCACCTTGGGCTTCATTATTTTATTTATTGATCATTTGATATTATTCTTGAACTATTATGCAATGTTGATGTCTTCTGGCACGGTCCTAAGGTATGTATATTCGTAGTCTTCTAAAATCCTACAAATAAAATTATTATTAAATAAAAAATTTAAAAAAAAGACAACTGGCAATAAAAGGTTTTGATAATTTACTCTTTAAAATCATATAAGTATCAAATGTTTTTACCATCTTTGGGTATTTATATCAACTAATAATTGGTATGTACTAACAATTTACAGTAATTGTCTCCAAAGTGGCAGCAACTACGATCCTCTATTTTTACTATATTCCCCCTTCTTTTGCACAAAATTCTTGATATAACACTAAATTGACACATAATATTTTATTTACCAGCAAAAAATCTTTTTAAAACCTCTTTTTAATAGGTTTATGTTTATGTCTTTTTATAGTAAATTAAAAGATTTATTTTAAATTAAGTCACTTGTGACCACATCTGTGACAGCTTAAAATGCATGGTTGCGGCATTTAGGGGTAAAAAAATGCAATTTGGCAAAAAACGTGTAAAGTAAATAAAAAACATGTTTTTAAAGTTGTTTATAAAATATTGTATTCCCATTTAGTGTTATATTAAGAATTTTGTGCAAAATGACGGGGAATATACAGAAAAATGAGGATACTTCATTTTCAATTTTAATGAGGGATATTTTAAAAACAATAAGTTTCCGACTAAAACTTCTTTCGGATTTGTGATTAACGCCCCAAAAAGCCTCTGTAAATCAAATTATTTGGTCAAAATCGGAGTTGGTCCCACTTTCGAGACAATTACCCAATTTGCATAAATAAGACAAATATTTTTAAAATATTACCTTTTTAAACTAAAAAAAATTGACCATAAATGTTTTTCTAAATATGATTTTACTTTAGTTTAATACTTACCTTAAGTGATATTTTAATGTAGTTTGCTAATCTCCATTTCCAGTCTTTGTCCTTATCAATGACCTTTTGTCCTAATCTAACATTCTGTACAAGTACTTTAGAAAGTATGAATGGAAGGTGGTATAAAAATTATATGCAATAACTTGTTAGATAGTTACTTTTCCAAAGCAATAAGTAATTTTTCATAATTTTTCTTTTCAATCTATATTTTGACAACTCACATATTAATTTTACTCCAAATGAGCTTCAGGCTACCGCTTTCACGCTCTTTTTTCGCTTTTGCGCCGACGGAGCTGCAGGAGACCGCTTCGAACCCTTTTTGGTTATAGGTTATGTGATTTAGGAACTATTTTGCTTACAAATGATTTTTCTGGCTGCGGAGGACCATGTTAATTATTTATTTGCTTCTTGTATTTCAGTTAAACTGTATATTTTGATTTTAATAGCTTAGTTAACCGATTTTTTCAACTTTAATTTCACTTTAAAGGAATTTTAGGTTATGTAATGACTTTGAATTTTGTCAGATGTCAGATGGTAATACAGATTTCTGTTTTATGACCGCCTGTTTTGAAAAACAAGTGAAGGTTATTCGTTCGTTAAAGAAAAACAGATGAAGGTTATACGCTCCCGGAACGAATACGTTCAGCGAACGAATGAGTTCAATTTAGTGGAATTGAGGCCCTGAGACTTTTAATAAGTCATATTTATACACTGCTGGAAAAAAATAGGTACAAATTAACATTGTTATGCCTATTCTAAAACATATCTGGTTTCGGTTAGTTTTAATCATTTAAAATTCTTAAAAAAAATATTTGTTTTGGGGCTCCTGACTGTATAAAACCTCTGATCTAAATTCCTCAATAGAATTTTGCTTATGTAAAGAAGTCTGTGATTCCTTTAATTTGTTTGTATAAACAAAGAAAATTTATATTATAATTGTGTGTTCTTGTCTTTAAAAAATACGTAGTTTACGTAAATATAAACAATACGATTATATTGTTAAGTTCTAGTTCATAATTGATTACATTTTTTATTTAAAATGTGAGTATTTATACATGTCTTTTTAAATTATATCAGAGATTAAGCAATGGTATGGCATACAAACGAAATCAATTTTGAAACAAATACTACTCCTGGTCACAATGTCATTTAAAAGGACTTTTGGTGTAGAATTTAAATACAAAATAAAATTAATGTTTTCTTCCAAAATGTTGGAAAAGTCGCGTAATTTACATTAAAAATTTATATTACAATATGGTATGATTTATTAAAGAAAATACCCATATCCTTTAAAAGAAAAATGTTTTTTTTCGATTTCCACAGCCTACTAAGCAAAAGCAATTTGTTGTAGCAAATATAATGTCCTTTTTTTTCTTTTAGAGAAAGCTCTGACCGCCATCTTAAAAATAGGCATCAAGTTATGATATATAATTGCCTAATCTTTGGATCTGTGGTTCTAACAAATGATATTTAAATTGTACATTTTTATAACAATATCCTTTATTTTTGTATATTATGCATTATAATAAAATATACAGTAAATACCTTTTAAAAAAGAACATTTAAAAAATTGCTTCTTTATATTTACTGCATATCTTATTTTTAATTATTGTTAATACTTTATGTCACTTTTTTAATAGTGTATATATTATATTATATAACTGTATACGATTTCCGATCTCTCGAAACAAAAAATAATTGCCTGAAGAGATCTGTATGCAGGGTACTTCAAGATGTGGTTTAAATACTTCAGTGGTACCCTGTATACAATGTTTTTACTCCTAAAGAAACATATCTAGTACTAAATAAAAAAATCAAATAAAATGTATACGTTAATAATTAAAATTTTCTATTTGTTTGTGGATAACAAACGTATTTTTGTACTAAAAATTTCGGAATTTATTATAATTAGGTAAGAAAAAATTGTACAAAATTTGTAAAATACCATTTTTCTGTTATATTTATAAATATCCAAAATTTGATCTCAAAATTTCTTCTTGCTATTTGTTCTTTTCGTTACTACATGTATATTATTGTAAAAAGAAACGTGTATTTAGTTTGTATTAAGTAGAAGGTTATTTTAGAATTTTTATAAGAATATTTCTTTGGCTAAGGCATTAAAAAAAAGAAATATTAACAAAAAAATCTAAATTTAAAACCTTCGAAAGAAACCAAAGTTCCTACCTGTAGTATGTGTAAAATTTTTTGTAAAAAACCTATGTAAAATAACAAAAAATATTGCTTAATAACTAAAAGTAAATATTAACAAAAACTTTACTAATTTAAAATGCTTAATATAGAGTAAAGTTTTAGAAAATCTTCTTTTGCA
Source organism: Listronotus bonariensis (assembly GCA_014170235.1). Taxonomy (NCBI): domain Eukaryota; kingdom Metazoa; phylum Arthropoda; class Insecta; order Coleoptera; family Curculionidae; genus Listronotus; species Listronotus bonariensis. The sequence continues at coordinate 45,548 of JACEGR010000226.1, read as the reverse complement.
GTTGTTACTTATGCTCACATTTTTTTGCCTTAAATTAAAATAAAAATAATTTGGTGTGTTAGGAAGGTTCCTATTTTTTCTAAAAACTTCAATTTTGCTGCACCAAAAAGCGGTAAAATCATTGCACCAAGCTTTTCTCCATTGCCTAAAACCTATAAAAAATGTATACCTGCAGTACAAGTCTATAACTTAGATCAAATTCAATATGTCAAAAATACTATTTTTTGAAAAAATGCTTACACTCTGAACAGCATTTTTAGGCGCGCTCTTTTCTAAAAAATAAATATGTGTATTATAACAGGCCAAAAAATCGACTATTTATTTATGTATTTATTTATTAATTTTTTGAAATATATAATTATCGAAATCATTGTTCAAGATCGTAAATTATTGTCGTCAAAAAGCCGTTTCCATGTAATCGGGATTTAAGCAGTCATGCGGGCGTCCGTAAATTAAGTGAGGTGTTTTTTTTTTCATATTTTAGACCCCCTTCCGCCCTTGATTTTGTCTTTAAAAAATTTTTGAAGAGCAAGAAAAAACGGTCCTGCATCCAAAAGTAACAATACATCACATTTTCCTGGGGGAGCCCTGCCCCAAAATTAATTTTTTCCTCTTTCTACCTACACAAAAATTACGTGAGATTTTCACAGACCCCCCTTCCCCCATCGCGAGATATGGTGAGATTTTCTCGACCCCCTCCCCCTAAAATGTCTCACGTAATTTATGGACGCCCCCTTACTACATTTTCAATTTTGTTTCTCGAGTATGGATTTTTGTTAGTACTACAAATATCAATATTTAAATAAATCCAATACATATTTTTAAAGAAAATTTGACACGCTACATAAAAGGTCTCCTATTATTTTTCAATAAATTCACCCCTTTAAAAGTTATTTGACGTTGAAGAAGAAATCTAAACTGAAATAACAAAATTTAAAAAATAGTTCAATGGTCATAGACCGATTACATTTTGAACACGGCTTATTTGACGACACTTTACGAAGAGAGCTTTCTTGTAGGGATTTTAATTTTCTTTAAGAATGTGTGTTGAGGCATTTTTTAAATGAACACTTTGCGAGTTTCGTATTAAAAAGGTTGTTGTCAAAAAACGGTTAGTCGCGATGAAAGACCTTTTAATATTAATATTAAGGGGTCAAACCTTCACGATATTTTTTCTTGTCACCTTGAAAAATATTTTTGATATAAACAAAATATTATTTGGCTTTTCCCCAGAATAAAATAAAAATGTTTATTAAACATTTTTAAAAAATAAAAACTTTTATGTACTATGAAGAACTAGTCTGTCCTTGCACAATATAATAAGAGTTAAGATTACTTTAAAAGAAATAAAATAATGAAATATTTAATATATAAAGGTACTTAAGATACAAAGAATTAAAACTCTAAACAAAGGTTCATTGGCTTTCGGTTGAAATTATTTTAATCCAATAAAATAAAATCTTAACAAGACGCCAGGCGGGAACTGGGCTAATGATTGCGTCTCAAAAAAAAGGGTTAATAGTTTACCAAAAATGTGGTAAACAATTTACCTAAAAACTTACTGATAAACTTGCTAAAAATATTTAAAAAAGATTTTTAGCACCGTTATACTGCGGTAATAATTAGTGACAACTTTGACGTATAATACATGAACTAAACGTCAACACAACGCATTGGTACATACCGTTTTATAATTGGTTAATCGCCTAAAATTGATGAATTTGTCTTAAAATTATAGATTATTTTTAAAGCGCATATCAAGTAATCACGTTCCTTTGAAGGTGGTAAACAATGATATGTTTTCAATAATACTATTTTCTTGGATTGATTGAAAACGATTGGAGATAGATTACATCCGAAACGTCGTATATCGGTTAAAAATAAAAAGCAATCGAAGTCCAAGAAGGTACTATTATTGAAAGTAATCAAGTTACACATAATGGTCCAATTTCTCTCTCCTTTTTTTCTTGTGTCGCTTGAGAGATATCAAACAACAAAATTTTGCTTAAAAATAAACCATGTTTCATAGATGAATTCACATTGATAATATTCCTTTATTACATGCTAACGTTATCAATGATTTGATTTTATTTGTTAAAAAAATATTTTAAAAAACTGCAGTGTACACTGGTGTTGCTTTTAAAAACATTACTTAAAAAATCTTAAAAGAACTTGGCAACATGGACAAGATATTAAAAATCTTATTTAGTAAATACAAACAAAAACTATGCGATTCCTTTTGAAGATTTTCTAAATCTTTGATAATAATTTTTAAAATCTGTTTGTGTCAAGATTAAATAAAAAGTGTATGTAGCTATTGTAAATTATAAAACATATTTTAGACGACAAAACTTGTAAGATATTAAAGTAATGATAATTATTAATATGTGGAATGAGTACTGTATTTGTTCGTAATAAGGTAGCCGTATCTTGAAAAAATAAAAATTGAATACAACTTGGCCGTTTTTCATTACATACCTATTTGCATATCCCATTTTTTTACAAGTGGTCAGATTAAACTAACACTGGTGTTTTTTATAATTTTTCATCCTGCCATCTAAAAGTGTTACGAGTGTTATTTGGAAACTGTAGGATGGTTTTTAAGGTCATTATTTATAAAAAATGGGTAAAAATTAAAAATGGATAAAGGAGAAAATTTCGGTGCGACACGTCCCGTCCTGACTCCCAGAGTTGTAGCTCCATTATTTATAATTTTAATTCACCGTTGAAAATTAGGTTTTTTTGGCGCTGGCCCGCCGCTGCTACGAAAAGTGTGCAAACAAAATAATTTTTTACTAATCTTAAATATAAATTTTAAAGTCTAAATAAATTAGTGTCATCTAGACACTTGAAGGACTATGGTTTCTTTAACAATAACTTCTAACTTCGTTTTTGTTAAAGTTGTTCCATAATTGAACAATTATTATTGTTAACTAATTTATAGATTTTGCTTGTCGTTAAATCTCTTGTAAGAGTTTAAATAATGTACCTACATTTTTTTTAATTGTGGGAGCTCTTCTTATACTTATATATAACCCGCTTTAAAAGTCAATAAAAGTATTTTCATTTGTTTATTATGATTTTCTCAGTTAATAAAAAATTCGAAAAATGGTATTTAAAAAAATGTTTAAAAAAATGCAGGATAAATTTTAGTTGTTTTTGTATTAATCTATTTTGAAAGATGGCTAAACAATTTTTACGTCATTTGTTTATAAATTCTTTATAAACAAATAGGCTAGTTAAATATTATTCAAACTTTTTTTCATTTTATTGTCTTGGTAACTAAAGTCTGAAAATTATTATAAACAAATCAAAAACTTTTATTAACTTTTAAAGTAAACTTTGGTTATAAGAAGAGCTCCCAAAAGAAAAAAATATATAGGTACAAAATTAAACCTCTTACAAGATATTTTTGATTAGTTAAGCCTATGAAAAGTAAGTTAATTAACAATTGAGTAGGTTTAACAAAAATTAAGTTAAAAAGTTTTTGCCAAAAAATCGATATTTCTTCAAGTGTCTATTCAATGGTAATTGTTTGGGTGCACGCCTCAATCTAGGAAAAATGGGACCTCTTCGGTCCTGGTCCCGGGGTATAGCGAGCTGACCCTGTTCAGCCCTATTGACCCCTATGAACTGGCCGGTCGCCTGAAACAAAATAAAGAAAAACCCCCAAAAAACCCAAAAATTCTAATTAAAATTCGACGTTTCGGTGGCAAATCTGCCACCGTTGTCAAGATAAAACTAAGTAAAATAAAAATTTAAAAGTTAACTAATATTTAAGTTTAAAATTTTTTAAAAATTTAGGCTTTGAACTTTAGGAAATTCTGATAATATTTTTGACATTAGTGTCATGAGTGATAGACATAACTGGTGTTTTTATTATTTATAATACCAAAAAGATGATGAGTTAGTTGATTTTTAATTTTCCTGAAGATACTTCAGCATACAGCAAAGGTAACCATGTGTTATTTAAATTAACTGATATTGATGCTACACAGTTATCTTTATTTAATAATATGTACGCACTTTCTTTTATTTTGCGTTTTTTAGAAGATGTTTCCTTTGCTAAAATACTTGAAGCATCCCAGTTTATTCTGTGATTGTTATCAAATGCGTGTTGACAAATTTTAGATTTGTGAAATTCTATGTTTTTAATGTATGATCTGTGTTCTTTTATGCGTTTAGCTAATGGTCTACAAGTTTCACCTACCTATATAAAATTTATTGCATTCACAGGGAATCTTATAAATAACATTTTTTGTATTCTCATTTATGTTGTATGGTTTTGTTTTTGTTAATTTAGATCTTATAGTGTTTTGTGTTTTAAAGATAGTGCGAATATTAAATTTATTTCCTATTCGTTGAATTTTATTTGATAAACCGGGAATGTATGGTAAAAATAAGTTTGTAATAGGTCTATTTTGATTGGGTCTTAAATTTGGATTTTCAAATTCAAGGAAACAGTTATTTATAAAATCAAGAGGATAATTATTTTGAATTAAAATATCTTTTAAAAAATCTTTTTCGGTGTTTTTATATTTTGATTAGTACAAATTATTTTAATTCTATCAAATAGACTTTTTACAACTCCATTTTTAACCATTATTGGGTGATTTGAGTTAAAATTTAAGTATCTATTTGTATGTGTAGGTTTTCTGTAAATTTTTGTTTCAAAATTGTTTAAATCTTTGTAATTAGAATGTCAAGAAAGGTAGTTGTGAGTTGTTTTCTTTTGCTAGAGTAAATTTAATAGTTGGTTCTTGTGTATTAATGTGTGTTAAAACTAAACTAAAGGTTTATAATGATAATTTTCTACAAAATTTGATTCAAAATTTTCCATAAAAATGTTACTTAATAATGGTGATAAAGGTGAACCCATAGCCATGCCAGAAGTTTGTTTATAGAAATCAGTGTTAAATTGAAAATATGTTGTTTTAACACAAAAAGTTAATAACTCAAGAATCAGTGTTTATGTTTAATTTGGTTCTTTCTCCAAGATTGACATCATTTTCTAATTTATTTCTAACAATATTTAATGTTTTATCTACTGGAACATTTGTAAATAAACTAACAACATCAAAACTTACCAGGGTATTATTTGGATTAATGTCTATGTTTGATAGTTTTTCCAAAAAATGTTTAGAATTTTTATGTACGTATTGGTATTGTTTACTAAAGGATCTAAAATATTAAGTAGAAATTTTGTTAATGGATGAGTAGGTGAGTTATTACAACTAACTATAGGATGTAAAGGAATATTAGGTTTATGTATTTTTGGTACTCCATAAAAGTGTGGTGTTTTACTATTGTGTGGTGTCAGTTTAAATCTTTCGTTATCTGTGAAGGAGTTTTTATGTTTTTTTAACAAATTATAAATTTGTCGTTCAATACAATCAATTAGGACATTCTGAGAATAGCCTAACATTTTTACACAAATATAGGGATATTAATATCATTCCAAAAGATTTAAGACTTAAAGCACCATACAATAATCAAAGAGTACATAATATTTTGGAAAAGGCAAGTTTAGCTTTGTTACGTGAAAGATTACAATTTCATAGATATAATAAAATTAATTTATTAAAAGAAATTGAGAATTTTAAAATCAATTTTGCAAAATCAAATTCATATTTTCGATTTTAATCATATATTTTTAGGTAGAAAACCTACACATACAAATAGATACTTAAATTTTAACTCAAATCACCCAATAATGGTTAAAAAAGGTCTATTTGATAGAATTAAAATAATTTGTACTAATCAAAATATAAACACCGAAAAATATTTTTTAAAGATATTTTAATTCATAATAATTATTCTCTATATAATAACTGTTTCCTTGAATTTGAAAATCCAAATTTAAGACCCAATCAAAATAGACCTATTACAAACTTATTTTTACCATACATTCCCGGTTTATCAAATAAAATTCAACGAATAGGAAATAAATTTAATATTCGCACTATCTTTAAAACACAAAACACTATAAGATCTAAATTAACAAAAACAAAACCATAACACATAAATGAGAATACAAAATATGTTATTTATAAGATTCCCTGTGAATGCAATAAATTTTATATAGGTGAAACTTGTAGACCATTAGCTAAACGCATAAAAGAACACAGATCATACATTAAAAACATAGAATTTCACAAATCTAAAATTTGTCAACACGCATTTGATAACAATCACAGAATAAACTGGGATGCTTCAAGTATTTTAGCAAAGGAAACATCTTCTAAAAAACGCAAAATCAAAGAAAGTGCGTATATATTATTAAATAAAGATAACTGTGTAGCATCAATATCAGTTAATTTAAATAACACATGGTTACCTTTGCTGTATGCTGAAGTATCTTCAGGAAAATTAAAAATCAACTAACTCATCATCTTTATGGTATCATAAATAATAAAAACACCAGTTATGTCTATCACTCATGACTTCATGACATTAATGTCAAAAATATTATGACTTCATGACATTAATGTCAAAAATATTATCAGAATTTCCTAAAGTTCAAAGCCTAAATGTTTAAAAAATTTTAAACTTAAATATTAGTTAACTTTTAAATTTGTATTTTACTTAGTTTTATCTTGACAACGGCGGCAGATTTGCCACCGAAACGTCGAATTTTAATTAGAATTTTTGGGTTTTTGGGGGTTTTCTTTATTTTGTTTCAGGCGACCGGCCAGTTCATAGGGGTCAATAGGGCTGAACAGGGTCAGCTCGCTATACCCCGGGACCAGGACCGAAGAGGTCCCATTTTCCATAGATTAAGGCGTGTACCCAATAAATTACCATCGAATAAATGAATCCGCCTAACCAGTATAGAACATATCTTCAATTCAAGTGTCTATATGACACTAAAATGTATTCACAGTTTAAAATTAATATTTAATATTATGTCCTACTAAAATTTTCTTTTTCAAGTTATCTAGCTTTAATATTCTATTAGTTATAGCGACAAAACGGAGTCGCCCGTTTACTTTTTTCGTTTTTGGTTTTTTGTTTTTAACAATTAGGAATATTAAAAAAATCCCCTTTTTCCGAATCAAAGTACCAACAACTATATTTCTATAATTACAAGAAATATTATGCGGGTAAAACTCACTTTTCGGCTAGACTAAGATTAAAAATACTTTTAATTAAAAATAAAAGATAACAGCAAAATCCTCATATGTTGAATAAAATGAGTATAAAAAAAACTTATTTTGAATGTCATTTTGCAACAGATAATAAGTGTATAATAAATTATTTTATTTAGACAGATATAAATGTCAAACTAAGAGTTGGGAGCTAATAAAAAAAATTTAATGGAAAGGGGTCTTGTGACACATCATTTTAAAGCTCCTGACGAGTACTTTATAACTCCAGATTATAAAGTCAGTACCTACTACAAACTGACGGTACTTTTAAAATTACCTGTAATACCTAAAAGTAGGATGGCCATGTGGTATTTTCTTAAAAGGCTTTTAGATAAATATATTTTGATTGATGATATAATATACAGAGTGCGTCATTAAAAAATTATACATTTTGTCCCACACTGTCTATCACCAATATAACCATTAAATAGATCTTTAGAAGAGCTTGAAGAAAATACCACATTTATTACTTTTGAAAATATGGCCATCAAAATTAGATATTTAGGTAATTTAAGTACTGCCATTTTGTAGTAGATGAAGGTATTGACTTTTTATTTTAGGGTTAGTACCCTTCAAAGCAGGCAGCACACTATCGGAATGAAATGGAAGCGAACGGAAATTTTAAAAAGCATATAGTTAATTAAAGTCAGCACATTATTGCGGATCGAAACACCGAGGAATGGAACGACACAAAAGGAATCGCTTGGATTGCTACCTGAGCGAATTTTTCGAGGTTCGCGTATAAAGTATGTTTAAATTATTTTCTATACAAAATAAAATCAAATACGAAGTAATACATTAACCGAAATGATTCAAAACGTTTAACAAGAACTTTAACCGAATTTTAAGTGCATATAAAAAAAACAACAGTGCCAAGTACCTACCTGTTGCCAGGCGGGATCTGAGCGGGGCAATACTTTATGGCATACTAACCAATTAAAGCCTTCTTACCAAAAAATGCCACTTGCTTTTTGTGCAAAAAAAACTCAATACAAACAAAAACTTTCCGCAGAATTCCGTGCTTATGTGCGTGGATTCAAAATTTTCTATCTATTTCGTTCCCTTTCATTTCGTTCCTCGATAATGAACTGCCTACTTTAAAATGATATGCCACACAACCCCTCTTTCCATTTAATTTTTTTCCAAAATGGCAGCAATCTTCAAATTTTCATCTGTTAATTTTACTCTAAAATATAGTATTTATGCATCAATTTCATATCCTGAAGTTTAAGGTTTTTAAATTGATACGTTCAAAAATAAAGGGAAGGGGCATTAAAGAAATACACCGTATACTTTTTTTCATATTTTCTGATAGAAGTAAAGTAGAATCTGCCCTTAATTTTTTTTAACAACACCCTGTATAATCGTTATATATAATCCATATACTTACTGCTAAAACTGTAATGTCATATTGCGTATACGCAGTGACGAAATGTGCATGAGAACAGTTTATTAAGATCAAGGATCAATTAAAATAATTTTGTTTTACCAAATTGGCGGCATTAATAAAGCAAAAGCAATTATATTGATTTGTCTAGTCACTAAATTAGCTCAAAAGTAGCAATTATTCCGTCTTAAAAAAATAATTTAGTATAGATAATTGTAAACTCATAATTAATATGATTAGTAGTAAACTAATGATTCAAATTAAAAAACAAAAGCAATACTATCTATTATGGCCAATCACAAAAAATGCACGAAATATTTTTAGTTTTTTTTTTTAACTAAAGATCAAAAATGTATTATTCATAAGTCAATAACCTAGTTCACATTTGCTGTATTCCTTTTATGCTCCAGAACCGCCCGGAACGACACCATAAGTGTTCCTTTTACAATTTTTTGACATTTTTTCATGTTGTAGAACCGTTCTAGACAATATTGACAGTTCAAAGAACGGTTCAGAACGGTTCTACAAGGTAAAAGGAATACACGAATTGCAGCAATCAATTCTTAAGCCGAGTACAGACTACTACAGACGGGTGTAATGCAACCTGCAATGTGACATGCAATACAACAAGATTCGCTCGTTTGGACAGTTGGATCGTTCGTAGCGAGTCAGATTTTTTCCAAATATTATTGTTTTTAAAATAATGACCAATGTTGGATTTTAAAGAAAACACACTGCATATGTTTTAAAAAATAATTTGTCTTTTAGGTGGGTTTATGTTTATAAACAACGACAAAGTTTCCAATTTTAATTTTTCATATCCAAATTTTTTCGGTTGGCTTAATTACTGTAGTAGTTTTTACGTTTCTATTTTTCAAATTGAATTTTAATCTAAAACTTAGTATTGTTTTTTATTTATTTTGTTATACAGGGTGTCCGGAAATTGCGCGTCAGAATTTCTGTGGACGAATCTGCATAAAAAATTAGTGCAACAAACTTCTATACGATTTTTTCGAAAACTCAAAATTAACGGAGATACAGGATGTTGAATAATTTTTTTTGTTATTTTTTTAATAACTTTTTTCTAGTATACTGATTTTCGTCAAATTTTGCATACATATTAATACCAATAGAAAAAAGTTATTAAAAAAATAGAAAAAAATTCACTATTCTGTATTTCTGTTAAATTTGAGTTTTCAAAGAAATGGAATGGAAGTTTGTTGCACTAATTCTTATATAATCATAAATACTTATAGTTTAAACCAGAAAAAATCATTCTGAAAGCAATGCCGCAAACTACACAAAAGTTGACAAAGTAAACGTACTTTTTCAAAAGCTAAAGTGACCAGATTTTTTAAGCCAATGGGGGACGGGGAGAAAAAATGCAAACAAATATTTTAAAAAAATGTTTATTGAATACCTACTTATTAAAGATATTTTTCAGATTTATGAACATTTTTTAAAAAGTCTGTATCATCAATTATTCTCTCATAAAATTGTTGACAAGTTTTATCTACATTAAATTTAACCATTAATATAGCTTTTAAAGTGTCAACACCTAATTGTGATTTTTCAGTGGTCCAAGTTTTGTTAACATCGGTAAAAATCCTTTCTATAACTGCATTGGTTCCAGGAAGACGAAGAGACAATATTCAACAATTTTTGTAATATTATTAACGGGAATATTAGCTTGTGCAAAGTGGTTGAAAACTTCCACCTATTTCAATGAAACTTCCAACTTTTTTTGGACCATTCAAAAATCTTTTCCGCATTTACATATTTTTTTATCAGGGGCACTTCATCAAATAGTTTATCTTCAATTATATTAACATTTGGTACATTAGTAGAAACCGTTTCAAAAGACTGTTGAACTTCACTCCACTGAATTTGAGTATTTAAAAGAATCCATTTAAAGTTCTCAGCAACATGAAATTGTTCACTCCATGATTCTAAATAACTAACAATGTTTCCATAAAATAGTTTAACATCAATAGCAAACTTTTTCTCGTCTATATCTCCAGATTCGGACAAATTTCTCAAATCTTTTCTAATGCTAAGGGGAACGTATTCTTCTTTAAGTTTTTCTTTGTAAAGTATTATAAGACCATTGATTTCTTGCGCCACTTCCATTAGACAAATTTTATTGCCTTCTATGTTTTTTATTAAATTTTTCAGTAATAGAACTTTGACCATGAATAAATTTGAGCCAAAGCTCTGATGCATTATTTTTAAAAAAATGCTCAATTGCAGTAGGGCATTTTTCAGTTGACAAAAAAAACTTTTTAAAGGTTCATACAACTTTAGAATTCTTTCAATGGCTGGAAGAAGCGCAAGCCATCTGGTTTTGCTATATCCTAGAAGTTTCTTATACTCTACCTCAGATTCTTCACAAAATTGTTGTAATGTTTGTACTCTCACAGTATATATATAAAAATATGAATATATTTTTATTACGATACTTTCTAAATCTACTGGTAAAAGATCTGCTGCTGTTTGAAATGCATTATGTACAATATGAGCAGCACATCCAACGCCAACAATATTATGTGGGAGCTCACTATTTATTTTGGAAAAAACATTATTTTTGCCTAGCCTTTTTGGCCGCCAAAATTAACATTAGCATTATCAGCGCAAAATCCAATCATTTTGTTACAAAGATTATTATTTTTAATAATTGCCATTAAGTAATCTACAATTATGTCAGATGTTTCTCCAGGTAAATTAGCAAATTCTAAAATACGAACCTGTACTCCAAATTTCGCATTAAAAAACCTAACTATCACTGGATATAACTTAATGTCTTTGTGATTTGATGCATCAGTAAACAAAGTTACAAAATTTGTATTGTCTAAATCCATAATAAGTTCTTTGATTACCTGGGGGCTATAACTTTTTTATTATTGCTTCAGTTTTTGTTCTTTTGCAGGTGAATTTTTGGTCAAATAATTTTTGAATAAGTCCAGATGTACAGTCCATGGATCTAAAACTTTGGTTGTGTTTTATAGTATGATAAGCAAATACAGCTTCAGAGGCCGCCAATTTTTTCCTTCGGAACCAAACCCAACTTTCTTAAAAAAATCCACTACTTTACTACTGGATGCTGCACTTGTTAAGAACTGCTTATGCTTCTCGCCGTCAATATGTCGTGTGATATTATATTTTCCTCCACTGGCAATGGAGAACTGTCCATTACAGACTTCACAAGAGACTGTGGATTCAATCTTGGTTTTCTTTATAAATGGAAACTGTGTTTGCAATTCGTCGTTGAAATTACACGCCCGTTTATTTTTGTTCTTTGCTGACATGATTATCAGACAGAAGAAGATAAACTTTAAACTTTTAAAAATCAAAAATCACACAACACAACATATTAGAATTACTACAGTGAAATCAAAAATCAATATCTTCTGATAATGATAATGGAAATCAATAATAACATTCCATTCGTAATTTGCTGTATTCCTTTTATGCTCCAGAACCGCCCAGAACGACACCATAAGTGTTCCTTTTACAATTTTTTGACAGTTTTTCATGTTGTAGAACCGTTCTTGACACTATTGACAGTTCAGAGAACGGTTCAGAACGGTTCTACAAGGTAAAAGGAATATACTAATTTAGTGTATTCCTTTTACCTTGTAGAACCGTTCTGAACCGTTCTCTGAACTGTCAATAGTGCCAAGAACGGTTCTACAACATGAAATAATGTCAAAAAATTGTAAAAGGAACACCCTTGGTGTCGTTCCGGGCGGTTCTAGAGCATAAAAGGAATACACCAATTACTGAAACTGTCAACAGTGTTAACTGTCAATACAATACTATTCCGATTCGCTCGGTGCGCGTTCTGATAGGCATGTTCTTGGGTATCGATCACGCAAGATAAGATATCGATATCTACGTAGAAAATTCAGATGGCCGATGGCCCGTAAAATTAGGTAAAGTTTTTATAATCTGTCAATGGAAGACGATATGGGGGACATACTTTAATGGGGGGCAATTGTCCTAAATGGGGGCTTGTCCCCCTCAATGGGGACGAATGGTCACTTTATCAAAAGCACTTATAGTCTCTGACAGTGCCTGATTACATGTTTTTAGATAAATAAAAAAAAATATGCCACAACAACACGTATCACGTACCTAATACATTATTATAAAACCTGGCGCATGGCGTGAGGAACCAGAAACTCGTGGGGTTAAATATTTGTTGTTGCAATAAATCATTGTTCAGAAAAGGGTTTGTTTACATTATGATTTTTTCCTACTTTGCAGCACTGCTTTCAGAATGAATTATGTCTGGCTCTAGCTATATGGTAAAGCTTTGTAAAAGCTTCTTAAAAAGTACACATCATTTAAACCTTTAACTAAAATTTTAGTTCGCCCTGTGTAACCAAGGATAATTATAATAATAATAATATATATAATATTTATTTACCAATAAAAAATAAATACATTTAAATACATTAAACTTAACTTTAAATGATCAGTGGTAAATAAATACAATGACCCACTAAGAAATACTTCGCGCGTGGGTATTCCACATATTTACCATATAACATAAAAATTAAGTACCTAAAAACAGTAAAGTGCTACAATGCTAAATAAAATATTACAAACAATGTAACTGAAAGTAATTATGTATATACATATAACAATATAAATATAAAAAATCTTGGCAAATGTAGACACATAAATGGGTAAATAAATAAATATAAATAAACATAAATAATTATAAACAACAATAAAAAATAAAAATATTAAAAATAAATATGGATAAACAAGTAGACACTTAAACTAGATGACAGTCAAGATCACTCACATATTAAACACTAATGAGTATATATTCATTAATAAGATTAGCTTTAAATATATGCACACTTAGAACATATGTTAATGCAGAGCGTAAGATAAGAAGAGAAAAAAAATCTCAAGACAATCCATTTAACAGAATATTATTAAAAAAGACCACATATATTTGTATAGTATTTACTAACATTAAATAAAAGACACAGTAACCTATTCCAGGCAATTTAGTACAAGATACAATGGCACAATATTCAAATCAATCGTTAAAAATTATGTAAAGCAAAAAAGAATAGTTTATAAATCACAGTCCTGTCAAATATTCGATTTTATTCTCTATTATGTCATGAATAGTGCTTCTCGGTTTTTCAAATATCCACGATTTTATTTTCCTTTTAAACGTTTTTAACTGATTTCTGTTGTTAAGGTTCTTAAGTTCGATTGGAATAAAGTTATACAGTTTAGGACCCAGGTACGCAAAGCATCTTTTACCAATCGATTTTTCAACCTTCGGAAGTCTATGCATGTTGGAACTTTGGCGTGTGTAATACTTATGGTCAACAATTATAAGCTTATTCTTTTCCTTGTGTTGCTTAATAAGCAAGTGTAAGCAAAAAGTTGGCGTACATCCAACACTCTAGCCTGCTCATAAAGTTGGTTACTGGGAAAAAGCAAGGGTTTTTGTAAATAATGCGCAGAATCCACTTTTGGATTTTTTCCAGTTCAACAGCATAAGTATTTGCTGCGGCTCCCCATGCAGTAATACCGTAAATCAAGTGGGTTTCAATAAGGCCGTAATATAAAGTTTTGAGTTGTTCTTTTGTTAGGATTCTAGAAAGGAACTTAAATTTATACAGTAATCCCCTAATTTTTTGGACAACGGTTGCAATATGAATGTCCCATTTCAGATGACTATCTATTTGAACGCCAAGATATTTCATAACCTTAGTTCCACTAATTTGCAAGTTATCATTGCTTATATTAAGGTTAAGTTCGTTGTATTCTGGCAGATATCTGGAATAAGAGGTAAACGGCACAAACTTTGTTTTTGTAAAGTTTATTGTCAATAGTTTTTCATTGCACCAGTTTACGATTTTAGGAAAATCATTTTCTACTTTTTGTTTAAGGTCTTTCCAGTTTTTATCCTTGTAGAAAATGGCAGTATCATCTGCAAAGCTTATAATAGTCCCATCTGTAGATAAGTCGTACAATGAATTTATATAAATATTAAATAGAATAGGCCCTAAAACCGTTCCCTGAGGAACACCAAAACTTACTGTTCTTTTTTCGCTATAAGATTCACCTATCTTCACACATTGCTTTCGGTTGTTTAAGTAACTTTCGAATAATTTGTGTTGTGTTCCCCTTATTCCAATGCTTTCCAGACATTCAAGAAGTTGTTTATGATCCACTGTATCGAAAGCCTTAGCCAGGTCCACAAATATACATAACGACACACTCTTTTCATCCATTGCATCTTTAATAAGTCCAGTTAGTTCATCTACTGCATCTGATGCTGCTTTTTCTTTAGTAAAACCAAACTGTTGAAGGGACATAATTTTATTTTTTTTAGATATACATTTAATCTATCACTTAGTAACCGCTCAAATATTTTCGCAAGAACGGAGATGAGGGAAATCGGCCTATAATTATTAACAGACAGCTTGTCTCCGCTTTTAAATATTGGTGTTATAACTGCTGTTTTAAAATGCGAAGGACACTCACCAGTTTTAAAAATTTGGTTTATAACACAAGTCAAGGGTCCTGTTATTTGATCACAAATATACTTTAGATGCTCCACTCGAAAGCCATCTATTCCAGGTGCCTTATTATTTTTTAATTCTTTAATAGTACGCGCTACTTCGTTTTCATCAGTGGGCAACAAGCAAAAGGAGCTTAAAATGCGTTTTTATTTTACCTTTTTTACAGGTTTTTGGAATTTTTGAGGCTAGTTTTTTGCCTATGTCACTAAAAAAGTTACAAAATGTGTTTGCTATAGTTTCTTCATTAGTTGCTACATTTCCATTCTCCATATTTAATTTCTCCACTCGAACACCCTTCTTGTTGCTATTCGTTAATGTTTTAATGCACTGCCATAAATTAGTAGAGCTATTTCCATTTTTGTTAATTTTATCCTGATAATATTTTACCTTTGCTCTATTTATCAAAAGTGTGACGAGATTTCGGTATTTTTAAAATTATTTGCATTTTCTTCGGAGGGGTTACTTTTCATTTTTCTGTACAGGATATTTTTATTTAAAATTGACCTTACTAGACCCTTCGTAATCCACTCCTTTCTTTTAATTTCATTATGTTTTTCTTTTACCCTTGTTGAGTTTTTTTCTATATAACAATTTAATTTATTTACAAACACAGATGTACTTTCTTCTGAAGTTTTTGCGGCATATACGTCATGCCATGTTTCAAGGGCCAGCTCTGCTTTCAACTTAGATTCTTGTAAAAACATTTTAGATCTGGATTTTTAGGTAAGCTTTGTGCATTAGAAGCATGTTCTAATGGGAAAAATATTCTAGTGGCGGTGGAAAAATGATCGGTAATATTTGTATTAATAATAGCTGGTACAAGTTTACATTTCAATGCCGTTTTTACTTTAAAAAATAAATGATCTATGCATGACCTAGAGTGGTGGTGAATTCGTGTGTACTTGTTTATAGCTGATATAAAGCCAGCCTCTTCCAGAACATTCAGATAATCATTTACCCTTGCATCTGCATCCAAAATATTAATATTTATATCTCCTACCAGGATATGCATATCTGATGATCTGGAATATAATTTTAAATAGTTGCTTAATTCACCAGTAAATTGTGTAGCGTCTGTTGACGGAGATCTATAAACTGATGTAATCATTATTTTTACGTTATTATAAGTAATAGTAATCTGAATAACTTTTATGTTAGAAATATATACTATCTTACTAGAGAAACTATAGCAAGTTCTTATGAACACAACAACACCATCATTCTTATTTAAATTACCCTCATTATATATCATACTATATCCAGGAAGAGAATACAAACTTTTGTCCTCAACTGTCCAAGTTTCAGACAAAACAACCACATCAAAATCTTGCTTAACTTCGCTTAAAATTACCTTAAACTCGTCAAAGTTTTTATTAAGACTTCTAACATTGGTATGAAATATATTAAAGTACGGCCCTGTTCCATATTTCTCTATAAAAATGTTGTAATCAGATATATCTTTAATCACCTTTGTGTCTATAATATCGGATGTAAATTCTCTGATAAAATTATCCATATCAAAGAGAGAGAGAGACAGAAAAAAAAGAAAATAATTGACAGTGTAAACAGAATTTATCGGTAAAGTAAAATTAGAAATACTTATTAACCCTGTGGCACACTAGTAATAAAGTATACTTAAAAAAAAAACACTTATAAATAATTTAATATATGTTTACTGCAGAAGCAATGGGTTTTGGTATATCGGCCAGTAATGGAAGAACAAAACAAGCGCTATTAGTCACCCATGTTTACATGCCGGTATTTAGTTAGACTCTTTTCCTTACATTGCCCATGTGTTATGTTATTCTGTTTATTTGAACCGGTATATGTACATATGTATAATATGACGAAACCCCAGGAGTGGACTAAAATTTGTTTTTTAATATTTATTAATAATTTTTGTTTACAGTCGATTGACATTTAATTACTTAAGACTTAACCTTATTTACTATAACCATAATGTCGTACCGATTGCAGTTACAAATGTTAATTAATCAATTATTATCTAAAGAATTTATCTGCATTTTTAAGAGTGTGGAATGGTAAGTAGAAGTGTCTTTGATATTTTGTAAGATCGCACTATGTATTTCAATCTTTTACGCAATCTGAGATAATAAAAAAAAACTCACACAATTTAGTACTTTAAGACTAATTATTGTTAAATTTCAGTAGCGTCGCTTATTGTAAAAATAAAGGACCCTAGATGCAAAACTAAATGTTTCATTTTTTAAAATTTTGCAAAATATCTGGCAACATTTTACTTTATTACAGCAAATTTGCTACAGGTATCGTAAACTTTTAAAATTATATTTTTCGCATAGTAATCCTACATCAAATAATGTTCCCTTAGAATCCAACACAAGTTACTTTATTCAACAACATTTGAGATTATTAAGAGGTAATTTCGGTTGTAAAAACCAAAAAAAACTAAAATTTAGGACTTCAGTACTGCTGAGATGCAAAGAGAACTTTGCGCAAAATACTGTACAATAATATTGCTAGCCGTCCCCAAGCAGTGCAATAGATTTACGCAATGACTATATTCCAAATACTGCACGATAACTAGTTTCGTTTTGTAACGACTGGTTAACACATGCATCAATTTTAGGCGAAGAACCAATTCTAAAACGGTATTTACCAATCGGTTATGTTGACGTTTAAACAATGTATTATACGTTAAAGTTGTCACCAATTATTACCGCGGTTGTAATTGGTTGAACGCCTAAAATTGATGATGGATAAGGTAAAAGTAGTTGCTTGAAACATGTTTAAAAATGAAATAATTAACCTTATTTTTTTCTATTGCTTTTGAACCCATATTTGTTTAATTGTTTTTGTAAAACAGATCCTCTTTTGTATTTGAAAACTAAAATAATTGCACAATAAAAATCAAAGGGTTTTTGATTGACACAATATATTGTACAACATTTCAATAAAATACACAAACGGTCAAATCATTGTACAATACTGTGCAATATATTGACCGAATCAAACTTCCTTTATTGCGCAATCCGAAACAAACTTACAGTCTGTGGGTAATATTGCCAGATCTTAAAATGACCTTGATCATGACCTGATGGGATCAAACTTACTCCGGATTCGGATTCAGCGACCCCAAAAACATAATGACCACGTTTGTGCTCTATTTTCGATGAATTTTGATGATTTGACCCTTAAAAGACCTTGACCTTGACCTAATGGGGTCAAAACGACAGTGTATTCGGATTCAGCGACCCCAAAAACCTAAAGAAACCATGGTGTGATCCTTAGGAACACCAATTTTTTCGTGGGTTTGTGTAATTTTGTTTAACCAGATTATTCCAATAAATTAAGGTCTTAAGCAGTGCCGGATAAAGCCGACGGGGGTCCGGAGCAAATGTGAACAGGGGGCCCTTGAGTTACATATTGCCTATCAATATTTAGGATGTAAATAAAACAGAACATTTACAAAAAGGCTTTTCGTGATTTAGTGCGTGCAAATTTGGAAATAACACTCGTCAAATTAATATTTCCAAGTAAATCATTTTCTTTATTCATTATAGTAAAGTCATTTAAACGTTATTATCCAATTGTGTTCCTTAATACATTTTTAATTCGTTTTAATGTTGAAAAAGAACGTTTTCCACTAAAGTTTGTCATCATCAAACTCAAGTAAATGCGTAACAATATTTCTACATTTGGAAAACACCATTATAATTTTTTATTAGAATTTTATAAAATTGAAGGTCCAAAGCCTCGTGTTATTTTCTGTCAATACCAGCAGCCACATCTGTTTTCAGCAGCTCAGCAAAATGCACCAGGAAGGACAGATACAAGTTTTTTATAATTTACAAGGTTTTAAATTTAGAATTACCATGTTTTGTTCTACACTGTATATCTTTAAAGATATGCTGCATGCTGATGAAAGATACGGATTCTACAGAATCTACACAACAAAACAGTGTTTTTTATTTATTTTGTACGTTAAAAGATGCATAGAGTTAGAAAGATGTAACTTTATTATGTTTCTAAGGATTATTAAAAATTATTCTTTAGATTTGGATGGTCATATTTTTAAAACTAATTCAGATAGACATATCAAAAGTGGTATTTTTTAAAGCTTTTTAAAATATCTTTTTGGTGGTGATATAATATACAGAGTGTTCCATTTTTAAAAGAATCCTACTTATTGTCGTAACAAGTATATCATATGAGATAATAATCATTCGATTACTGATTAGAAAATTACCGAATTAACCAAACATGTTGATATTTAGTTTATTTTGTACCTTGCCCATACCATCTTCCACTTCATCTGGGTAAAAGCTGACGATAATTTAACTTTTTTCAAAATCTCTTCTGCCGGTAAAGACATTAATTGCCGAAGTATTCCAAATA
This sequence comes from Listronotus bonariensis, assembly GCA_014170235.1. Classification (NCBI taxonomy): domain Eukaryota; kingdom Metazoa; phylum Arthropoda; class Insecta; order Coleoptera; family Curculionidae; genus Listronotus; species Listronotus bonariensis. The sequence continues at coordinate 26,076 of JACEGR010000226.1, read as the reverse complement.
CACTGGTCACTTGACCATAAACTTTTATTCATTTAGCCAATGCAGCCAGTAAATTATCGACTATGACAATAAACACTTTAAAAAATTCAAATCGTTGTTTAGGTGTTTGATTTTTTACAACTTCATCGAGTGAAGTAGAGCCCCCAAATTGGTCATACTTTGTATTTCACTTGCGTATTCTCATAATCGATTTCTGATATTTTTCACAGCCAATCAAGATTTTGACTTTTGCCTATATCCAAAAATGTGGATCGCATTGCCATGTAATGATTTATGCAGAGCGTATCCTGTATTAGGTGCTTTAAGTATTGTGGTATTGCCAACTTGCGGCATAATAATATACAATTACAGTGTGGCCAACGCTTACTTTAAGAATATAGCTGAGATATGTGCGTTTCCATTACATTTCCCGGGAAATTTTGAATGTTGCCTAGTGTAATCAATCGGTAATAAAATTCTGCTTTCTCATCCATTTTCACTTAATCAGTTTCCTACATTTTTTTCAACCTACGGCTGCAAGCAAGGGATAACTTCATGACAAAAAAATAACCCCAACCTAATTTTTGTTAATTTGTGTTTATTTTTGAGGCACAGGTGCGGGGCCCCACAAGGCGCGGGACCCGTAGCACTTGCTGCCTCCTGCTACATGGCTAATCCGGCACTGGTCTTAAGCCAAAATGCTTTAAGTTTATTTCAGAGTTAGTTTCGATATACATATAGCTTGAAAAGCTAAAAATATCAATAGTCAAAAAATAACCGTTTTATCGAGTTTTAAAGTAGAATTATTCATTTAATTTTATTCGCCTTTTCATTCACCTTTAAAGAATATTAATGGTTTTGCATCTAGGAGTCGTAAATATTCTTATTTGGCATATATGGGTCTATAAGTCTAAGTATAGCAGTGATCAGGGCTGGCCCGACGGGTGAGCCGGTGAGACGACCGCCTCAAGCGGCATGTTTCCAGGGGCGGCAAAATGATTCTCTTTAACGTAAAATATTGTTTTCTTTTTTAGCAAAAACTTACTTTCCCACATTAAAATAAAAATTTAAACATTATTAATATCAGGGATTTCCCAAATTTGTCAGGGCGCGCCCTCACTCGCAATATGAATACAGTCGTGTCCTAGAAAGTGCTACATGTAAAGTACAATGTATAAAGTATGTGCTTTACATCTCGCCGCCCCCGATTACAGGTTGTGGCGCCCCCGGGTGCACACTTGAGAAGCGCTAATTTAACCAGTTAATTATCTACCAGTATATTGCAAATGAATACCTTTATTCAGAATCAGCCAAATGAAGTCGTTCATAGGCAATATGGAGAAAGAAGACGATCTAACGCGAATGCCGGCATGTAAATATTTCGGATAGAATGACTAATCGTACCTTACTTTGTTGTTGCTTTACTGGTCCATATACCTATAAATAATGCTTATACGGTATATATTTTTAACATTACAATAAACTGAAAAGCACCAGCACCGTTACACCTTAGCTTATAAAAAGGCGACAGCGTCAGGTCAGAAAAGACTAATGTTTTTTATGTAATTTTTTTTTCTATACAATTTCAAATACCGTTTTACCTATCCCTTGAAGACGAGTAAATCAAAACAAATTTATTTAAAGTTAAGTGATTTGTTTTTTGGTTAAACGATTTATTACGTCAATCTTGGTATTTGGCAAATTCAAGTATACAGGGTGCCCCAAAAATAAGCAATGTACATTATCATTTTTTTTATGAAAATACCGGATTTTGGAATAAATTCTAAGTATGTTTAATGGATCATGTCCTATACCTAAAGTCAACATTTGCCCAGAAATTTACCATTAGTTTCTTCAAAAATTTGCGAAGATAAGTAAGTTGGAACAATTTTTTTACTTTTTTAAAAATCTCTTAAACACGCAGGGCCGTACTATCCCTTAGGCTGACTAGGCTACAGCCTAGAGCGCCATGAAAAAAATAGGCGCTGGACAGGGGACAATAGGCGTGAAAAGGAGGGAATGACCTTTTTTGTCATCAAATTTTATTTTCGGGTGGTAAACTAAGGCACCTGGTACTGAAAATAGGCGGTACGGAGAGGAGAGAACCTTTTTTTTGCTCTTAAAAATGTATTTTGGTGGAAAATAGGCGCCCTGGGAATTGTAGCCTAGGGCACCTTAAACAGCCTTAAACAGTTAATACGGCCCTGTAAACACGTTTATCTTCATTTTTATTTGGTTTTTTTCATGGTAAAGTCACGTTTACAGGGTCAACTATGCTTTTTAATGAAAGCACCTATTTTTTATCATTTTTGTACCATGTCCTATAATCTGTACCTTAAATTAACAATAATCAAGAAATTTACTAATAAACATAAATAAAGAGCAAAAAAATTAAATTAATGGTTGTCGCCTATTTTGGGACACCCTTAGATATACAACTTAATTATACAAAAAACCTGCTGCTATTTATTAACATCGACGTGTCTCACGACGACCATGGCGATCATTTTTCCAAAGGAACAAACTTTTGAATTTTAAGGGATTTTTTCCAATTTATGTGTCTTCACTTATAGAAAATTTATTAATAACTGTTGACTTTGGGCATAGCACATGACTAATGTAATATCGTAAGATTTCGATTCAAGAAATTAATTTGGTGGTCTTGACTTGTTTTTGGGTCACTTTGTATATATGAGTTAACCAAAAAATATGCATGCAAAAAAGGATATCGACGTACATGACCATTTTGCAAAAAATTAATCTTTGAATTTTAAATGCGGGTGTTCCAACTTCCATGTCTTAACAAGTTTAAAAGAAATCGATGGTAAATTTCTTCGATCTTTGTTAATTTTAGTTATAAGATATGCTACATAAAACATAGTTGGAATTTTATGCATAATTAAAAAATGTTAGAAAAAAGGCATTTCTGTTAAAAACAAAATGAAGTGCTCCTTTGTTTATTTTTGGGCCACCCTTTATTGATGAATTATTACTAGGAAAAACCGCAGCTTAAAATTAAGATCGATGTGTTCAAGTGTTTTTCCCAAAAAACAAATTACTCACTTCAAAATGAATTTGTTCCAACACACGTGTCCTTACTGTATGTATAAAACACACTTTTTAAGCAAAAAAGTATTTTTTTATTTCTTTAAAAGTAATAAAACAATCTTTATCATTCTGTGTCAAAAAAAGAAATAAATTAAGCCGACTTTAAAATTAACTCTTTGACTTAAAATTAGTCTCATAATCACCCATTAACATTATACGTATAACATTTATTTACATCATGTAAAATATTACTTAAAAAGTACTGGTTATATTGGGATAATCTTGTTTCCTGAGCTTAAGGCGGCAAAATCGTAGCCACCTCAGGCGGCACTTTTCCTCGGACCAAAGAGAATGGACAAGGGGAAAGAAACAGTTGATTTACCCCACCAATTAAAAATGGCACACACCTGCGACTTGTGATTGTGTTCAGCGACCGAAAGAGCTCGTCAAAGTTTTATTTTATTCTTGCTTACAGTTGTTAAAAAGCACGCGCTTGGTTAAAAGTATGGATATATTTATAATTTTTTTGTTTCAGTACGCACTTTTTACGTAACATTTTTGTGTCTGAATCAATACTATCAGCCAAATATCTTGCGAACTTTAACCGGTTTGATGGTTAACTTAACACAGCGGGATTACTCGTCATGCGCATGAGAGGTTCTTTTTTCGGCTTGCTATTGGCTGTTATAAATGTCAAAACTCTTGACTTTCAATATGTTCAATATGGCTGATGTTTTGTGATTGTTGTGGTTGTTTATTTGTTTTGTGTTTTATTCGGTTTAATTTTATGTGTGACCTGTGTTATAAATATAAATTATTGAAACAACATTTGTGTAAATTTATTGGTTTTTTAAATAAATTATTTTTGAAATTATTTACGTTGTTTTTTTATGAATAAAAACAAATTACCACTTTCTATAAGATTTATTTTTTTTAACAAAATATTATACACATTAATATTTTATATAAATACGTAAAATATATTTAATGAATATCTTGCTGGAGGTAAAAACATAATGAACCAATAGAGGATTTCTGTGTGCGTCACTCCATATTTCAAAAAATTCCTTGAACTGTAAGACAGACAAATGACCAGTTTAAAAAGTATTAATAGTGATAAAAATTATACTAAAGCGAAAAAATAAAAGGCCTAAACACTAAATAAGCTATTGGCTGTTATAAATGTCAAAACTCTTGACTTTCAATATGTTCAATATGGCTGATGTTTTGTGATTGTTGTGGTTGTTTATTTGTTTTGTGTTTTATTCGGTTTAATTTTATGTGTGACCTGTGTTATAAATATAAATTATTGAAACAACATTTGTGTAAATTTATTGGTTTTTTAAATAAATTACTTTTGAAATTATTTACGTTGTTTTTTTATGAATAAAAACAAATTACCACTTTCTATAAGATTTATTTTTTTTAACAAAATATTATACACATTAATATTTTATATAAATACGTAAAATATATTTAATGAATATCTTGCTGGAGGTAAAAACATAATGAACCAATAGAGGATTTCTGTGTGCGTCACTCCATATATATTTCAAAAATTCCTTGAACTGTAAGACAGACAAATGACCAGTTTAAAAAGTATTAATAGTGATAAAAATTATACTAAAGCGAAAAAATAAAAGGCCTAAACACTAAATAACTGACCCAGTTGAGGTACAAACCAAGATTAGAGTGTGTCTACTTAAGTTCGTACCATAAGGCAAACTATTATTAATTTTACGAAAAAATTCAACCATCCCATATTAATTGTTTTCGGTGGTAGGTATATGAAGTATCTTAAAAATTATGAATTTTTCTTAACAGGAAAGTACACTTATTTTTGTCAATATCGAAAATTTGTAGAAAAAAGATGTTTAGGGTTAAGATTTTTTTTCTGCAATTCCAAGCCTTTTGAGCTTCCTTTACAAAAGTATTATATTTTAAAATAATATTGTATTCAGTATTGTGGAAACTTAAATTTTCATTGTTAATTAAAACCTACAATCTTATTTGCTTCCTCATACCTAAAAAACAAGTATGTAGATATCGAATAAAATGGACCAAGCACAGTGGCCTATGGAAACTGAAATTCTACTACGCTTTTCTCAGTATAAGTAATATTAACTTATACACTATAATACCTTTCAACTAAATAGGAACAAAATAAATCTATAATTTATTTGGTTGGTAAGTTTAAGCGTGCTATTTTCATATATTTCTTAACTTAAAGTTATACACTTCTTTTACATTTTACAACCATTCTTTATGCTAAATATGTAATTTCACAATAAAAGTTTAGTTTTTAAGAAATAATTCTATTTATATTTTCATTTTTAGTTCTTATTTCCCTAAAATTTATATATATTTTTCCACATTAACCTATTCCAATCTAAAAAAAATAAACTTCTACCAAATAGATTTTAATACACCATTAACACTAAATTACCAATATTAAGTCATTAAATTATTAATAAATTTCAGTATTAACCACATTTCACACTTTTTATTAATGTTTTATGTATATTTACTCAATAAATCAATGTTTTTGAATATACCGCCGATTTTGACATTGGAGTGCGTATGCGCATGCCCTGCCATCCCGCAGACCCTTTTTTCAAATTGTGCCACTTTTCGAAACGGCGATTGATCCTCTATCCTTGTCTCGGACCGGCCCTGGCAGTGATGGCCAACCAATGGCATGCGTGCCACAAATGGCACAAAATATATACAGCAGCCGGAAGGGGCAAGGGTGAAAGTTTTAAGTAGACGGCATTTTTTTGCTCTTCCATTTTTACCTCACTCTGAAAATTATTTTATGGATTCATGAAACGTCTAGGACATCATTTTATATTTTTGTACAAAAATGGAACGTTTATACGAAAAGGTTCACCATTCCTAAGTTATAGTTTTTAGGCCGTTATCCTCGATAATCAGTGCGATATGTATATTAACTACGAACCGTAGAGGGGCTAATGTGTTTAAAAACTTAATGAAAAAATATGGGTTTAAAATTTGATTCTTTCTCAAAAAACTTTCAATTGTGGAATAAAGCAAGAGTTCTAGCCTAGAAAGACGCACTTCCTCCAAACCTGCGCCTCTGGTAACTTATATCAAATTTCTAAATATTGCTGAGTAATTGGGAAATAAAATAATACCTTTATGTTAAGATTTTAATGACGCAATACAATTAATAAAAATGTTTTCAATCTCGTTGATAAAAATGACAACGACCCAAATAAAACAAAGAAATAAATTTTAATTTTTAGCAATATTGATACCGGATTTTTGCGATAAAAACATTTAAGTATATTTATCATTAATTTATCTCATTACAATTAACTTTTCTTTATTCAACAGGGTGTATCAGGATTTGAATGATAAACTGGAACAGTGTATAGTTACGCCGAATTTGTATAATTGGCTATTTCATGTATTCGGCAAAATTTTGCTTAATTCGTGAAAAAAGCAGTAGATTTACCGGTTTCTTGTAATAGGCAAAACTGTGTCCTAATACGTGAAATCAGCACATTTATATTTGCCGAATACGCGAAATTGGCAACCAACAAACTAAACGCAGATTTCAGTAAAAAGAACCGGAACCGGTAAATAAAACGGTCACATTATGGTGGTCATGGTTCGTTCCGGATAGTTAAATCTTTTTTCATAATTCGCTTTATTAAGAAATAAAAAAATATATATTTTATTTGACACGGGTTTAACTAACCAGAGTTAACCATGACCCCCCTCCCCCAATGTGACAGTTTTGCATGACCTTCTGTGGTGCTTCCAACCAATCAAATTACCGGTTCCGGTGCTTTTTCTGTAGTCTACTAAAAGCAAGTTTGGCAAATTTAAGGTGATTTTATGTTATGACGAAATTGTAACAATTTGTAAACTAGGTATAACAACTTCAAATATTTTTATTTAGTTTTGCAAAACAATTTAATTTTTAAAATTTTCTCATTTTTCATTCAACAACCATAGTGCCTATTTCGTGAAATAAGTAATTTTATCTGAAATATTTGCCTTTTACAAGAAATCCAAAACTCTACTGCTTATTTCACAAATTGAGCAAGATTTTGCCGAATACGTGAAATCGGCAATTACACAAATTTGGCGTATCATATACACAACGTGTCCTAGGATAGGTTAGGTTACAAGAGGACAAATGGACTAAAAATTCTTGAATTTTAAAACGAAATTTTGGGAAAACTGTACGCATGATCCAAAACTAAGAAATACAAAATTTTACCCCTGGTTGCTATTACACAGGGCAAGTAAAAATATGAAAAATGTCCAGGAGTTAACTATTTTTATTTTTGAAAATAAAGCAAAATTTTATAAGTAAATGTTGTTAATAGTTTAAATTTCAAAATTTAAATATAAGGCATAAAAATTAAAAAAAAAAAGAAATGTTATTGTAATTTTTTTATAATACGCATTTCAACTTAAATAATAAGCAGACGGAAGCAAAATTTAAAATAAAATTTAATATTAAAATGAAATGAGACAAATTACTTTGTTTTTCTATCACTATATTTATCAACATTATGACTGCAGTTTCGAAGCTTTGCTACATTTTCAAACTGATTCAGTTTGAAAATGTAGCAAAGCTTCGAAACTGCAGTCACAATGTTGATAAATATAGTGATTTTTTTTCCCAGGGAGCCGTCTGCATGTCCGGTGGCACTGCAGCCTGAAGGCTTATTGTACCAAACTCCCGTTTTATTGTACCCATTCCAGTACCCTAGTTCCTTGAAAAAGGCGGTATAGGTCTGCTGGGTGCGTACCATATGTTTCCGGGGGCACTCTAATATCCCCGAAGATTGCCTGTCTTTTGTGATCCAGTGCCTCACACTCTGACAGTATGTGGGATACTGTTTCGGTCTCTGCTCCACATAATCTGCAGTCCAGATCTCCGTTGTATAATCCCATTTTATTTAGGTGTTCTTTCACTGGAGCATGTCCGGTGAGGAAACCTGTGATCGTTCTTAGCTGATTCCTACCCATTTTGAGTAGTTCTTTAGCTCTTTTTGTGCATGGTCCACTGATGTATATTTTCCCATGCATGTGTTGAGGAAGCCTTTCCCAGTGCAGTCTTTGCTGGTCCTTTACCCAGTTTTGTACCGCACTCCGGAAGGTGCTCTTTGGCACTCCAAGGACTGGTTCTGGCCCGACGTATGTCGTGGCTGACCCCTTCTAGCCAATTCGTCTGCGTTTTCATTGCCTCGAATTCCGCAATGCCCTGGCACCCACATCAACCTCGTGTTGTTGCGTTCCGCCAGTTCCCTGAGTTCCTCGAGGCATTCTAGTACCAGCCAAGACGATACCTTGGGATTAATTAGTGCACCAAGGGCTGCTTGACTATCCGTAAGAATGTTGATTGTACAATTTGTGCGAGGCCTTTGGTTGTTAATCCTGGCACATTGTAAGATCGCAAAAATTTCTGCTTGAAATACAGAGGCGTGGTTTCCCAGTGGAAAGGTCAAACGAGTGTTTCCCATCTCACTGTAGACACCTGCTCCTGACCCTTCTTCTGTTTTGGACCCGTCCGTATACCAGGTTTGACCTCGAAGAGAGTCTGAAATTTTCGTTTGCCCAGTTCTCCCTTGGGTGTATTGTCACCTGAAAGGGTCTTCTGGGTACGATTTGTGGGGTCATATAGTCTGTCCTCATATCCATTATGGGACTCCTTATGATATTTTTATTTCCATGTGTCCTGATCTAACTTTTGTGTTGCTCAGGTTGTGTTTCAGTCTGTATACCCCCATTCTCGCCTCCCCTTGTACCACTATATGCAGTGGCGGGAGGTCAAGTAGGGTCTCCAAGACCGCTGTTGGTGTACTTTTAATGCATCCCGCTATGCCAAGGCAGGCTAGTCTTTGCACCTTGCTCAGCCGAAGCATAGCCGTGTGCTGTCTGGTCTTGGTCCACCAAACAATGGATGCATATGTTATGGCTGGTTTCACCACGGTATTGTACAACCAGTGAACCATTTGTGGTCTTAGTCCCCACGTTTTGCCATATGTTCTGCGAGCCAGAATTAATGCTATTTCCGCTCTTTTGATTACTTTATCCAAATGGTGGTTCCAGGTGAGTTTTGAGTCCAATATAACCCCCAAATACTTAACCTCCCCCATCATTGGTATTTCAGTGCCTTGAAGATTGAGAGGACCCAACCCCTCTAGTTTTCTTCTTTTTGTGAAAGGCACTATTCTGGATTTGGTTGGACTGATTTTTAAACCAACCTCTTCCGTCCAAGTAGCTACTATATTCAGAGCCTGTTGCATTCGCTCTCTGACCGTAGTATTGAATTTGCCCTGGCATACAATGACTATGTCATCCGCATACCCTAAAACATCATGGTTGTTGCTCTTAAGCCTGTCTATCAGCCCGTCCACAACAAGGTTCCAGAGAAGGGAGATAATACTCCCCCTGTGGGCATCCCCTTGCTACCCGCGCCGACAGAGTTTCACCCAAGAGTGTCGAGTGGATCACACGGTCTTTTAGCATGCAGCCTATCCATCTGCAGCATGTTTCGTCAACTTGCCTGTGACGAATCGCCCTTGTGATCACTTCAAAAGAGGTGTTGTCAAATGCGCCCTCTATATCGAGAAAAGCTCCCAACAACACCTCTTTGTTTTCCAGAACGTACTCCACCCTTTGTACAAGGTCATGGAGTGCCGTTTCCGTTGACAAACCTGCTGTGTATGCATATTGGGCCTTGTGTAGTGGTCTGTTTACCAAGACACCCCCTCTAATATGCATATCTACCAGTTTCTCAAGTGTCTTTAGTACAAACGACATAAGACTTATTGCTCTTAGGGACTTTGCTTTATCCTGTCCTGACTTGCCAGGTTTAGGAATAAAGACCACCCTAATGTGCCTCCAGACTTTTGGTATGTATCCCAGTCCCAAACTTGCTCTGAGAATCGTGCAAAGCCTGGTGTATAATGTTATGTCGCCTTTCTGCAACATAACCGGATAGATCCCGTCAGGACCTGGTGATTTAAATGGTTCAAAGGAATCTATCGCCCATTTTAACTTGCTTTGATTTACCACTTCTTTTGCCACTCGCAAATTTTCCCCAGTACCTCTTCTTGGTATCGGGTCTAAATAGTGCTCAGTGTCTGGTGGTAAATCAATTATTTCACACCCAGGAAAGTGCACTCCGAAAAGTTCTTCTAGTGTTTCCTTTCCGTTTTGTGTGTACCCCCTGTTCGTTTCTCTAGAGAGTTAATTGTTCTTTGAGGGTCCTTAGAAAGGATTTTTGGAGTCGAGCACATTCTGGAGTCTGTTCTACCTCCTCACAGTGCTTTCTCCATGAGTTCCTTTTGCTTCCCTCAAAGCTTTGCTATAGCCAGTCAGGGTCTCGCGGTACTCGTCCCACTCCCCTGTTTTTGGGCTTTATTATATTTTTTCTGGTTTCTGCCCTTAGTTTTGCGAGGTCTGTATTCCACCAGGGCACATTCCTGTTGGATTTCCTTGCAATTTCGGGACAGTTTTGGTTAAAGGCAGTCAGGATTGCGTCCTGCAGCTGCTCCGCTGCGAGGTCCAGATCTGCCGTATTACTTATCGATTTTTTCACTCGTTCTAACCCATGTTTTAGGTCTGCTTGATAAGCTTCCCAATTGGTTTTCCGAGGATTTCGATAGGTTTCTATTTCAGGACTATGACCTGAAATTGTGAAGCTAATGTGCCTGTGGTCTGAACAACTCACCTCATCAGTCACATGCCAATTCTTAACAAAACTACTTATAAAAGTAGTTGAGATTGTTATGTCTAATACCTCCTTCCTGTTAATGGTTACAAAGGTAGGTTTATTTCCTACATTTAAAATGTCTAAATTATTTGCCATTATAAATTGTAGTAGTGACTCACCTCTTTGGTTGGTGTCCGTGCTTCCCCAGGTCTGGTGGTGTGCGTTCGCATCGCTGCCGATGATGAGATGCGATCCATTGCCTCTGCATTCTCTCACCAGTCTTTCTACCTCCCTGGTTGGCGGCTGTTCGGGATCATCACTTGGCAGATAGGCCGAACCGAGGACCATTTCCCTCGTTCCTTCTGCCGTGTTGATCCTTATCTTTACCGTAGTTAGGTCCCTGAAACAGAAATTATTTAAGGGCAGTACCTTAATATTATTTCTAACTAAAATACAGGTCCTAGGGACCTGGGTGGATCTGCAGTAAATGAGCTCTCCACCTACCCCCGTAAGGCCTCTAATTTTGCCCTGGTTTACCCAGGGTTCTTGTATGAGGGCCACATCATATTCCCTCATTGATTTTGTAAGGACTGCTGATGCAGCCTTACTGTGTTGGAGGTTGATCTGGATTACTCGAATCCCCTCCATCAGGTCCCCGAATCACCCTGAAAGTTACCGTTCCCAAGCCATAAAATAACCTGAAACGGGCTGCTTCCAGGACCTTGTAGGTGGCCTCGTTGATGGAGAAGGTCAGTGTTTGGCCCCCTTCGCCCATCTTTTTGCTTTTAAGCAGCCAGTCCCCCGTCTCCAAACCAGGGTTTTGGACCGCGAGGCGGTCCCTGACCACTTTCTCCTCTGTGCCTGCTCCCGGTACAAACACAAGGACTATGGGCCTCTTCGGGAGGTCCTTTGATTCGACGACTGTCAAATCAGCCCCCTCCCAAAGTTGTCCCAGCCCTCGCACCGTCTCAGTGAGCCAGGCCTTGGTACGCGCATTTGCGCAGGTCATCCACAGAACCCCCGCGCTAAATGTAGTTCTCACAAACTGAAGCCTGTCCTGACTTCCCCCAGGGGTGTCAAAGACAGCCTGCTCCAGCCTGCTTCTGATCAGGCCTGCTTGATCCTGATTCAGGGTGGTATCAGGATGGCGCCGGTCTATGACAGCCATACTGATGCCTATTGTAGCATCCCTATAAGAGCCGGTCTGCGCGCTTGCGCCCCTGCTCTTTTAAGGATTTTTGTTGGTGGAGTGCTCGAGTCAGACAAAGGTCTTTTAGTACCCGTTGTCTTCGTCTTCTCCCCCACCTTTGATTTAGGTAACGTCGGTCCTTTGCCAGGCTTAGCCGGACCTGTTCCCAGCTTAGCCTGACTTGTACCCGACTTGCCCGGTCCTGCTCCCGGTTCATCACCTATTTTGTTGTTGTTTTTGCCGGACATTTGGTATGGACTCTTTCGAGTCCACGTACCGGCTGCCATTTTTGGGCCTTAAGAAGTTTCCTTCTTTGGGCCCCGCTTAATTCTTGGTTTTGAGATCTATTTGATTTAGATCCCCAGTGACCTTGTCCACTTCAGGAGTGGAGTCCGCTGCCTTGGCAGCCCCTCCTTTATCCTGAGAGGAGTCCGTAGCCGAGGCTACTCCTCCTTCTTGGACACTTTGGAAGGAGTCCGCAGCCGAAGTTGCCCCTTCTTCCGTTACTGTTGAAGAGTCGCTCATTTCTGAGTCCTCCTCGGGTTTTTATTTCTACTTGTGTCCATATAGTTCCCACGAGTAGCTAGGGAAAGTGCAGTCGCCCTTGCCAGAGCCCCGCATAGCAAGGGAAGGCTAGTAAAACCGGGGTGCGCCTGGTGCCCCGGAGTCCGCATAATCATAACCAACTTACCCTTTGGCCCCGCAGTCGAGCTTTGTCAACTACGCCAAATCTTCGGCTTACGCTGTTCCACCTTGATTTGAGGGGTTTTTATTGTGGTTTCCATCCACTTGGCCGGCCGGTTAAGGCAAGCCCCCACACCCCTGGTTTTACCTCATCAACCACCATTCCAAGGGGTACGGTATATGGGTGGGTGTCCGTTTAGTTACCCTTGCCCACCCCATGCAGGAGTAGTTGCTCCAGTCTGGGTTAGGCAAAGGCTTAAGCCCTCTCACCACGACAAGGTTACCCCCAAACACCGTCCCAGGGTACTGAGACCATGTCTGAGGTGTTGGGACACCCGCGAGAGGGAAATATAGTGATAGAAAACAAAGTAATTTGTCTCATTTTAATTTAAAATGGACTATCACAAAGTAACGGACAACTCAATCCAGTATTTAAAATTTAATAATTTTAAACACATATTTTCAAAATTTGGTGCCTTATGCCAAGTATGTTAAAAAGTCTTAATGCGTAGTATAAAAAATTTACAACAATTTTTTTACTTTAATTCTTTTACTTAAAACTTTACCATACAATTATATTCTTTACAACATTTACTTTTTAAAAATAAAAGTACTTTACGCCTGGTTATTTTTCATATTTTTAGTTATAACTCGCGCTGTATATTATCAAATCAAAGTAAAATTTTATATTTATTAGTTTTGGACCATGCGACCATTTTTCGCAAAAGGGCGTTTAAAAGTTCCGAAATTTTTGATCCATTTGTCCTCTTGTAACACCTATCCTGGGACACACTGTAAATCATATTTTTGATAGAAATTTGTATTAAAATATTTTCGAAACTTTAAGAGTTAGATGTAACTATGTATTTAATTTTTAGTAAAAATCGCCTTGTCACTACTCTAAAAGTATTTTTCTCAAGTATGTTAAAAACTATTTTTGCACGCGTACACCCTGTAGAGTTCCAAAAATAATTTTTATTGTTGCGAGTGTACAAGGGAGATTTAATATGTGCTCAGTCTTGACTTGAGAGGGCGACTTAAAAAAATATTGTTAGATTAGGAAGAAAAGGCTCGCACTCCCCTCGAACCAATCAACACTACTATTTTGTAAAAAAGATCTGCTTTACAGAAAAACAAAATTATTTTTTAACGGGGTAATGCACAAAAGTGATGTTAGAACATCTTCCCAATTACCCATTTTTTTTTCATGGAGGAGACTATAAGAAATTTAGATTAGGCGCTCCTATCAGATACTTTTTGAACCTTCTTGGAGAACTATGAGATTTATTTGTCATATTTTACTTGCTGCTGTTGCAGTTAGAATATTATATTTTAAATATTTTCCATTGTTTATTAGGTTAATTCATTAAAAATAATATAAAAAAATAGTAAGTCTATAACTTGTGTAAATTATTTTAGTAGTTATTATCATGGATTCCCTTAAAAATTCTGCAATAAACTAAAATGTACAAAATTGGTTTTGTTGTGTCTGCAGTTCCAGTCTAAATAACCAAAAACTTACTTTTCGCAGTTTTGTATAAAATTAGTAGGAACGCTGACTGTTAACCATTCCTTGTTTTATTTAGGTTGTTAGACAATAATGCCTAATATTTTTTCTCTAATTTAATTTCTTGTTTTTAAAAGTGTTTGCTTCTAGCTGAGACATAAACCGAAAATTGGGTAATTTCTGTAAATACTATACGGATGGGGTTAACAAGAGGACAAATGGACCAAAAATTTAATTTTTGCAAGATTTTTAAAAGAGCTTTAAGAAAATGCCACAACATCTAACTTTATTAGTTTCGAAAATATCCCATCTAAATCGGGTATAAATATGAAGGTAAAGGTATTGACTAAAATTGACTTAATAATCTAGGGTAATAAAGTACTCACCAGAAGCTATAAAATAATGTTCCACAAGACCCCCTCTCCATTTAAAAAGATATTCCAAAATGACGCCCAGCATTTTTTTGATGTACAACCAGTGGCGTGGCAATATGAGCAGGGGTCCTGGGGCAAAAAAAACTAAAGTAGGGCTCTAATCATGTGCGTCGGTAGGATGTCACCTAGTTGGGTGCAAAAAATTGCAATGCAATGTCGAATAGCAAAAATAAAGGTCCTCATCTAATAAAAACAACTTTATTTAGACATTTTTATTTACTGACCACCTTAAAATATTTTGAGAAAAAAAAGTCCTTACCTTTTTTCAGCTGCATTCACACATTTTTTTAACTACCAAGCCCGGGGGTCAAACTCAAAAGGCCCCGCTGAACTTGGGGGCCTAGGGCACTGTCCCACCTATCCCTATAGTAGTTGCGCCACTGATACACAGTAACAAAAGAAAAAACACTTATACTGTAGAAGCAGGGCCGCATTAACTGTTTCGGGCGCCCTAGACTGGACTTTTGGGGCGCCTATTTTATTTAAAAAACATGAGCAAACAATAATTTTTAAGAGCAAAAAAACTTATTTTTCTGCCTGGCGCCTATTTTATCTTACGCTGCCCTAAACTTTTTAAAAATTTTCCCTGTCTGGCGCCTAATTTTTAACGACGCCCTGGGCTGTAGCCTTGTCAGCCTAATGCTTAATATGGCACTGTGTATAAACAATAGTTAAAGGTATATCGGCCAGTATAGCAACAACAAAGAATGTACGATTAGTCATCCAAATTGCAATGTTTACATGCCGGTATTCGCGTTAGACTGTCTCTTTTCCTCACATTGCCTATGTGGTATCTCATTTAGCTGATCCTGTATCCGCCGAGGAACTTGACAAGATTTAAGATTTAAGTTTTATTATATAGTACTTTTAAATATGCCCTCGTAAAGTCTGGGATTACCGTGTTCAATTAAATTATGACGGTGATTTTCGCGGTCAAAACACACTGACTGACGGATGAATGCCGGCTATCTTTCAGTCGGCGCATAGTTCTGTCGCGAATAAGGTCGGTCATTCCGCCGAACCTTAAATATAAACAAACATAACCTACATTTTTATAAATGTAGTTTTTAGATTTATTTACTATTTTTTAATTGACAATAATCGACCCCCTTTTTTTATTTATTTAGGTAAGTACTTTTTAGTAGTAAGTCGGTGTATATTGTCACATTTAAATTATTAAATTTAAAAAAAATAGAATGTACTTATATATAGGACCAGCTCTGAATTCAGCTACTCCCCATTCAAGGGGCCGCAAATTCAAGCGTGGCAGGCGATTATTTCACACCAAGCAGAGAATCTGCCCATTTTTAAAGTATTTTTACGGCTTCTGCTCTAAGGAATTAGCTAGCTTTATCCCTTTATAGTCGGAAGAGGTTTTTAAAACGAGTTGGTCAGTAAAAATCAATAACTTGTAAAATAAAACGTTTTATACATTACCATAAAACTATACAGAGTCGTCCAATAACGATTGACCATGACGTTTTTTGATCACAAAAATACAATTGTTAATGTCTAACCATGGCATAAAGTTAGTTCAGGCCATTTAAGTAGTCTAAAAACCAAGGATTTTAACTTTTTTTGTTATTTGTTTTTCTTTCTAATAAACGTATAGATCTTGCGCTTTTTTTATTATCTTAAAACTCTTTTTTAAATTATCCTCTACGACCAACACTTATTAAGATATTAGCGATTAATATATATGATTAAAATTGTTTATGGTTTTTCCGCTTATGTCAAGAAAACCCCCCAATTAAATACAAAAGAAGATAATGGATATTGCGGAAGCAAAAAAAATGAAACTAAATATTTGTACCTATTATTATTATGTATTTTAAAAAGGTTTCATTTAATACCTAAATTCCGATATGTAATATATACCTTCTGTAGGATTAAGAACGACTTAGAAAGCATATATATGTGTTTACAAAAAAGAAAGTTTAGTGAACTAATTTACATTTTATTGTAATTGTGTTCATTCTGCTCTAGCAATTTTAAAAAAATTATAAGTAATTAATCTTAATTTTAATAGCTACACAAAAAAAATAATTATTGTCATATTAATGGAATGATCGATTTTAAGTTGTACCATTTTCTTAAATAAAATTATGAAAAATGAAAACACTTAAAGACCTATCTTATTAAAAGAAAAAGTTACATTTTTTTGAAAAGATTGTAGGGTTGAAATTAACAGCCGAGCCCTAAAATGATACTTGTTATCCACATAAAACATGCTATAATGGAAGGAGAAAAGGGTTAAAAAAATTAAAAAGAAAGCCTCACGTAATTTATGAACGCCTTTAACCAATTTTATTATATTCTATTGCTCTTAAACTGCAATTTGTTTGTCCAATTCTTTCTTTTATCTTTTCTAATTCGTACACCTAAAACGCCCTAATGTCTCAAAAGAACCAGGCGTTGGACTACCGTAAATTATATTAATTATGACATTATTATAGTATAACTCATATTTAATCCAATAGGGCATACATCTGTGCCATCAGATAAAATAAAAATTTAAGTAGAAAATACTATTTTGACTATAATTGTAAATGATATTAAAATTAAAATTTATTGACATCATTTTTCAAAAGTCAATAGCCTAGTTTACACCGGGAAGACCAAATTTTTAGTTCGAGTGTCTAAGTGACGTCACGCGTACTTTATTCACGGTGTAAACACTTGAGTATTAAAATTTGCTACTCCAATTCAGTCCGTCTTAAATCGGGGTGACCAAATATGATTTTCTTTGGTGTAAACACGACGGACTTTTTTAGTGGACCAAAATGACAGCCTTGACCTTTGACAGTGCGCATTTCGACGAAAAAGACGTTAAATTTCGGTCTTCCCTAATAATTTTGTTGTTTTTTTATATTTTTTAAATTTTGTGGATATTTAACCAAAATTGTTTTTCTAATTTTTTCAAATGGAATTTAAAAGCGATACAGTTTTAAAAGATAAAAACGAGGTTAGGTTCTGGTCATATGCTCAGCTGTCATTTTGGTACTAGGATTAAACGTGAATTAAATTGATCCATAAACTAAGTAAGTATAAACTAAGGAGACCTTAGTATAAACACTAGTGAACTAACAAAAATAAGTCCTGTGTTTGGTCCTCGCGGTGTAAACTAGGCTAATAAAATAGTTTTGTACAGACTTTATCAGGTTAAAAATGTCAGAAATAAGTACTTCATTAGGTTTATTTAAGGTAATTTAGTAGAAATGCAACAAGTCAAGTAATAAATTATTTTTTAACATACTCGTGTTCAAATAGATTAAATGTTGCTTGTTACGCACATGAAAATATTATTAAATAACAGTTATAAATTATATTATTGTTATAAACCACGAATATATCCACTCTAATACCAACAATAAAATTCAAACTAAAAATCCGATTAGTTACATCCTTTGGTACGTGATTTTTTTTTTTTTTTGTTTTGTGGTTTTAAAAGTTAAAATTTTATTTATAGTAATAGGCCTTGTAAATGTTATTGAAAATAAATAAATGAATATAGACCCAAACATTCGGAAATTTCCGTTTGAAGATAAGTATGCATCCCTTTTTTATGACAGGCTACGATAAAGTTGATAAAGGCGTTTGATTAAATTAAAATGCTTTATTTTAATATGTAAAAATGTATGTAAATTACATGAATTATTTATGAATAAATAAATAAGTAAAAAAATAATATGGGTAGTAATTGCAAAAAATGGATGCATCCGTCCATCTAGTACCAAATATTTCACCTAGTAAAAAAAGTTGACGATGGTGGCTCAAAGACAAAACGCCGGATCTTAAATTTGAAAATAAAATAAAAACTGTTTCGAGAAGTTTCGGTTTTTCCGAATAATTCCAGAACGTCTAAAAACATTTAATCTTTTAAATGGAATATTTTTAGGCATATAATTTCGCAACTTTTTTCCAATTTAACCAACCCTGTATCTCTTGCCATCTCCGAGATCCTAATGGTGCCCCTCGAATTTGTAACACCCTGTATTTGTCAAAAATTGAAAAAACTAGGCTAAAATAAATTTTATACTTTTAAAATTTATAACTCTTACTCACTTATCAGTATATTAAGGTGTACTGGGTGCAGGGCCAGCCTGAGGAGGCTACGGTTTTGGCACCCTAGGCATAGAAATATTATTATCTTAAGCCAGTATTTTTAAATAATATTTTACATGATGTAAATAAATATCGTATAATTTGAAATAAGTGATTATGTGGCCCAAAAATAAGACGCTTAACTTCATTTCCATTTATTTTTTTTTCTTTACATTTTTTATTTACGCATTAAATTCTAACTATGTTTTATAAAGCCTGTCTTATACCTAAAGTTAATAATCATCGAGGAAATTTACCATCGATTTCTTTTAAAATTGTGAACACGGAAGTTGGAACACCTGCATTTAAAATAGGCCCTTAGCCATGTACATCTAAGGTAGCAAATTTTCGGTGTTGATAGATTGGCTTTTATTCCTTTTTTCAAATTTTTCCAGAATTTGCAATTTTTTTTAAAGAATGCCAAAATTTAAAAATTTTATGGAAATGCCCGCGAAATTATTTAAAACGCCGCATAGTCCGATGACGTAGTTGGAGTGTGCCTACGTCACAAAAGATACAAGCTAGGACATACCTTTTCTATTGCTTGTTTCTTTGTTGGCATATTTATTTAACGTGACGCTTTTCGCATAAGCACTGGCAACATTGTAACGTTGATTAAACTTGCAAATTGTGGAATATCTTTTATTCAACTTTAAAAATTATTTCCAAAAACTATAGAAAATTTTGTTAAACTTTAAATTTTCTTGAGTTGGTGACGTATTTAACTATTGATTAAAATAGTTTTTTACCATTGCAAAATTTTGGCTAAGAGCCTATTAAAGAATTTATTTTTGCAAAATAATCAGACACGTCGCAATTTGTTTTTGAATGCAGTTTTTTTGGTAATGTTACTTAAGTCAAATGTTGTCTTTACCGTCAACAGTTATTAATAAATGTATCATATATGTGAAGACACATAAATTGGAACAAATTAAAATAGAAAACTTTAGTTTGTCGCGTCTTTTCTGACTTGACGATGTCGTCTTTTTATAAGCTAAAGTGTAAGGCCTCTAACATGATACTAAGCGTCAGCGGCCAGCGTTGAGCGGGAAATGTGAGAGCGCTGTTTTTGTTTTTTATCCGAGAATAAAAGAACTTGTTTTTTTAAAATTTTTAAATCAGCCGCTCAACACGGACGCTGGTTATCGTGCCCGAGCGTTAACGGTGCTGGTGCTTTTCAGTTTATTGCAATGTTAAAAAAACATAACATTTGGGTATTAACTCACGATATACTCGTAGATTAAACTATTTGTTTGCGTAGAGAGAGAGTGCGTCGCGGCGCCCCTGATGTGCCACAACGGGTAATAGGCGGGGGGGTAAACTTTTAAAGACCGAGATGCGTCCTGACAAAATACTAAACCTTTCGCCACACACTGAAAAAGTTTGGAAATCCCCGATATAAATAATGTTTAAATTTTTATTTTAATGTGAAAAGTAAGTTTTTGCAAACAAACGCTTATGTTAAAGCGCATCATTTTGCCGCCCCTGGAAACATGCAGCCTGAGGCGGTGGGTGGCCTCACCAGCTTACCCCTCGGGCCGGCCCTGACTATGTGAGGGTTTTTATGATTCAAAACATCTAGGCTTTCAACGATCTCTGCATACCTACAATGTTTACATGTTTCAATGAACCTCTTATTTTCGTAATAAAAACTTGTTCTTGAAGTTGCCTTCAAGACCAATTGCTGAATTTTAGACTCATCAATGATGCAAGCAAAGGCATTTAATAACTTAATTTGTCTACTTATTTAGTAATATCATGCGGTTAGTATTTTGTTTTTCATCAATTCTACAGTGTGTGCCAAATTAAACTTGCACACTTTGAAACTAATAATAACTTTTTATCTGTTACGCCTATCTTTTTTATTTTTACAGAGCTAATAGGTAGATATGTTCATGGGCGTATATAGGGGGTTTGAAACCCCTTCTCCCCCTTAGCATGTGAAAGAAGGAAAATGTGTAATAAAAATCCTTTCTTTCTTATGTTTTTATTGTGTAGAGACTTTTTCCAAAATGATGCATTTAACTTCGTTGCAAAATAAAACAAATTTATCTACAATTAATTTACTGTTAAGTTGTGTCAGCATCCAACTCAGAAACCATGATAACCTCACATTTTTAAAGCACAAAAAAAAAGTTCCCTGTTAAAATTGAGAAAAATGCATGCTTTTTTAAGAATAAACATAATTCCTGAATCCTCAAATTATTGACAGATTCGCTTTTACTGAATTATTTCCCATAGTTTGCCCACAGGAACAACTTATTAACTAAATTGTAGCTAAATCGGATTTTTTTGCAACGAGTTTAAACACAGTATTTTGAAAAAATCCCATAAATCCGGTCCTGACTAAATCTATTTGACCAAATAGAATGAACAAATCTACCCATTAGTGCTTTAAACAAAAAAAAGATAGGCGCAACAAATAAAAAGTTATTGTTTCTTAAAAAGTGTGTTAATTTGGCCCACCCTGTATAGGGCGTTTTAAAAGTTATTCATAAAAATAATATGTTAAGAATAAAATTAAAACGATTTATTTACAAACATTTTTTTTTTTATCGTTAACTCTATTTTAAAAGGAAATACATTTTTTTAAAGAAAACTATGCAATTAAATTATGATGGTCGTAATAAACGCTATAATGCAAAAGTATGTATTGGGGAAACCTAAGATTTGGATGGTCATATTTCCGAAACTACTAAAGATAAGTTTATTAAATGTATTATTTTTTTAAAGGTCTTTGAAAAATCTTTTTTGCTGGTGGTATAATATACAGGAAGTTTTTTTTAAATCACACTTTTGCCGTACCCTGTATATCTCAAAAGGTAACAAAAATCTGATTACTGATTTGGAAAATACGAAAGCAACTTAACAAACTAATATTTGTATTTATTTTTTATTATAAAAAATAAAAATTTTAAACTAGTATATAGTAGTATAACTACACACAAATTTCATTGTATTCTTTAAATATTTGTGTTTTAAAATAAAGATATTGATATAAATAAAAAACTAAATGTCAAGAAAAGATAAGGTTTTAAAATCAATACACTGGTAAAAAATTGTGACGTTAAATTATCCCACAGGGTGTTCGAAAACTTGGGTCAAAAAGCAACCCTCGACGCTTTTAATAGGAAACTTATGTTTCTGTATGTTTTACAAAAACCTGACCCCCGCTCAAATTTAAAGTCAAAGCAAAGACAATTGTAGTTTAAAAAATTACCTTTTAAAAAGGTTTTCTATTCCTTTTTCGCCGTTTTTAAAATATTGCATATTTTGTCATTTATTACTAATATTGGTTGGATAGTAGACCATGAAAAAAATTATGTTTTACTTTAAACAATCTTTTTATATGGAATTCAAATTAAGGAGCAGCAATGTTGCAATTCGGTTAATCAGCTGATAAAAATGGGTATCTAGATCAAAAGTGTCGAAAATATTTACCATATTTACAGAAATATACGATTTTGGGTTTGTGTCTTGGCTAAATACAAAAACACTTTTGAAAACAAAGCATAAAATTTCAGACAAAATATTAGGCATTATATTCTATAAACATAAATAAAACAAAGAGTAGTTACCAGCTAACATTCCGCGTAATTTTATTTAAAGTGACAAAACGTAAGTTCTTGTATATTTACACTTAAACTGCAGGCATAACAAATCCGGCTTTGCACGTTTTTCTTCATGGCAGAGTTTTTAACGGAATCCATGATGACAGCCACCAAAACACTTGGCACAAATTGTAGAGTAATTCTTCTTGAATTTTTTATTACTTTTATTTAATAAATTATAAAAATTATTTCAAAAACACGATATTAACTGCCACAACAACCAGAAAAACTTGACCATCAATCGTCATGGACTCTTATACTAGTTCAAAATTATGCCTATGAGGGCTTTTAAACAATGTTGCAAGCTTAATTTGAATTATCTATAACTAACACTCAATAAGTGCAATGACAGGAAATCATTTTTATTAATAATTTAATAACGTAAATAAGGGTTAAAAATCATCCTATTTTAAAAGTATTTTAAATTATTTTTATTTAGGTATTTTTATTAATATTTTGCCCTAGGAACTTTTAAATCAGGTTTAAATAATACGGTAATATTTTATGTAAAAACAACCATTATTTTTTGTATAAAGGTGAGTAAAAGTGGCCATGAAAAACAAACACAACATGTTTGTTTTTACATAAAATATAACCGTATTATTAAAACCTGATTAAAAAGTTTCTAGGGCAAAATATTAACAAGAAATAATAAAATACTTTTAAAATAAGATTATTTTTTACCCTTATTTGTTATATAGTTTTATTGGGGATTTTGTTATTTTTTATTAAAACATAATTATCCGGCTATGTTTTTTTATTAATATTATTACTATAGGTTTAGTTATACTCTCAAAATTTAAGCATATTTGCTAAATTGTAATTTTTGGCTAAAATAACACACATGTAAAATAAGATAATATAATATTTTAACGTGTTTGTTAACGTAAAAACTTTTTTCTTGGTGGTTGGTAAATATAAAATGAAATCGACACGCCAAGGTTGTTCAAAGTGAGCCCATGCTGAATGCGCTTGGTCTCCCCTAAAACAAAGATATTTTCCGTGACCTATGTTGTTATATTAAAAAACAGTGACATACGGTTCTGGTAAAGATTAGGTATTCATAGGATTTTCATTTTTTCGGGAAAATTTTGCAAAAATATTGTTAAATAGTCAATTCTTAATATAATAAAGTGAGGATGAACGAGTTTTATCCATTAAAAACTTACTTTTTGCAATTTTTGGGGTGATCAACTTTTTTACTTTAGCCTTCATTTACATAATAACAGGCTGATGGAAAGTATATACTTTTGTCACCAATTGTATTCGTTTAATTAGCTGTAACCACCTCCTTAAAATAATGCTATAATATTATAATTCTCTGTGGAAAATATTCAAATTATAAGATTTCAAATAATAATTACAACTCTATGACACATGACAACAAAATCTAAACATAGGTGGTCTTGTACAGTGTCAGCAAGTTTTTTGACCTAATTAAATCCTTTTGGTACTTACTCGAATATTTTTTACCATAAAAGAATTATAAGTGGTGGTCAAGTTAGTTCTGGTTAGTTAAATATTTTTTTAATTCTTTAATCATGCCTGCAACTAATACACACTTTTTAAAATGGGGTAAAAAGCACTCTTTCCAGATTATATAAAAAAAAATATTATGTATTATTGGCAACATTATACACACATTTTTAATTAAACAGGCAATAATAGGGAGTCTTAGCATCAAAATATATACAAAATCCATATTTTAATGAATTTTTTTTTAATGAAAAAATGGTTCATCCAACAATTTTTTTATTTAAAACTGTTTTATAAACCAAACACTCTTACTTGGAACTTTTAAAAACGCGAAATTCGTCGATACCTAATCTTTACCAGACTCGTTATTACTTTAAAAATCCTTGAATTCGTCTGTTAAAAGTATATGCCATTTTAGCCTAAACTATTGTGTCATTTTATCTGACACCATGCCTAAAATGACATACTTGAAAACATTATGAAAAATAGTCGTTTTTTTATGCTGGATTAGGTCAACCTTGGCTTATGTAATGACTAAGAATAAGGTATAAAGGCACTTTACAATTTGTTATAATAAATTGCAATATTATTTTTTAAAATATAGGCCAAAATTTATAAAATGTGTCATTTTAGGCCATTTTCCCCTACTTTTTCCATGGTCTACTATCTAACTGAAAATGAATATCTCAGAAACGGCTGAGAAGAAATATAAAGTGTAATACATTTTTCAAAAAGTAATTTTTACCCATTTTAATAGTAAAAAATACCAAAAATAAATAAATAAGTTAAAAATGTACCACCTTAAAAAAACTAAAATCATATTTGCAATCTGCATAAAAAGTGGCTGTAAAAATATTTTTACTGAATTAAATTTTTTTTAAAGTTAAGGAGTTATGAAAAATTGAAGAAAACCCAAGAAATTAAGAAACACGCTGTAGCGCGTAAACGGCAAAGCGGCGAGTTTGGCCCACCCTGTACAGGTATTACAATGGGACAAATGGACCAATAATGTTAAAAATTTTAAACGTCCCTATGGGAAAAAATATTTAAAATTATTAAATTTTCTTTTAAATTTTGCTTCCTCTTGCCATTATTTAAGTTGTAATACGTAATGTAAAAAATGACAATTACATTTTTGTAACTCTTAGACTTTAAATTCAAATTTTGACATAAAATTTAATTCTTTAAAAGATTTACTTATACAATTTTTTTTTTTTAAATAAAAGTAGTTAGATCCTGGGCAATTTTCATATTTTTAGTTATAACTCGCCCTGTATAATACCAGTTGGAGTAAAATTTTGTATTTATAAGTTTTCGACTATGCGACCAGTTTTCCCAACAGGACGTTTTAACTGACTGAGACTTTGTGGACCATTTGTCCTCTTGTAACACATATCCTGGAACACACTGTATAACACCTAATCCTATAAAAAAATTTGCAATCCCCATTTAGTCCATTGAAATGTTACATTAGGGGTAACATTTTTTAAAGGACGCAAATTTATTTTTAGTTATTAAAGGGGTTCAAAGTAAAGTTAAATTTCAGTTTGTGGGGTCGCCACCCTTGTCCTGCGGCCGCCATCTTGGAGAAGGAGGTGCAAACAGTTTTTATTATTTATATGAAAACTATTGGTCACACGAAAAAAATGTATTTTTATTCGTGTTCGTGTAAAAATAAAAAGTTATTAATGAAAATTAGGGCCACTTGTGAACCTTTTTTAACCGTATTAACTTTCTTTGTATTCATGTACCGTGTCTTATACCTAAGTCAATAGTTTTCGAGAAATTTTCTCATGAACATAAAAATGAAGAGCAAAAAATTAGTATAATATTCTTCGCTTATTTTTGGGATACCCTGGATACATAATTTTAACACCAAAAAGATCGAAGCCAAAAAAATTTACGTGTTTAAGCGTTTTTCGAAAAAACAAACCCATTAATTTTAAATATTTTTTTAAACTTACGCCCCTTTATAAATATTATATGAAATTGATGGTGAATTTCTTGATAACGTTTAACTTTAGTTTTAAGATATGGTCCATGAAAAATAGTTAAAATTTGATGCAGAATTCAAAAATGTAATAAAAAATAGGTGTTTTATAGCTAATTTGTGGGCCATCCTGTATACATGATTTTACTATAAAAAGACCGCAGTCAAAAACAAAAATCGACGTGTTCCAACGGTTTTCCAAAAAACAAACCAGTAATATTTAAATGAATTTATTCCAACCCGTTGACCACACTGTAAACTAAGGCGTATTCTCTTGACGAGTTGACAAATACTTTTGTTTATAACTTTGATTTTTTATCGGAAGAAAAAAATTATAAAACCAAAATTATTC